>CAUYUJ010015921.1:132401-209901 GCA_963575745.1 Prorocentrum cordatum | reverse complement strand
CGCAGGGCTCCCCTCCCTGGCGCGCGGAGCGCGCAGGGGGTGCGCCGCCAGGGGGGGGGGGGCCCAGCGCCGATCCAAGAGAGATCCGCGCGGAGCTCCGAAAGCTTGTGTGTATGCTTCTTTAAGGGAACACAAAAGCATAAACATACAAACTCGGAGGTCTGCGCGGATTTCTCGGAACAGCGCTGGACCCCCCTGGCGGCGCCTCCGGCGCCGCCACTGGCGCGCTCCGCGCGCCAGGGAGGGGGGTCCAGCGCGGATCCGAGAAATCCGCGCGGACCTCCGAGTTTATGTTTATGTCACTTGTTGTTCCCCTATTCTTTTCTCCCAGCAACAGGACGAGGTCTAACCGGCACTGCCTCACTCCTAGTCGGAGCTCTCCGGCGGTTTCATCGAGAGGATCATCTTGCCCGCGACGACGTCGACGTTGATCACGCGCACCTTCACCTCCTGGCCGGGCTCGAACTCCTTCTTCACGTTCCGCACGAAGTCGTCCTTGATCTGCGATATGTGCACCAGGCCGTCCGCCGTGGCGCCGTTTGGCGCCGTCACTTCCACGAAGGCTCCAAACGTCTCGCACCTGACCACCTTGCCGGTGAGCCACTTGTCCGGGCTGACCGACTCGAAGCCGCCGCTCTTCAGCATGCTCAGGCTCATCTTCTCCGCGCCCACGTCCACGCCGAGCACGCGCACCTTCACCTTCTGGCCCACCGAGACAGCACGGGCTACCTGGGACACGTGGCACAGGCCAGCCGCCTCGGTCCCATCCTCCGCCTTCAGCAGGATGAACACACCGAAGGGCAGAAGTCTCAGGACCCTGCCCTCGAACCACTCGTCTGGGGACGCGCGGGAGAAAGGGGCGACTTTTCGGAGACTCTTCGGGGACTCGCGCTCGACCCTCTCGGGTCTCTTATAGCCCTTGATCATGGTCAGGCCGAACTTCCCGTCGTCGCTCAGGTCGCTGATCCAGACCTTGACCATCTTGTCACCCTCTTGGCGGCGCGCCCCGGAGGGAAGGCAGAGGGGGCGGAGCTTCCCAGAGGGCTCACAAGGCCGAGAAGCTCTCCGAGCCCTCTCCGAAGGCACAGGACGGCCTGTCAGTATGCGCGAGGGCTTCCGAGAAGCCCCGCCGCCTACTGACGAGGCCTGCCCTCCCTCACGCCCCCCCCCCCCCCGGGCGCGCCGCCAATCCTTGAGCACCGACACCGACGAGGTCTTCTCGATATAGTCCTTGGAGATGGCGGAGATGTGCAGCAGCCCCTCTCTCTCGGCCCCGATGTCCACGTAGGCGCCGTGGCGCCGCAAGGAGTTCACGGTCCCCCAGAACTCCTGGCCGACCCTGAGCGAATCGAACGGGATGGGAGGGATATTCTTGTCCTCTCGGGTGTTCGCCAACGGTGTGTGGGGGGGGAGCAATACGCGTAGGGTGAAGACACACCTCTCGTGCACCTTATGGGCCCGCGGGTGGTAGTTTCGGGGCCGCTTGGGGAAACCCTGACCTCTCCTGGGGTGCGCCCTGAGCAGAATCGCGACGCGGATCCAGCGGTGGAGGCCAGGGTCTCCCAGGAGGCCCCAAAAAGACGAAGGCGAGGCACCAGACATGCTCGCGTCGTGAAAAAAAGCACCGAAAAAGATGCGAGGCGTTTCACCGTTGTCGGCCTCTGGGGGTCTTGACCAGGCCCCGCGACCGTCGAGAAACAGGTCCCACGGACAGGATCGGAATTCCATTAGAACCCAGATTGAAATTACCCAGACGATGTACCCAACCCTTGCACAACGCATGGCCAGACTAGCGGGGTAGACTTTATAGGGGGTGATAACGTGGCAGGGAAGCATTTCTTCTGGAAACGGCGTCTGGGAGGCTCGCGGGGCGCGCGACTCGCAGGATACCAACCAATGGACAAGGGCTTGATGGAGGTTGTTCATTAATTCCCTGGGTCGAAAGGAAAGAAGGCCGAGGACTAAGAAGAGGAGGCGCACAGGGAGTTTGACACGTAGGCGGGGCAGCAGCAAGACATGGTAGCAGCACGAGAGTAACGAAAAAAGTCAGCCAGAGGAAGAAGAGAAATAATGTTTCGAGGTATGCCAGAAATCGGCCTTCGAAAGTCGCGACAGCTTAGCAGATCACAGACCCAGCAGGGATTCAGGGATGGCGAGGTCTAGTTTGGGTCTGCGTAAGGCGCCCCGCCACACTTGATGGGCCCCCCCAGCAGCCATCCAAAGTGGCGACAAATTGACAGATCGCAGCCCCCCCGGGATGGCGAGGTCAACCCTGAATCTGCGTAAGACGTCACTCCGCTGGAGCCCTCAGCAGCCCTCGAAAGCGGCGACAAATTCGTACTTCGCAGCCCCCCAGAGATGGCGAGGTCCCGCTCTGATCTGCGCAGCGCCGCGCTAAGCTGGTCCAGCCAGCAGCCCTCTGATCGCAGCCCCCCAGCGATGACGAGGTTTGGTCTGAATTTGGGTAGGGCCTCACTGTGCGGCCCCCCCGCAGGCAGCCCCGAAAATGGCGACAGCTTCGCAGATCGCAGCCCCCCCAGGGATGGCGAGCTCCAATCTGAATCTGGGCAGGACCCCGCTTTGCTGCCCCTCCCCCAGCAGCCCTCGAAATCTGCGACCGCTTCGCAGCTGGCAGCCCCCCCCAGGGATGGCGAGGTCGAATCTTAGTCTGCCCTCGAAAGTGGCTACAGTTTCGCAGACCGCAGCCCTCCAGGGATGGCGAGGTCGACACTGAATCTGCGTAAGACCCCCGCGACGCTGCCTGCCCCCCACCAACCGACCCAGCAGCCCTCGAAACCGGCGGCAGTTTCGCAGATCGCAGCCACCAAGGAATGACGAGGTCTAGTCTGAATTTGGGCAGGGCCACACTGTGCTGCACCCCCCAGCTGTTCTCGAAAGTGGCGGCAGCGGCGCAGATCCCAGCCCGACCCCTCACCCTCCCCAGGGATGGCGAGGTCGAATCTGGAGTTCGGATATGGCCCCACCATGCAGCCCCCCCCCCAGCAGCCCTCCAAAGTGGCTACAGTTTCGCAGGCTGCAGCCCCCCCGAGGGATGGCGAGGTCCAACCTGAATCTGGGCATGGCGACACCGTGCTGCCCCCCGCAGCAGCCCTCAAGAGTGGCTACAGTTTCGCAGGCTGCAGCCCCCGCCCAGGGATGGCGAGGTCCAATCTGAATATGGGTATGGCGACACTGTGCTGCCCCCCCCAGCAACCCTCCAAAGTGGCGACGGTGTCGCAGATCGCAGCCCCTTAGGGATGGCGAGGTCTAACCTGAATCTGAATATGGCGACACCGTGCTGCCCAACACCCCCCCAGCAGCCCTCGAAAGTGGCTACAACTTCGCAGGATGCAGCCGCCCCCCCCCGGGATGGCGAGGTCCAATCTGAACATGGGGATGGCGACACTGTGCTGCCCCCCCCGGCAGCCCTCCAATGTGGCGACAGTGTCGCAGATCGCAGCCCCTCAGGGATGGCGAGGTCTGACCTGAATATGAATATGGCGATACTGTGCTGCCCAACACCCCCCCAGCAGCCCTCGAAAGTGGCTATTGCTTCGCAGGCTGCAGCCCCACCCCAGGGATGGCGAGGTCTAACCTGAATCTGGGTATGGCGACACTGTGCTGCCCCCCCCCCCCCAGCAGCCCTCCAGTGGCGACGGTGTCGCAGATCGCAGCCCCTCAAGGATGGCGAGGTCGAACCTGAATCTGGGTATGGCGACACTGTGCTGCCCCCCCCCAGCAGCCCTCCAATGTAGCGACAGTGTCGCAGATCGCAGCCCCTCAGGGATGGCGAGGTCTAACCTAATATGGCGCCACTGTGCTGCCCAACACCCCCCCAGCAGCCCTCCAAAGTGGCGACAGCTTCGCAGGCTGCAGCCCTTCCCCCCCAGGGATGGCGAGGTCCAATCTGAATATGGGGATGGCGACACTGTGCTGCCCCCCCCCAGCAGCCCTCCGAAGTGGCGACGGTGTCGCAGGTCGCAGCCCCTCAGTGATGGCAAGGTCTAACCTGAATTTGAATATGGCGACACTGTGCTGCCCAACACCCCCCCCTCCTGCGCAGCCGTCGAAAGTGGCTACAGTCTCGCTGGCTACAGCCCCCCTCCCCACGGATGGCGAGGTCCAATCTGAATCTGGGTATGCCGACACTGGGCTGCCCCCCTAAGCAGCCCTCCAATGTGGCGACGGTGTCGCAGATCGCAGATCGCCGCCCATTAGGATGACGGGCGTCATGGGGGGGGGCGAGAAGGGGGGTATGACGTAACGCCCCCCCCGCTGTGTGGCTCCGGCACAGCAGCCGCGCCCACGCGCGCGACGCGACGAGCGACGAGCGACGAGCGACGACGACGACGACGACGACGACGACGACGACGACGACGACGACGACGCGAGCAGCATGTAGGTGGCGATATGCCCCACTGCGCCTGTGTACACCACAACGCTCGCGTGCACCAAAGCGCGCGTGTATACCACACCGCCTGCGTACACCGCAACAACCGTGTTCAACGCAGCGCCTGTGTACACCACAATGCTTGCGTACACTACAGCGCCAGTGTACATGTGTAGACCGCAGCTACCATGTGCAACACAGAGCCTGTGTACACCACAATGCTTGCGTACACCGCAGCGCCTGTGCACGCCACAGCGCGCGTCAACACCACAGCATCCGCGTGCAACGCAGCGCTGGTGTACACCACACTGCCTGCGTGCATAGGACAAGTAGAAAGAGCATGTACGTGAGGATCTGCTGCGGACAACTAGACGCCACGCCAGGAAAGTGCTGATAATCGAATGCGACGTTCTTCCCTCCTCCCTCCTACTCCACCTCCACCACCTCCTCCTCCTCCTCCTCTTCCTCCTCCTTTTCCTCCTCCTACTCCTCCTCCTCCTTACCCCCTGTCGTGCGGGTTGGCGCTACAGCGCACGTGCGCATCTCAGCGCGCACCGCAGAATGGTCGATCGAATCGGTCCACTTGGTTCTCGGATGGCCAATTTAGCTGGAGCCTCCTGGACGCAAATGGGAGGAGTTAGGGTGATGCGGGCGGACTCGGGAGGACTCGTAAATTCCAGCGGCGCTCCGTTGTTCAGAAAGATTAGTTTCTATTGTTTTCTGGCGCTCCATTTTGTCATAAGGATTTGTTCCAACATTCTATATACAACAGTGGCGCTGTGTTGCACACGGTTGCTGTGGTGCACACAAGCGCCGTGGCGTACACAAGCACTGCAATGCACGCAGGCATTGTGGTGTACACTGGTGCTGTGTTGCACACGCCTGGTGTGGTGTACGCAGGCGCTGTGGTGTGCACAAGAGCTCTTGTGCCCGCAGGCACGGTGGCACAAACTAACGCTGTGCTGCAGGCGGCTGCTGTGGTGTACATAGGCGGTGTGGTGTATACAGGCGCTGTGGCGCACGCAGGCACTGTGGTGTACATAGGCGTTGTGGTGCAAATCGCCACCTACAAGCTGGCGCTACTCGTCCTCCGTCATTCCTAGGCATTCCCAGACGCCGCTGGCGCGAAACGTGACGTCATCGACCCCCTGCACCCCCCCCCCTAGATGATTGCCGTCATCGGCCTGGAAAAAAAAACAGGCTTCAGCCGCGTCCGCGCGCACGACGACTATGAACGACGAGCGACAAGCAACGAGCGACGACGACGACGACGACGACGACGACGACGACGACTACAACGACGACGACTGCGGATCAGACTCCTATGCGAATTCCTACGCGGACACCTACGCGGATCCCAATGCGCACGGCGGCAGTGTCCGGAGCGCACTGGGGGGGGAGCGTTACGTCATAGGGGGGGAGCGGGGGCGATGACGCCCGTCATGCCCCAAGGAATGAAGAAACGGGCTCACATGGCGAGGTCTGACCTGAATCTGAATATGGCGACACTGTGCTGCCCAACACCCCCCCCCCAGCAGCCCTCGAGAGTGGCTACAGTTTCGCAGGCTGCAGTCCCCCCCCACCCCCGCCCAGGGATGGCGACGTCCAATCTGAATCTGGGTATGGCGACACCGTGCTGCCCCCCCCAGCAGCCCTCCACAGTGGGGACAGCTTCGCAGATCGCGGCCCCTCCGGGATGGCGAGGTCCAACCTGAATCTGAATATGGCCACGCCGTGCTGCCCACCCCCCACCCCCCCAGCAGCCCTCGAAAGTGGCTACTGTGTCACAGATTGCAGCCCTCCCCCCCCAGGGATGGCGAGGTCCAATCTGAATCTGGGTATGGCGACACTGTGCTGCCCCCCCCCAGCAGCCCTCCAATGTGGCGACAGTGTCGCAGATCGCAGCCCCTCAGGGATGGCGAGGTCTAACCTGAATCTGAATATGGCGACACTGTGCTGCTCAACACCCCCCCCCCGCAGCCCTCAAAAGTGGCTACAGTTTCGCAGGCTGCAGCCCCCCCACACCCCCGGCCAGGGATGGCGACGTCCAATCTGAATCTGGGTATGGCGACACTGTGCTGCCCCCCCAGCAGCCCTCCAATGTGGCGACAATGTCGCAGATCGCGACCCCTCAGGGATGGCGAGGTCTAACCTGAATCTGAATATGACCGCACTGTGCTGCTCAACACCACCACCACCCCCTAAGCAGCCCTCGAAAGTGGCTACAGTTTCGCAGGCTGCATCCCACCCAGCCCCCGGGATGGCGAGGTCCGAACGCAGGCCCCATTGTGGAGTGGGCCAACGCGTGGAAGGAAGCAGTGCACGACCCAGCGCTAGCGGACCGCCTCACGGCCGCCTGGAAGCGCTGGAGCATTCGCCTGTCGCAGTCCCCGCGGCCCTGGACACCTGTCCGAGGCCCCGCGGGCGCATTTTTAGCCACTGCAAGCAAAGTAGGCTGGCAATCGCAGGCGCCTTTCTCGCTCACCATTGGCTCGGTCAGCGCTGACATTCGCCTGGTCGACGCTCGGTGGCTGCACGAGCAGGTAATGCAAGACTGCGAACAGCAGCTTCAGCGAGTGGACTCGACGCTGGGGCGCGGAGGCAGGCATCACCAGAATCTTCATTGAGCCTGTGCGGGCCCTCTTGGCCAAACCGGTGTCGACATCTTGAACATCGGAACATCGCACACGGGCTCGCACGATTTTTGCTGGAGGAATGTGGAGTCAGGAACGCCTCTTCGCCAAGGGGCCGCTTCTAGCAACAAGTGCGCCGCTTGCAGCGGCGAGGGATCGGACAAACATCGATTTCTCTGTTGTCCAGCGCGACACAGCACGCGACAACACGCAGGACACCCTGAAGCGCAGCAGCTAGGGGCCACCAGTGCACCCACAGTTGCAAACGAATTCCGCTGGGGTCGAGGCATCGTGCAGGACCCCAGCTCCGCGCTCCCTGGCATAGGGATCTCGGACCGAGCCACGGTTATAGGCACAGCCCCAGGCCTTCTCACGGGCGACGTCTACGTAGATGGCTCGCATATGCACGGCAGGCACGGCCCCATCAGACGAGCGAGGTGGTGCTATCCATAAGTCACGGACAGCGGGGAACAAATCTTCGCTATGCATGGGCCGCTGCCGCGGCCGCAAGCTGAGCAGTCAATCTTCCGTGCGGAGCTGCACGCAGTTTGCATTGCTCTGCAGGCTGGAATGGTGCCGCTCACGATTTTGTCAGACTGCAAAAAATGGTTTAGACGGTTTCGCACGCGGGAAAGAATGGTGCACTCGCTGTTCAAACCCGCTCGCTAGCCAATGGAGATGGGCCTGGCACTTATTAGATGAGCGAGGCGGTTTAGGCCCACAGATGGTTCAGATAGGGAAAAGTAAGACCCATGCCACAGTAGTAGAGCGTCGTGCGCTAGGCACGAAACACTTCCAGGGAAACAAGGCCGCCGATCGGGGAGCCAAGCTAGGAGCAACCTGTTTAGTATATCCCGAATGGCACGTCGAGGAAAATCTGCGCGAGTTTAAATAAGCCCAGAACATCTTGCAATGTAATGCCAAAGTTCGAGCACTGTCGCCTGATGTAGTAGATACTGTAAAAGACGGGCCGCTGAAGGCCTCGAGTGCTAGTGGGACGGGTACTGGGGTCGTGGAGCGTCATGGGGGGGGTCGGGGAAGCGGACGGGGCCTCCGAGGAGGCCGGACGCTCCCTGGCCAGGCCTGGAGGACCTCCAGAGGGAACGGGCCCAGACGAGGCCCGCCGAGCCGAGCTGGCGCGAAGAAATCGCCACAAGCTTGTGACTCGGCCAGGCTATGCTTTCTGCCGAGTATGCGCCTGCTACGCTCAGAAGCGATGGCAGAGCCTCAGCTACAGCGACACCCCTCAATCAGATCGGCGGGGTCCGGGTCCAAAAACACATCGGGTTTGCCACATTTCTGAAATTCGGTGGCCCCCACGCAGATCCACGGGGCCAGGGTCCAAAAACACAGCGGGTTTGCAACATTTTTGAAATTCGGTGGCGCCCCTCACGCAGATCGGTGGGGTCAGGGTCCAAAAACACAAGAGATTTGCCACATATTTAAAATTTCCTGACACCCCTCAAGCAGATCGGCGAGGTCAGGGTCCAAAAACACAAAGGGATTTGCCACATGTTAAAATTTCCTGAAACCCCTCACGCAGATCGGCGGGGTCAGGGTCCAAAAACACAAAGGGATTTGCCACATGTTAAAATTTCCTGACACCCCTCACGCAGATCGGCGGGGTCAAGGTCCAAAAACACAAAGAATTTGCTACATTTCTGAAATTCGGCGGCACCCCTCACGCAGATCCCGTCGCCCGAATCGAACCGGAGCGCTCCCAGGGCGGCCCGACGAGCACTCCGTGCGAGCTGGCACGAGCGGGCCGCCCGAAATTGGGCCGGGACGTACCGGAGCCCAAAACCAAATTAAATCATAAACAAGATGTGTATCGGGAGCCGTTTTTGTGGAGCCACCGACATGTTGCCGGGTCGGCCAGAATCTGCCAGATTTGCCCAAATCGAGCGCGGCGTCGGCAGGCCCGAAATCCAAGCCCAGGCGCTCCCGCGCGCTCCCAGGCGCGCCCAAGCGCTCAGTGCGAGCCGGAGCGCCCCTGGAGCGGCCCGACGAGCGCTCCGTGCGAGCTGGCGCGAGCGGGCCGCCCGAAATTGAGCCGGGGACGTGCCAGAGCCCAAAATCAAATCAAATAACAAAAAAACTGTGTATCGGGAGCCGTTTTTGTGGAGCCACCGACATGTTGCCGGGTCGGCCAGAATCTACCAGATTTGCAACAATCGAGCGCGGCGTCGGCAGGCCCGAAATCCAAGCCCAGGCGCTCCCGCGCGCTCCCAGGCGCGCCCAAGCGCTCAGTGCGAGCCGGAGCGCCCCTGGAGCGGCCCGACGAGCACTCCGTGCGAGCTGGCACGAGCGGGCCGCCCGAAATTGGGCCGAGGACGTACCGGAGCCCAAAACCAAATTAAATCATAAACAAGATGTGTATTGGGAGCCGTTTTTGAGGAGCCATTGACATTTTGCCGGGTCGGCCAGAATCTGCCAGATATGCCAGACTCGAGCGCGGCGTCGGCAAACCCGAAATCCAAGACCAGGCGCTCCCAGGCGCTCCCAGGCGCTCCGTGCGAGCCGGTTCGCCCCTGGAGCGGCCCGACGAGCACTCCGTGCGAGCTGGCACGAGCGGGCCGCTCGAAATTGGGCCGGGACGTACCGGAGCCCAAAACCAAATTAAATCATAAACAAGATGTGTATCGGGAGCCGTTTTTGTGGAGCCACTGACATGTTGCCGGGTCGGCCAGAATCTACCAGATTTGCCCAAATCGAGCGCGGCGTCGGCAGGCCCGAAATCCAAGCCCAGGCGATCCCGCACGCTCCCAGGCGCGCCCAAGCGCTCCGTGCGAGCCGGAGCGCCCCTGGAGCGGCCCGACGAGCACTCCGTGGGGGCCTGCACGAACGGGGGCGCTTCCGGAGCGGCCCGGCAAGCATTCCGTGCGAGCCGGCACGAGCGGGGGCGCTTCCGCAGCGGCCCGACAAGGCGCTCCAAGGATTTGCTACATTTCTGAAATTCGGTGGCACCCCTCACGCAGATCGGCGGGGTCAGGATCCAAAAACACATGGGATTTGTAACATTTCTGAAATTTCGTGGCACCCCTCATGCAGATCCGTCGGGTCAGGGTCCAAAAACACAAGGGACTTGCCAGATTTCTGACATTCGGCGGCACCCCTCACGCAGATCGGCAGGGTCAGGGTCGAAAAACAAATAGGTCCCGACACTCATTCACGGCAAAGCCAAAGCCTCATGACTTCGCTCTTCCATGGCCCATTCTCTGAGAGAGGGGGCCGGCGGCACGGGGCAAAGCATATATATGTGTGTGTGTGTGTCTGCATACATGCATACATACATACATATATATATATATATATATATATACATACATACATACATACATACATACATACATACACGCATACTTACATACGCAAATACATAATATTGCAATGCCTATGCACACAACATTGCAATACAACGCAGTTCATTATACTACATTACATTACATGGCACTACACTACATTGCATTACGTTACATTCCATTACCGTACACCGTAGTGCATACAATCAAACATACGCGCAAACATGCACGTTGCTTTACACATGTACATACTTGCATGTACACACACACACATGCATGCACGCCTGCATGTATGCATACATACATGCATACATACATGCAAACATACCTACATGTATACCTGCCTATATACAAAACTACACGCAGACATGCATACATGTATACATACATGTATGCATACATACAGAGATGCATACAGCAAACCAACACACATAGCTAGGGATCTGCATACATACATACATGCATACATATACACAGATATAATCATACGCATACATACATCACACGACCTTACATTTCACTGCATTACATACACACATGAATACACACATGCATACATAAATACATAGATACTTTAATACATACACACATACACACATAGATACTGACAGACACACACTGTATACTCACGTCTATAGATGCATACTTGTATGCATTCAAACATGCATGATTGCACGCACAGATACATAGGTTCATGCATGCATGCAGGTATGCGAATATACCTGAAGTCATGCATGCATGCATTGGTGCATGCATACATACATGACTACATACACGTTTACGTTCATACCTACAAGAATACAACCATACATAGGTACAAACAAGCATACAGACTTACATGTACACATGGATGCATACATGCATACATGCACACATACTCACATACCATTATACACACATACATGCATGCATACATGCATGCATATACATATAATAACATACATAAATACAGACAGACATACATACACACAGCCTAACATCTAGACATACGTACATGCACGCATACATACATTCACGCATGTACGCCGTCATACATGTGCCAATGCATAGATACATACATAAATGCCGTCACACATACGTGCATACCTACATACATATATATATATATATACAGGGGCATACGTACATACATGCTTACATGTACACACAAACATACATGCATGCATACAAACACACATACGTACATGCATGTATACATGCATGCATGCGGGCATACATAAGTACATGCATACATACATATATACATACATACATACATATAGACATACAGACATACATGCATACGTGCACACATACGTACATACATACAGGCATACACACATAGACTCAGACATGCATACATACAAACATACATACACGCATGCACACAGACATACATGCATACATGCATACATACATACATATAGACATACATGCATGCATACATACATACATACATACATACAGACAGACAGACAGACAGACAGACAGACAAACGTGCATGCATGCATGCATGCATGCATGCATACATACATACATACGTACATACGTACGTCGCGCTCGACGCGGAGTCCGCGACGGGCGCCGCGTCGAGCGCGGGGGGCGGGCTGCCCGCCCCCCGCGCTGTCCTTCTTGCCCTCGACCATGGTCAGGTATACCTTCCCGTCGCCGCGCAGGCCGCTGATCCAGACCTTGACCTCCTGGCCATCCTCTTGGCGACGCGCCCCGGAGGGAAGGCAGAGGGGGCGGAGCTTCCCACAGGGCTCAGAAGGCCGAGAAGCTCTCCGAGCCCTCTCCGAAGGCACAGGACGGCCTATCAGGATGCGCGAGGGATTCCGAGAAGCCCCGCCGCCTACTGACAAGGCCTGCCCTCCCTCACGCCCCCAGGGCGCGCCGCCAATCCTTGAGCACCGAGTGGATGTCCTCGATCCTGTCCGTGGAGATTGCGGATTTGTGCAGCAGCCCGTCGCTCGTGGCCCCGATGTCCACGAAGGCGCCGAAGTCCTGCACGGAGCGCACGGTCCCCTGGAACTCCTGGCCGACCTCGAGCCAACCGAACTGGATGCGAGGGGTGTCCTCCCGGGTGTTCGCCAACGGTGCGTGTGGCGGGGGAGCAATACACGTGGGGTGAAGACACACCTCTCGTGCACCTGTTGGGCCCGCGAGTGGTAGTTTCGGGGCCACTTGGGGAAACCAAAAGGTACCAACACCGCCAAATTCCCTGACTTCTCCTGGGGTGCGCCCTGACCAGAATCGCGACGCGAATCCAGCGGTGGAGACGAGGTTCTCTCAGGAGGCCCCAAAAAAGGCAAAGACGAGGCAAGAGGAGGCCCAAAAAGGCCAACACCAAAAAAGACGCGAGGTTTTTCACCGTTGTCGGCCTCTGGGAGTCTTGACCAGGCCCCGCGACCGTCGAAAAACAGGTCCCACGGACACGGTCGGAATTTCCTTGGATCCCAGATTGAATTACCCAGACGGTGTACCCAACCGTTGCGCAACGCATGGCCAAACTAGCTGGGTAGACATTATAGGGGGTGGTAACGTGGCAGGGAAGAATTTCTTTTGGAAACGGCTTCTGGGAGGCTCGCGGGGCGCGCGATTCGCAGGACACCGCCCAATGGACAAGGGTTTTGATGAAGCTGGTTGATTAAAAGCAGGAAAGGAGGTCCTCCTCCTCCTCCTCCTCCTCCTCCTCCTCCTCCTCCGCCTCGTCCTCCTCCGCCTCGTCCTCCTCCTCCTCCTCCTCCTCCTCCTCCTCCTCCTCCTCCTCCTCCTCCTCCTCCTCCGCATCCAAATCCAAATCCAAATCCAAATCCAAATCCAAATCCAAATCCTCCTCCTCCTCCTCCTCCTCCTCCTCCTCCTCCTCCTCCGCCGCCTCATCCTCCTCCTCCTTTTGCAGTGGTTCTCTCTTGGCTCCCACCAATCCATGATCGAAGGGGCTGCAAACCACCGCCCGCAGGTGGACCGAACCTCCGCCCGACCTCGGACCGAGGGGGGCAAAACAAACAAAATCTACTCATACTAGCCTGGCCCACCACTCCGCCTCCTGAAGCGCGACAGTGGCCAGGACGCGGAGACTTGGCCCCCTGCAGGTATGCAGCGTCACCTGGGACATCGCTCCGCACAATCCGCCAGGCCGTGCCCCCCTCAACGCGAGGGGAAACCACCAAAGCCGCTCCCTGGGGGCCGAGGTATGCGGCGTCACCTGGGACGGCACAGCCCGTGCTATCCTCCAGGCCGTGCCCCCCGCCACACGCGGGGAGACCACCGAAGCCACTTCCTCAGAGCAAAGCTAGGTGGGCCCGCACCTGGTGCCTCCAGGAGGTCTGGTCCACCATCTCCTTTGCGTGCTGCCAAGCGCCGTCGCCTTTCAGCTCACGCTCACCAGCGCTCGCCTTCTCGAGCCAAGTTCGGGAAATGCGGGCCCGCGCAGCCCACCACTCGCTCTGCTTGACCCTGTCGTGCACCACAAGGCCGACGGGATCATTGAACCCGCAAAAATGACGGCCGCGACGCCCTCTCGCGAACCGAAAACGGCCAGTTCCTTAGTCGACGCGTCAGGGTAGGAGGTCTGCCCACCTCCGACTGCTCCAGGAGTCGGGCCGGGCGAAAGGGGGGGATAGCAAAGAGGGGGGGGGGGGGGGGAGAATCAGCTCACGCAGCTGACTTTCTCGGCGCCGGGAGGCGCCCACGCATCGAGGCATGGGCCTGGCGGCGGGGCCGAAACCGGCTGCCGTGCAGCAGATTTCGTACCCCCCCCCGTTCCCTATCCCCCCCTTCCGTCCGGCCCGAAGGAGGCGGAGCTGGAGCCCGGCCCGCGCGAGGAGCTCGAGAGGGCGCAGCGCCCGGGGGGCCTCGCGAGGCCCACCCTGCGGCCACCCCGCACGGCTTCGGGGGCGGCGCCCGGGGACCCGCGTGCGCCCACGCGCCCACCTGGCGGCCCGACCGCGCGGGCCTGCCCCAAAGGGAGGGGGAGGAGGAGGAGGAGGAGGAGGAGGAGGAGGAGGAGGAGGAGGGGCGTGGAGGAGCAGGAAGCCGCCTGACAAGAGTTCTGAGACTGCTGCGACATGCTGCTCGGGAGCGACCAGAAGGGGGGCGTCCAAGAGGGGGGGGGTGCAAATCATGACTGGCAGCATGTGCGCGGCCCAGCGGGGGGGCCAGGGACGTAATGAAATAAGAAGGGGAGCCATGCAATCTGGGGAGATATCATGGCCCCCGCCATGACATCCCCCCCTAGTCATCACCCCCCTCTTTGCCACCCCCGAGCTACGTGTCATGGTGGCGCGGCCGGAGACTTGGGGCACGACTCTCCTCGCCTCCTTCGCGGGCGTGCTCGAGCTGCGCGAGCGGCTGGCGATCCCGGGCACCATGGAGCAGGTCATCTGGGTCGGAGGCAATTCCACCCTCCAGGTTGCGGGCCAGGTCGACTGGGGGGCGAAGCTGTACGCGCGCCAGGAGCTGGAGGGCTACATGGAGGCTCTGAAGGAGGCGGCAGGCCTACCAGCGGAGTGGGTGATTATCGCGCTGGGAGAGCTGTTCTGCGCGGTTGGCTTCGCGGTTGCCCGCGGACGAGCGCGGCAGGGGCGTTTGGTCATCTGCATCGGCTGCCCAGAGATGGATCGAGGGCCGAACGCAGGAGAACCGCAGGGCGCGCCACCTGGCGAGGCTCCTGAACCACGTGGAGGCCGAGCGCCACCGCCGAGTCCTGGCTGCACCGCACACCTGGACGTAGAGCCGCGAGATGGCAGACATGCTCACCCGGGCGACCGAGGAGGAGGTCAGTCGGCGCATGCAGCAAGGAGGCTTCCAAATGATCGACCCAGCGGGCAGAAGGAGGCGCTCTCGCTGAGCTGCGGGAGGCGGGCGCACGCGGCAGCCTTGGTGGACCCGGCCGACTGGCAGGTGGCCATGCAGCCCATGGCCCGCCAGGCGCAAGGAGAGGTCCCACGTCCATTGCCGCAGAAGGCTTGGTTGGTGGTGGAGCTGCAGAGTACCCTGGCACCGTGGGCGCGCGCCGCCGGCGCCTCGGGTGCCCGCGGGGAGGCGGACCCCCACTGACTGGGCTGGCCCCCGCTGGAGCACGAACCCCCAGCGCGCGGGAAGTACTCGGCCCTGGGAGCGACGTCGCTGGGCCCCTCCAAGATCGACGGCCACCCGCTTGAGTTCGCGGAGGAGCTGAGGAGGAGGACGGCGCAGCGGGCCACCGCCTGGCTCCACGAGGATACCCGGCGGAGGCTGGCGAGTCCTCAGCCAGCACCGCTGCCCATTGCTGCGCGCCCTCCCACCGTGGTCGGAGCCGCGGCGGGGACTTCACGCGCAGAGCCCGCGGGCCCTCCGAGTGGCGCGGGCCCGCGGGCCGCCGACGGCGCGAGGCAGGGAGAGCGCGCCCTTTGCTGGAGGGGCAGCGCGGGCAGGGCTGCAGGTGACAGGAGGGGCAGCGCGTCGGCGTGGGCGGGGTCGGGAGCAGCTCGAGGAGCACCCCACGACCCTTCCCCCCGAGCCGGCGGCAGCCGCGCGACCGCCCCAGGAGGAAGGGGCCAGGAGCAGGCCACGGTGAGGGAGGTGCTGCCAGCGCGGGACACGCACGGCGGCACGCTGGACGACGCTCGGCGGGGGGGAGGACCTGGACGAGGCAGCGGACAGGCACCCACGCGGCCGAGGCCGGCCGTCGGAGGCGCGGCCCGCTGGCCTGGCTGGCCCACGGGGGCCCCGGGCGGACGGGCAGGACGCTCCCCGAGGCGCTCCTCGAGGGCCCGTGCCCAGATGGGCTGGCGAGGGGCCAGGTGAGGGACCCTGCCGAGCGCTGGGTGCGCACGACACGGAGGAGGAGGAGGAGGAGGAGGAGGAGGAGGAGGAGGAGAGGAGGAGGAGGAGGAGGAGGAGGAGGAGGAGGAGGAGGAGGAGGAGGACCATGCGCGGCGGTCCCCTGGGGGGCGGCGTGGGGCTGCCGCAGGACGTGCCGGCACGCAGGCGGTCAGGAGCACGGGCCCTGCTGCCCGGGGCAGCCGCAGCGCCCACCCCCGGAGTGGAGGGGCGCCGCCCCGTCGGAGCGAGGGGGAAGTTCGCGGGACGGGGCCCCCCTCCCGCGGGGCGGGCTCCCCAGACCCCCTCGAGTAATGAAAAAATCACGACGGGAGGTTTTTCACAATTTTTTGCCTCGGAACCGCCAAAAAACGACTCAGGACGAAAAGCCGGTCCCAGGGAATGGGTCGAGACCTCGGGGGGTCGACGTCATGGAAAAAATCACGACGTCGGGGGTCTGGGTCCGCGGTGGAGAGAACCGCGCAGGCGGCTTGGACCACGAGGAGACCTGGGGCGAGTGCACGGCGGAGGGTCGCCGCGGGCGTGCGCGGGAGGCGGGCGCCCCCCAGGCGATCGAGGCGCTGGCGGCCACGAGCGCGCTCGGGCACCTCGCCGTGCGGCCGCGGCGCGAGGAGCGCGGCTTGGAGGGCGACGATCGCGACGTCCGCTGCGCCACGTGCGGGCGCGACCACGCGACGACGGCGGCCGCGGCAGCTGCCGCCCCGCCGCCCACGCCTGCAGCCGAGCGACGGCCCTGCAAGACGGCGGGCTGTCCGTGCCCCGAGCACGCCCAGCCAGAGCTGATGTGGAAGGTGGGCAAGTGCGCAGGGAAGGACTGCGGTGAAGCGCGGGCGGTGGGCGGGGTCGAGCATGGCGCCCACTGCGAGAAGGAGCACCAGTCAAGATCGAGGCGCCAGCAGCCCAGGACAAAAGGAGCAGCAACGCGGAGGAAGCCACAGAGGCGGGTGCCTGGCCCGCCTCGGAGGTCCAGGGGCACCGGCCTCGGCCGAGCGCAGCCCGCGGCCCGCCAGCGCCGCCAGGGGACTCGAGCTCCCCGGCGGGCCGTGCCCGCCGCTGCCCCAGCCCAAGGTGCGAGCGGCGCCCCAGGGCCGTGAGCCGCTGCTCCACTGGGGCCTTCGGTGGAGCTCCCTATGGGGCCACGAAGCGCTGCCCTGGGTGGGGGAACCGCATGCGGGCACACCCACTGGGGCCTTCGGTGGAGCTCCCTCTGGGGCCACGAAGCGCTGCCCTGGGTGGGGGAACCGCATGCGGGCACCCCCACTGGGGCCTTCGGTGGAGCTCCCTATGGGGGCACGAAGCGCTGCCCTGGGTGGGGGAACCGCATGCGGGCACCCCCACTGGGGCCTTCGGTGGAGCTCCCTATGGGGCCACGAAGCGCTGCCCTGGGTGGGGGAACCGCATGCACCCCCACTGGGGCCTTCAGTGGAGCTCCCTATGGGGCCACGAAGCGCTGTCCTGGGTGGGGGAACCGCATGCGGGCACCCCCACTGGGGCCTTCGGTGGAACCCCTATGGGGCCACGAAGCGCTGCCCTGGGTGGGGGAACCGCATGCGGGCACCCCCACTGGGGCCTTCGGAGGAGCTCCCTATGGGGCCACGAAGCGCTGCCCTGGGTGGGGGAACCGCATGCGGGCACCCCCACTGGGGCCTTCGGTGAAGCTCCCTATGGGGCCACGAAACGCTGCCCTGGGTGGGGGAACCGCATGCGGGCACCCCCACTGGAGCCTTCGGTGGAGCTCCCTATGGGGCCACGAAGCGCTGCCCTGGGTGGGGGAACCGCATGCGGGCACCCCCACTGGGGCCTTCGCTGGAGCTCCCTATGGGCCACGAAGCGCTGCCCTGGGTGGGGGAACCGCATGCGGGCACACCCACTGGGGCCTTCGGTGGAGCTCCCTATGGGGCCACGAAGCGCTGCCCTGGGTGCGGTCTCCCCCTGGCAGCTCAAATTATCTAGGGGCCTTCGGCCCATCCTGCCTCTTGGAAGCAGTTTCGAAGCCTCTCGGGGCCAGGTCTGTCGGCCTCTTGGGGCCCCTTGGTGGCCTCTTGCCCGACTACGACACTCTGGAGTTGGCGTATGGTGTTCCTCTCCTCCCCCTCAGCATTGCTCCTGTCCCAGGCAAGTATTCTCCCCAGTTCTGGGGTGCCACGAACATGCCGTGGGGCTTTCAACTTTTTACCGACGGTTCTGGGCTTTCGAACGGTCTACCCAGGGCTTGCCGCTGCAGGTGGGCCGTGGTCGAGCTCAGTCCTGGGGGCTGGCCAATTCGTGCGTGTTTTGGGCCCCCTTCCAGGGGCCATCCAGACCGTCCCCAGGGCCGAAAGGTATGCGTTGCTGCAAGCGGTCCGCTTTGGCCCGAGACGAGTTAAGATTATCAGTGATCACCTCTCTGCGGTGCCAGAGGCATCGAGCTGGTCTGCCGAGCTGGCTACAGGTTGTCACAAGCATGCGTGCATCGGGCGAGATTTGTTTCAGCTGTGTCCAGCAGGAGCTCCGCCCAGTGGGAGGCCCCGGATCCGCTGGACCCCAGCCCATGGTGACCTCGACTCCCTCTTGTTTGGCCAGTGCGCCTCGAGCCTGGATCGAACCGTGGACACTGCGGTGTTCGACTATATGGGCAACATGTGGGCCGATTTCTTTGCTAAGCTGGGGGTGCTGGGGGCGAAGCAGCATGCCATTGCTAACATCGCCACCGCCACTTTAAAAACGCAGTTGAAGGACGTGACAAAGACGTGCCGATTTCTGGGTCTGGTCGCTCAATTCGTCGCGTCTCAGGCTGATTCCTCTTCCATGGCTGCGAGGCCCTGCCGTAACCCCTAGGCGGTGCCTCAGCTTTCCCTCCTTTCTCACGACCTGGAGGTGGCGGAGAGTGGGAGGGTGAGGTGTACGTGGTGTCACTGCTCAGGCAATACTTCGCTCTCTCGAGCAAAGCTTAAGCAGCCTGGCAATAAGTGTGAGCCCACGCCGCTCCACTTGTATCTCGCAGCTGTTAGAGCCGAGCGTCACAATGGCCTCCTCCCTAGGGCGCGTAGTGAGGCTGTCTTGAACGCCTGTCGTGAGCTGGGGCTCACTTATAATGGCCTGCACGTGCAGGTTATGAAATGTTTCGAGTATCGGGGCCATTGCGTGCAGGCCACAGACAAGTTTTTGATGTGCGGCCGCTGCGGCGCCCGTGCCTCCATCGAGGCCCCAGTGTGGAGGGGCCTTTTGGGGGACTGCCGAGGCCTTGCTGAGAGGGCCGCAATGCAGTCCTGGCGCATTGATGCTGCTCTAGCGGGTCGCGAGGTCCGCTAGGTGGTGCAGGCCATGGTGGCAGGCAGCGGCTGGTGCCGTCGTGTTGCTTGTCACCACGGCCTGTGCCCTAGTGGCCCTCGGCCTGTGCGGAGGGCTGCGGGGCCGTGACACACGGGAATCCCCGGCGCCCTTCACCTTTTCCCCTTGCCCGCCAGCCCTCATCCGAATCGGATGTTGCGCCTCGGCCTGATCCCTGATCCCTCTTGGGGCCTCCTGGGAATTGACTATTCGGGCGGAGTCCCGGAATTTTCGGTTCGTTGTCCCCCTCCTGGGTCCCTCTTGGGGCCGCCTGGAGCTCTCTTGGACCCTTTTGGGCGCCTCTTGGGCCGCCTTGGCGCCCCCTTGGGCCGTCTTAGGGGCCTCTTGGGAGCCTCTAGGGCCGTCTTGGGGCTACATTGGGGACCTATTGGGCCGTCGTCAACGCCGCGAAAGCAGAAAAATCGCAGCTGCTGAAAATGCACGTTTTCCATCGGAAAATCAATGATTTGGGGCTCTTTGGGCCCTGTGGGTAAGCCTCTTGGGGGCCTTTTTGGGCGTCTTGGCGGCTTGTAGGGCTCTCTTGGAGGCGTCTTGGACCACGCTGGGCACGTCTGGGGGGATCTTGGCGCGTCTCGGAGCCGCCTGGGCCTCCTCCTCCTCCCGAACGGCTCCGGCGAGCCGTGGACCCTTTGCGCCGTCGAAGCGCCGGCCCCCTAGGCCCCCACCCCGTACTCCGGTATGTATGTATGTAAGTATGTATGTACGTACGTACGTACGTATGTACGTATGTATGTATGTATGTATGCATGTATGTATTTGTGTATATGTATTTGTATATGTAAGTGTACATGCACCTGTATTTTCATATATACATATACATGTACATAAACATATATATATATATACTAGAACCATCGCGCGCGCTTCGCGCGCGCTCAGGTTCTAGTTGAGGTCACCGCTCAGGTGCGATGCCCGCGACGATTCTTACCACGAAGACGGCGGCGTGCACTGCAAGCCACGTGTTCCGGAAGCGCACTTCTGGAACATGGGAACGGAGATCCCCGATCCTCATCGTTCGCACGCCATGTTCCGGAGGAGCGTTCCCGGAGCATGGGGCGCCAGAGGCTCCCCCGCTCTTCCCCCCTCCCGGACTATCCTGCCGAGGAACTCTTGGCTTGCGTAGGGCGGGTCTTGCGGGCTCCCTGGGGCTCTCTGGGCCCGCCTAAGGGCTGTTTGGGAGCGGACCTGGAGGCGCGCTGGGCCCTACTGGAGCGCCGGAGCGCCGGAAAGCCGAAAAGACAAGAAGACCAAGATCTTCCAATTCCTACGAAAAATAAACGATTTTGGCCAGTTGGGACCCTCTTGGGGGTGCTCCTGGAGGCGTCTTGAGCCATGTTTGAAGCCTCTTGGGAGCTACCTGGGGCCTTCTGGGGCTCTCTTGAGACGGAAGCCCTGGGTTTTCCGGACGCGGTCCGTCTCTTGGACACCTCTCGGGCCTGTTTTGGGGCACTCGTGGGCTGCCCTGGGCGCTTCTGGGGCCAGCCTTGGGCTCTCCGGGACCGCCTCGGGGCGGGCTTGGGCGCTTCTGGAACTGTTTGGGGGCGTTCTCGGAGGCCTCCTGGGCCGCCTAGGAGCGTCGGACAGCCGCAAAGCTCAGAAGGCCAAAACCCTTCGAAAACAATGGTAAAACCATCAATGTTTGGCCTGCTGGGGCCCTCGTGGGAGTGCTCTTGGAGGCGTTTAGAGCCATGTTGGAGGACTCTTGGGGGCTGCCTGGGGCCTCCGGGGTCACTGTTGAGGCGGGAGCCCTGAGTGTTCGGTACGCGGTCCCTCTTTTGGGCCCTTCGTGGGCTTCTCTGGGAGCCTTCGTGGGCTGTCGTGGGCGCTTCTTGGGCCAGCCTTGGGCTCTCCGGGGCCGCCTTGGACTTGTCTGGGGGGCCTCTGGGGCTGCTGGGGAGCGGACCTGGAGACCTCCCAGGCCGTCGTGGAGCGTCGTACAACCGAAAAAAACAAAAGGCCAAAATCCTTCCGAAACCCTCGGGAAACCATCGATTTTGGCCTCCCGGGGCTCTCTGGGGAGTGTTCCTGGAAGCGTCCGGAGCCATGTTGGAGGGCTCCTGAAACCTCTACCACGTGCTTCGGCGACATGGGTCGAAGGTGGGAACCATTCCTGGTGCTGAAACAGCGCCAGGGTCCGTCAAGAGCCGCTCGGGAGATGCCCCGGAGCGGCTCTGGAGAGGCTCGGGGGGGGTCCCCCCCATGGCGACTCGAAGCACCTGGCCAGAGGCCCCCGGCCCCGTACCCCGACAGATATATATATATATATATATATATATATGTGTGTATGTGTGTATGTGAATATGTATTTCTATGTGTGTACATTATCTATATATATATGTGTGAAAACAAACAAACAAACATACATACATACATACATACATACATACATACATACATACATACATGCATGCATACATGCATACATGCATACATGCATACATGCATACATGCATGCATGCATGCATGCATGCATGCATGCATGCATGCATGCATGCATACATACATACATACATACATACATACATACATACATACATACATATATATATATATATACATTCATACATACACACATACATACATACATACATACAGACAGACAGACAGACAGACAGACAGACAGACAGGCAGGCATACCAACCTACCTACCTACCGACCGACCTACCTACCTACCGACATACCTATCTACCGACCTACCTACCTATCTACCTACATGCATGCATGCATGCATGCATACATACCTACATACATACATGCACATATACACACATACGTACATACATGAATACAAACATGCATGAATCCCGGCATACATAAATACATGCATGTATAGACATACATGTATACATATATACATACATACAAGCATGCAGATATGCAAGCGAACATGTATAACTACATACACACATACACACACATACATGCCTACATACATGCATACATACATACGCACATACATACTAGAACCATCGCGCGCGCGCTTCGCGCGCGCTCAGGTCCTAGCATGCCCCAGGCCTTGACGAGTTCACTGCTCCACTGAAGTAAGTGCACCACAGATGGCTTGAGCAGGAAGTAAAGTGCCCACAACGCTCAACGCATTATGGGCAGTGAGAAGTCCATGCATGTCAATCCGCATTATGGAAGGCTTTCGGGGAAGATGGCTGCGTAGGGGGGCGGAGGCCTGATGAATTGGGTTCCCGAAAGGCCTTCTGGGAACATGGGTTTGGGGGGCGTCCTGGGGAGCCTGTTGGGGCGTGCCGTCGTCGTCGTAATATCGTCGTCGTTTCTTGGGACGCGCCGTCGTCGTCGCCGTCTTCGTCTTCGTCTTCGTCGTCTTCGTCGTCGTCGTCGGTTCAAGAGGGTTCTTGGGGCAGCTTTGTGCGAAACGATCCGCGGAGGGCCGCGAGAAGGCGATCAATCATGCTCCCAATACACTTCCCTGACAACTCTCCGGTAGCGCGATGGTACTTCGGAGCCTCCGGAGACTCTCGGGCCCATGATGAACCATGTCCCTGGCAAGCGTTCTGGGAACATGATGTGTTGGGGTGTGTTGGAGGGCCTCTTTTGCGTTCCCTGGGGGCCCCCTGGGCCTCTTGGGGCTTCCTGGGGGCCTCTTGGGGGCCTCACGGGGCTTCGTGCGAGCCTCTTGGTGGCCTCTGGGGGCCTACTGGGGGCCTCTAGGACCAGAGACGTCGAAGTATCGGTTCGCGGTCTCCCTCTGGGCACCCTCTTGGGGCGCTTTTGGGGCATACTTGAGTCGTCTGGGGAGCCTCCTGAGCCGTCTTGGGCCCTCTACGGGGCCTCGAGGGCCGTCTTGGAGCGATCTGAAGGACCTCCGAGGCCGCTTCAGTCACGCAGCACCCAGAAGCCGCAACAGCGACTCTCCCCCAAGGGGTTGGCGGTGCGGCCTAAGCCAAAGAATCTTCCCGCGCTGTCCAAACGCCAATGCCAGCATGGCGTTAGAACCACGGGGAAAACACCAATCCTGTCTATGCCAACTGCGCCAGGGCCTGAGGGGGGGGGGCAGCTCGTCGCTTCTCCATGCATTTTTCCTTATCTTCCCTCCTCCCCCCCCAAGCTCACAAGACGGCCAAGACAGGCAACCAAGGCCGCCAAGATGGCCAACGACGCCTCCGAAACGGCCCAAGATGGCTCCAAATCGGCGCAGGGTGGCCTCAAAACGGCCCACGAGGCCCCCCAAAAGTCCCAAGAGAGCCACAAGAGAACCCCCAGTAAGGCCCGAAGAGGCAAATGCGAAAGTCTTCGGCGTCTTCACCTGTTCGGGCTCCCTTCTGCTCCAGACGGCCCTAAAGGTATCCACTACTACTACGGCCCGAGACTGACCCCAAATTGCCCAAGAATCCTCCAAGACGGCCTCAAGGCAGCCAATGAAGCCCCTAGACGGCGCAGGGCGGCCTTGGAGAGCCTATCGACGGCCCAAATACGGCCCATCGACGACCGCAAGAGACCCCCCAACTCAGACAGAGGGCCCCAAGACGGCCCCAGAGAGCCTCAAACCATTGCAAGAGGGCCCCAAGAGGGCTGACCCAAAAAGGCCCGAAAGTCCCCCACAACTGTCTCACGAAAGCCCCAGACGGCCCAAAAACCACCCAAATGGGCTTTTGGGAAGTTCCTCAAGAAGAAAAAAAGGAAGGTAACACGTGTGACGGCTGTCCTGATCCTGCCTCGCCGCATCGTCATCGTCATCGTCAGCATCAGCGTCATCAGCATCAGCATCATCATCATCATCATCATCATCATCATCATCATCATCATCATCATCATCAGCAGCAGCAGCAGCAGCAGTACCATCAGCATCATCAGCAGCAGCACCAGAAGCAGCAGCAGCAGCAGTTGCGACACCCGAATCAGCATCAGCATCAGCATCAGCATCATCAGCATCATCATACTCAACACCATCATCACCATCACCATCGCCATCGCTATTAGCAACAACAACTATATACAACAACAACAACAGCAACAACAACAACAACAACGACAACAACGACAACAACAACGACAACAACCACAACCACAACCACAACCACAACCACAACCACAACCACAACAACAACCACAACCACAACAACACCACCACCACCACCACCAACAACAACAACAACAGCAACAACAATGATTTTAAGGCTGTTCGCCCTTATATGCTCGAGGTATTTCCCAAACCCTCGGTACCCGCCCTCTTCGTCTTCGATCGAACCCCTTTTGGGGGGTATACCTTTCTTCCCTGCAGGCCGGGCCCCGGCAAGCGGCGGGGCGGCCGCGGACCGTCGGCCTGGCCAGCGGCAGCGCTGATCGGCGGGGCGGCCGCGGACCGTCGACCCGACCCCAAGAGGGACGGACAGGGGACCGACCACGACGACGACGACGACGACGACGACGTCGAAGACGACGGCGACGACGACGACGACGACGACGACGCGACGACGAGCGAAAGCGAGAGCGAGAGAGAACGACAGCAGGGCCACGAAGGGCACGAAGTAGGCCACGAAGGGCGACAGCGAGGACACCAAGGGAATGCGTATGGGGCCACGAAGAGCGCGAACGAGCCGGGGCCACGAAGTGCAGATAATGCGGGGCCACAGAAGGCAACTATGGGGCCACTGAGGGTAGCAACTGGGCCACGTAGGACACTGGGGGGGACGCAAATGGCGACAGCGGGGCCGCGAAGGGCATGCACATGGGGCCACAACGGGCACGACTCCTGGGTGCCTGGGTGTCGGGAGCGCGGCGCTTGGGCAAACTGCAGGAAATTCCAACGCAAGGCCATTCTTCAGTAAGTTGCAAGCAAGTCTCCAGCGAGAGCGCGACTCCAGAGCGCCGGGAGAGCGATTCCTGTATAAATTGCAAGGAAGTCCCAAGCGAGACACGATTCCTAAATAAAATGCGAGGAAGTCTCGGGCGGGAGCGGGGGTCCTGGCTAAATTGTAAGGAAGTCTGAGGCGGGAGCCGTTGTTGTAGTAACCCGGGGGCCAGGGGGCCAGTTTGAGCAGGAAGACTTTCCCTGTCAAAAAACAGGGTGCGAGCGTCGAGGGGCACACTTTGATTGAGAAAAAACAGTATGCACCGGTGAGGGGGGATCAACAATGATCATTTTTCAAAAATGAGAATTCAACAACGTCATCATCGGCAGCATCATAATCGTCGTCATCCTCATCATCAGTATCACCCTCCTCCTCCTCGTCATCATCAGCAGCAGCAGCAGCATCACCATCGTCAGCAGCATCACCAGCATCATCATCATCATCATCATCATCATCATCAGCAGCAGCAGCAGCATCATCAAAATCACCACCATCATCAGAATCATCACGATCGTCACCATAATCCTGATCATCGTCCTCCGTCTGCCCCTCCTCCCCCTTCATCATCATCGCCAACAACATCATCAGCAGCAGCAGCATCATCAGCAGCAGCATCGTCACCATCGTCATCATCAACGTCCTCAGCCTCGTCACCATCGTCCTCATCATCCTCAGCGCCACCACCACCACCATCAGCATCATCATCATGACAGTCATACCCATCATCATCAGCACCACCATCGGGATAGTATCAAGCCCACTCAGCAGCCAGTCCTCATCCTCATCATCCTAAGATCATCCTCATCATCACCATCATCATCGTTATCATCATCAGCAGCAGCATCAGCATCACCATCATCATCATCATCATCAGCAGCAGCAGCAGCATCATCATAGTTCATCCTCGCTTCCTCCTCCTCGTCCTCCCCCTCTTCATAATCATCATCCATCCTCATCCACATCCTCCTCCTCCTCCTCATCCTCACCATCATCACCACCACCACCACCACCATCATCATCATCAGCATCATCACCATCTGCATCGTCAGCATCATCAGCATCATCACCATCGTTATCGTACCCATCTTCATGCTAATTTCCCTCCTCTCATCATGGCCAACTCCATCTTCTCATCCCCATGATCATCGTCATGATACCCCATCGACGATGTTCTTTCATCATACCCTTCGTCGTTCTCACCAGAAGGCCAGTGTGGGCCCTCTTGGGCTCTTGGGGCCTCCTGGGGAACTCTTGGGGCATCCTGGGAGCCTCTGGGGCCGAAAGCTCGGAATTGAATATGGCTTTGCACCTCTGGAACCCCTCTGGGGCTCGTCCTGGGGCTCTCTTGGGCTGTCTTGGGGGCCTCTCGGGCCATCTTGGGACCCTCTTGGGGTCGCCTTGGAGCCCTCTTGGGAGCCTGTGGGCAGTCTTGGGGGCCTCTTGGGCCGTCTTGGACGCTGTGAAAGCCGAAGAGGTACGTATGCGAATATATATATATATATACGCTTCCCTAAAGGAATGGAACACATCGTGCCTCTTGGGGCCCTCCCGGGGGCATCCTGGAGGCCTCTTGGGAGCCTCCTGGGAGTCTCTTGGGGGCCTCTTGGGGCCTCTTAGGGGCCTCTTGGGGCCTCCTGGGGACCTCTTGGGGTCTCCTGAGAGCCTCTGGGGCGGAAAGCTCGGAATTTGAATATGGTTTTGAGCCCTCTTGGGAGCCTGTGTGGCAGTCTTGGGGGCCTATTGGTCCGTCTTGGACGCTGTGAAAGCCAAAGAGGTATATATACATATACATATACATATACATATACATATACATATACATATATTTATATATACATACATATATACTAGAACCATCGCGCGCGCTTCGCGCGCGCTCAGGTTCTAGCCCAGGCCGGGGGGGGCGCTGAACGATCTTGGACAACGCTATCAAGCACAGGCGCGCGACGGCATCTGAGGAGCTTCTGGGGTGTTCCGCATGCTTCGTCAATTGGCTGTTGGAGGCACCTCTTGGGTGCCTCTTGGGGGGGCGTCTGAGGATCCCTTTGGGGCATCGGTTCTGCAATCTGAAGCCGTCATTGGCCGTCTTGGCTGCGTGGAGGCCCGACTTGAGGACACCTGCGGCCAGATTGAGGCAATCCGGAAGCCTCCCGGGGGCCTCCTGGAAGCAGTTTTGATGTATTTGGGGCACTCTGGGGCTATTTTAAAACCTCTTGGACGTCTCCCAGGGGCCTTTTGGGCCCTCGGGGAGCTTTTGGGGTCCTCGTCGGACCACTTTGGGGCCTCTTGCAGCCTCCTGTGGGCCTTGTGGGGGGACCGCTCTGCTGTTGGGTCGCGTTCCCCTTCTTGGGCCTCTCTTGGGGCTCTTGGGGCCCTCTCGGGCCGTCTTGGGCGCCTCAAGCACCGTCTTGGGGCCCTCGCGGGCCGTCTTGGGGCCCTCTTGGAGGCCTCTTCCTCTATGTGGGAGCGGTATTGGAAGCCTTTGGGGCCGTCTTGGAGCATCGGGATGCCAAAAGGCAGAAAAAAAACAAAAAACAAAAAAAAACAAAAATTATCCTGGCGAAAGACCCAACCATAAGCAATTGTTGGTAACGCGTTGTGGGTGCCGCTTTCGGTGGGGCTCCATATGGGGCCACGAAGCGCTGCCTTGGATGGGGGAACCGCATGCGGACTGCGCCACCGGGGCGGGCCTTCGGTGGAGCTCCCTATGGGGCTACGAAACGCTGCCCTGGGTGGGGGAACCGCATGCGAACTGCGCCACTGGGGCCTTCGGTGGAGCTCCCTATGGTGCCACGAAACGCTGCCCTGGGTGGGGGAAGCGCATGCGAACTGCGCCACGGGGGCTTTCGGTGGAGCTCCCCATGGGGCCACGAAGCGCTGCCCTGGGTGGGGGAACCGCATGCGAGAGCAGCCACTGGGGCCTCCGGTGGAGCTCCCTATGGGGCCACGAAACGCTGCCCTGGGTGGGGGAACCGCATGCGAACACCCCCACTGGGGCCTTCGGTGGAGCTCCCTATGGGGCCACGAATCGCTGCCCTGGGTGGGGGAACCGCATGCGAACACCCCCACTGGGGCCTTCGGTGGAGCTCCCTATGGGGCCACGAAACGCTGCCCTGGGTGGGGGAACCGCATGCGAACACCCCCACTGGGGCCTTCGGTGGAGCTCCCTATGGGGCCACGAAACGCTGCCCTGGGTGGGGGAACCGCATGCGAACACCCCCACTGGGGCCTTCGGTGGAGCTCCCTATGGGGCCACGAAACGCTGCCCTGGGTGGGGGAACCGCATGCGAACACCCCCACTGGGGCCTTCGGTGGAGCTCCCTATGGGGCTACGAAACGCTGCCCTGGGTGGGGGAACCGCATGCGAACACCCCCACTGGGGCCTTCGGTGGAGCTCCCTATGGGGCCACGAAACGCTGCCCTGGGTGGGGGAACCGCATGCGAACACCCCCACTGGGGCCTTCGGTGGAGCTCCCTATGGGGCCACGAAACGCTGCCCTGGGTGGGGGAACCGCATGCGAACACCCCCACTGGGGCGCTTCGGTGCGAACACCCCCACTGGGGCCTTCGGTGGAGCTCCCTATGGGGCTACGAAACGCTGCCCTGGGTGGGGGAACCGCATGCGAACACCCCCACTGGGGCCTTCGGTGGAGCTCCCTATGGGGCCACGAAACGCTGCCCTGGGTGGGGGAACCGCATGCGAACACCCCCACTGGGGCCTTCGGTGGAGCTCCCTATGGGGCCACGAAACGCTGCCCTGGGTGGGGGAACCGCATGCGAACACCCCCACTGGGGCCTTCGGTGGAGCTCCCTATGGGGCTACGAAACGCTGCCCTGGGTGGGGGAACCGCATGCGAACACCCCCACTGGGGCCTTCGGTGGAGCTCCCTATGGGGCCACGAAACGCTGCCCTGGGTGGGGGAACCGCATGCGAACACCCCCACTGGGGCCTTCGGTGGAGCTCCCTATGGGGCTACGAAACGCTGCCCTGGGTGGGTGAAACGCAGGGAAGAGGGGGAGGAGGGAGGAGGAGGGGGAGGAGGAGGAGGAGAGCGGGGCACCGTCTCTTCAAAACGAGGACCCAACACCACAGGATGGTTGGGAAAAAAAAAAAAAAAAAACAAAAAAAAAAAAAAAAAAAAAAAAAAAAAACGTCAAAGCCCAATCGTGAAACAATGAGTTGTGCCTCTTGGGGCCACCTTGGGAGATCTCTTGGAGCCTCGTCGGCCCTCTTGGGAGCTTCTTGGGGGCCTCTTGGATCCGATTGTGGGCCTCCTGGGACTTCCCGAGAACCTCTCGGGGTAGAAAGCTCGGATTCTCGGTTCATGTTTCCCTTCTTGGGCCTCTCTTGGGGCCGTCTTGGGGCCCTCTCGGGCCGTCTTGGGCGCATCAGGCACCGCCTTGGGGCCCTCGTGGGCCGCCCAGGGCCCTCTTGGAAGCCTCTTCGGCTATCTTGGAGCTGTCTGGGAGGCCTCTTCCTCCTCCTCGTCCCCATCCTCCTCCTGCCACTACAGCTCTCTCTCCTCCTGATCTTCCTCCTCCTGCAGCGTGTTCCGGAAGGCTCCCGCCGGAACATGCTGTGCACAAGTGCTGTCACTGCTCCCGCCACCGTGCCCTGGGTGGTGGGTCAGAGGCCTCATGGGTGTTGCCTTGGATCTCGTGGTTGGCCCGTCGGGGACGTCGTGAAGGCAGTTTCGCAGCTTCTCGGTAGCCGTTCTGGGACCGTTGTGGGGCCTCCTCGGGCTGTTGTGTGGCCTCTTTAGGCCTCGTTTGGGCCTCCTGGGTGCCTCTTGGGGGCCTCCTGGGGCCTCTTGGGGGCTCCTTGGGGCCTCCTGGGGTACTCTTCAAGCGGGAGGGTCGAATTTGGGAGTCGTGGTCCCCCTCTTGGGCGCATCTTGGGGCCGTCTTGGGGCTCTGTTGGGCTGTCTTTGGTGACTCTGGGGCCGTCTTGGGCCCCTCTTGGGCCGTCTTGGGGCGCTCTTGGGGGCCTATTGAGCCGTCGTGGAACGTCGGACAGCCGAAAAGGCTGGAAGGCCAAAATCGGTCGAAAACCTTCGTAAACTTGACGATTTCGGCCTCTGGAAGCGCTCTGGAGAAGCGTCTTGAAGCGTCGTGGAGTGCCTTGGGGGGCCTCTCGGGCCATCTTGGGCCTATCTTGGGCGTCCTGGAGCGGTCTTTCGGCGACTCGGGGCCCGCTTGGGCCGTCTCGGGAGCCTCTGGAGGCCCTTCTGGACTATTTTGGACCTCCCTGGCCGCCCCTCCTCCCATGGGGGGTCGGAGGCGGCGGCCTCCGAGGCCCAGGACGCGGAAACCCTTTTAAAAACACAAGGAAAATGAGCCCCAGTACCCCCATGGAGGCTTTTCGGCGCTCTTGGACCGATGGGAGCTCGAAAACGCGAGAAGCCAAAAACATTGAAAAGACCATTGGACATATACGACTTTGGCCTCTTCGGGCCGTGGTGCCGCGATACCTATCAGACTTCTTGGGGTCTCTTGGAGGCCACCTGGGAGCCTCGAGAGCCGTCGGAAGGCTGACTTGGGCTGCTCGGGAGCGTCTTGGGCCATCCTTTCGCATTCTGGGGGCTCCTAGGGGGCGTCTTGGGCCCTCCTGGAGCGCTGTGGAGGCTGCCCAGAAAGGCTGGGGCAGCGGTGCCGGGAGCGTCCCCGAGATGTGGCCATATCTTTTCAGCGCGTTCCAGGAGCATCTTCCCGGAACGCGCTCGTGGCAGGGCGCCCACGTCCGAGGACGTTGGCATGGGAAACCGCAGCGCGTGATCATTCCAGCGCGTTCCGGCGAAGACCGTCCGGAACGCGTTTGGGCAAGCGCTGGGTTTGAGGAAGGCGAGTGGGAACCGTTCAGGCAGTTTGGGATGCTCGGGGCAAGAGGCGGAAGCCATCCTCAGAAGACATGCAGTCTTCCTGGAGCCGTCTTGCAGAAAACAAAAGAAAAATGAGACCCTGCAGTCGTTCCTGGAGCCGTCTTGGAGCCCTCTTGGGCTGCCCTGGAGCCTGTTGGAGCCCTCTGCGGAATGGTCTTGGAGCCCGCGCCGAGGATCTGGAAAATGTCCGGGATCATCGCGGCGGCCTCCGAGGCCCGGGACGCCGAAACCCCGTGAAAACACAGCGAAAATGAGCCCCGGTACTCCCATGGAGGGTCGGGCAGCTGTTTTCGGGCCCCTGGGTTAGAACCATCGCGCGCGCTTCGCGCGCGCTCAGGTTCTAGCCCAGGCCGGGGGGGCGCTGGACGATCTTGGACAACGCTATCAAGCACAGGCGCGCGACGGCATCTGAGGAGCTTCTGGGGTGTTCCGCATGCTTCGTCAACTGGCTGTTGGAGGCACCTCTTGGGTGCTTCTTGGGGGGGCGTCTGAGGGTCCCTTGGGGGCATCGGTTCTGCAATCTGAAGCCGTCATTGGCCGTCTTGGCTGCGTGGAGGCCCGACTTGAGGCCACCTGCGGCCAGATTGAGGCAATCCGGAAGCCTCCCGGGGGCCTCCTGGAAGCAGTTTTGACGCATCGAGGGTAATCTTGGGCTATTTGAAAGCCTCTTGGACGTCTCCTGGTGGCCTTTTAGGCCCTCGGGGAAGCTTTTGGGGTCCTCGTCGGACCACTTGGGGGCCTCTTGCGGCCTCCTGTGGGCCTTGTGGGGGGACCGCTCTGCTGTTGGGTCGCGTTCCCCTTCTTGGGCCTCTCTTGGGGATCTTGGGGCCCTCTCGGGCCGTCTTGGGCGCCTCAAGCACTGTCTTGGGTCCCTCGCGGGCCGTCTTGGGGCCCTCTTGGAAGCATCTTCCTCCATATGGGAGCGGTATTGGAAGCCTCTTGGGCCGTCTTGGAGCATCGGGATGCCAAAAGGCAGAAAAAAAACGTCAAAGCCCAATCGTAAAACAATGTGTTGTGCCTCTTGGGGCCACCTTGGGAGATCTCTTGGAATCTCGTCGGCCCTCTTGGGAGCTTCTTGGGGGCCTCTTGGATCCGATTGGGGGCCTCTTGGGACTTCCCGAGACCCTCTCGGGGTAGAAAGCTCGGATTCTCGGTTCGTGTTTCCCTTCTTGGGCCTCTCTTGGGGCCGTCTTGGGGCCCTCTCGGGCCGTCTTGGGCGCCTCAGGCACCGCCTTGGGGCCCTCGTGGGCCGCCCAGGGCCCTCTTGGAAGCCTCTTCGGCTATCTTGGAGCTGTCTGGGAGGCCTCTTCCTCCTCCTCGTCCCCCTCCTCCTCCTCCCACTCCAGCTCTCTCTCCTCCTGATCTTCCTCCTCACCCTGCAGCGTGTTCCGGAAGGCTCCCGCCGGAACATGCTGTGAGCAAAGGCTGTCACTGCTCCCGCCACCGTGCCCTGGGTGGTGGGTCAGAGGCCTCATGGGTGTTGCCTTGGATCTCGTGGTTGGCCTGTCGGGGACGTCGTGAAGGCAGTTTCGCAGCTTCTCGGTAGCCGTTTTGGGACCGTTGTGGGGCCTCCTCGGGGCTGTTTTGTGGCCTCTTTAGGCCTCGTTTGGGCCTCCTGCAGTGCCTCTTGGGGGCCTCCTGGGGCCTCTTGGGGGCTCCTTGGGGCCTCCTGGGGCACTCTTCAAGCGGGAGGGTCGAATTTGGGAGTCGTGGTCCCTCTCTTGGGCGTATCTTGGGGCCGTCTTGGGGCTCTGTTGGGCTGTCTTGGGCGACTCTGGGGCCGTCTTGGGGCCCTTTTGGGCCGTCTTGGGGCGCTCTTGGGGGCCTATTGAGCCACCTTGGAACGTCGGACAGCTGAAAAGGCTGGAAGGCCAAAATCGGTCGAAAACATTCGTAAAATTCACGATTTCGGCCTCTGGAAGCGCTCTGGAGAGGCGTCTTGAAGCGTCGTGGAGTGCCTTGGGAGGCCTCTCGGGCCATCTTGGGCCTATCTTGGACGTCCTGGAGCGGTCTTTCGGCGACTCGGGGCCCGCTTGGGCCGTCTTGGGAGCCTCTGGAGGCCCTCCTAGCCCATGATGGGTCGGAGGCGGCGGCCTCCGAGGCCCAGGACGCGGAAACCCTGTAAAAACAAAAGGAAAATGAGCCCCGGTCCCGCCATGGGGGGTGGAGGCACCTGTCCTGGGGCCCCCGGCCTCGCCCCCAGGGATACATACATACACACATATTTTTATTTATATATATATTATATATATATATATAAAGATATATATATATATATAATATATATATATATATATGCAACAAATACACGTTTCCTGAAGGAATCGAGCGAATTGTGCCTCTTGGGGCCCTCCTGGGGGGCCTCTGGGAGCGTCACAGGAGGCGTCTGAGAGGCCTCTTGGGGTGTCTTGGGGGCCATCTTGCATCTTGTGCGTCTCGGAGCGGCCTGTGCGTCCTGGAGCGGCCTGTGGGCGTCGCGGGTCCCTCTTGGCGCTTCTTCGGGCTCTCTTGGCGCTTTCTAGTGGCGCTTTGTGGGCCTCTGGGGCCACCCACACACACACACACACACACGTGTAGTAGAGGTAGCGGCCCGGGAGGGCCGGGCCCTGGTGCGCCGTTAGATGTATATATACATGCATACATACATACATACATACATGCATGCATGCATGCATACATACAGACAGACAGACAGACAGGCAGGCAGGCAGACAGACAGACATGCATGCATGCATGCATACCTACCTACCTACCTACCTACCTACATACATACATACATACATACAAACATGCATACATACGTGCATGCTTGCATGCATGCATGCATGCATACACACATGCACAAATGCATACATACATACATGCATACATACATAAGTACGTACGTACGTACGTATATACGTACGTACATGCATATACACAAACACACACACACACACATGCATACGTGCATGCATGCATGCATGCAAATATACATACATACATACAAACGGACATACGCACATACGTCCGTCGCGCTCGACGCGGCGCCCGCGGCGGGCGCCGCGTCGAGCGCGGGGGGCGGGCGGCCCGCCCCCCGCGCTGTCCAGCTGGCCCTCGACCATGGTCAGATGGAGCTTCCCCTCGCGGTTCAGGCCGCTGATCCAGACCTTGACCTCCTGGCCTTCCTCTCGGCGGCGCGCCCCGGAGGGAAGGCGGAGGGGGCGGAGCTTCTCAGAGGGCTCAGAAGGCCGAGAAGCTCTCCGAGCCCTCTCCAAAGGCACAGGACTGCCTGTCAGAATGCGCGAGGGCTTCCGAGAAGCCCCGCCGCCCTCTGACAAGGCCTGCCCTCCCTCACGCCCCCAGGGCGCGCCGCCAATCCTGGAGCACCGAAGAGATGTCCTCGATGCTGTCCGTGGAGATGGCGGATTTGTGCAGCAGCCCGACGACCGTGGCCCCGATGTCCACGAAGGAGTAATCCTTCCCAACGCGGCGCACGGTCCCCTGGAACTCCTGGCCGACCTTGAGCGAATCGAACGGGATGGGAGGCGTCTTCTTGTCCTCTCGGGTGTTCGCCAACGGTGCGTGTGGGGGGGGGGGGTACAATACACGTGGGGTGAAGGCACACCTCTCGTGCACCTTCTGGACCCGCGGGTGGTAGTTTTGGGGCCACTTGGTGAAAGTAAAAGGTACCAACACCGCCGACTCCCCTGACCTCCTGGGGTGCGCCCTGACCAGAATCGCGACGCGAATCCAGCGGTGGAGACGAGGTTCCCCCAGGAGGCCCAAAAAAGGCGAAGACCAGGCAAGGGTGGCGGTACCCAGACATGCTCGCGTCGTGGAAAAAAACACCACCAAAGACGCGAGGCGTTTCACCGGTGTCGGCCTCTGGGAATATTGACCAGGCCCCGCGACCGTCGAAAAACAGGTCCCACGGACAGGGTCGGAATGTCCTTGGAACCCGTGTTGAAATTACCCAGGCGATGTACCCAACCCTTGCGCACAGCATGGCCAGACTAGCTGGGTAGACTTTATAGGGGGTGATAACGTGGCAGGGGAACAATTCTTCTGGAAGTGGCTTCTGGGAGGCTCGCGGGGCGCGCGACTCGCAGGATACCGACCAATGGACGAGGGCTTGATGGAGGTGGTTCATGAACTCCCTGAGCCGAGAGGAAAGAGGGTCGAGGACTGAGAAGAGGAGGCACCCAGGGAGCTTTTGATATGTAGGCAGGGGAGGCAGCACGACACGGTAGCAGCACGAGAGAAACGACAAAAGCCGGCCAGAGGAAGGAGAGAGTTGACGCTTCGAGGTGTGCCAGGAATCGGCCTTCGCAAGTCGCGACAGCTTCGCAAATCGCAGCCCCCCCCAGAGATTCGGGGATGGCGAGGTCCAGTTTGGGTCTGCGTAAGGCGCCCCGCAACACTTGATGGGCCCCCCAGCAGCCATCCAAAAAGGCGACAGCTTGGCAGATCGCAGCCCCCCCCCGGGATGGCGTGGTCAACCCTGAATCTGCGTAAGACGTCACCCTGCTGGAGCCCCCAGCAGCCCTCGAAAGCGGCGACAGTTTCGTACTTCACAGCCCCCCAGAAATGGCGAGGTTCCGCTCTGATCTGCGCAGTGCCGCGCTAAGCTGGTCCAGCCAGCAGCCCTCAAAAGTAGCGACAGTTTCGCTGATCGCAGCCCCCTAGGGATGGCGAGGTCTAGTCTGAATTTGGGTAGGGCCTCCCCCCCAGCCGACAGCCTCGAAAGTGGCGACAGTTTCGCAGATCGCAGCCCCCCCAGGGATGGCGAGGTCCAATCTGAATGTGCTGCCCCTCCCCCAGCAGCCCTCGAAACCTGCGACCGCTTCGCAGCTGGCAGCCCCCCCAAGGATGGCGAGGTCGAATCTTAGTCTGCGCAAGACACCCCCCGATGATGGGCCCCGCAACAGCAGCCCTCGAAAGTGGCTACAGTTTCGCAGACCGCAGCCCTCCAGGGATGGCGAGGTCGACCCTGAATATACGTAAGACCCCCGCGACGCTGCCCCCCAACAACCGACCCAGCAGCCCTCGAAACTGGCGACAGTTTCGCAGATCGCAGCCACACAGGAATGACGAGGGCTAGTCTGAATTTGGGTAGGGCCCCACTGTGCTGCACCCCCCAGCTGTTCTCGAACGTGGCGGCACTGGTGCAGACCCCAGACCCCCCCCCACCCCCCCCCACCCCCCAAGGGATGGCGAGGTCGAATCTGGAGTTCGGGCATGGCCACACCATGCAACCCCCCCCCAGCAGCCCTCGAAAGTGGCTACAGTTTCGCAGGCTGCAGCCCCCCATCCCCCCAAGGGATGGCGAGGTCCAGCCTGAATCTGTGAGCATAGCGAAAATGTGCTGCCCCCCGCAGCAGCCCTCGAAAGTGGCTACAGTGTCGCAGACTGCAGACCTCCCCCCAGGGATGGCGAGGTCCAATCTGAATATGGGTATGGCGACACTGTGCTGCCCCCCCAGCAGCCCCCCAAAGTGGCGACAGCATCGCAGATCGCCGCCCCCCCCCCCCCCCCAAGAATGGCGAGGCCCAACCTGAATCTGGATATAGCGACACCGTGCTGTCCAACACCCACCACCCACCCAGCAGCCATCGAAAGTGGCAGACTGCAGCCCCCCCCCCCCCCCCATGGATGGCGAGGTCCAATCTGAATCTGGGTATGGCGACACTGCGCTGCCCCCCAGCCGCCCTCCAAAGTGGCGACAGGCAGGTTCGCAGATCGCATCCCCTCAGGGAATCCGAGTATAGCGACACCGTGCTGTCCAACCCCCCCCAGCAGCCCTCCAAAGTGGCGACAGTTTCGCAGCTTCAGCCCCCCCCCCAGGGATGGCGAGGTCCAATCTGAATCTGGGTATGGCGACACTGTGCTGCCCACCCCCCCACCCCCCCCGCAGCCCTCCAAAGCGGCGACAGCCTCGCAGATCGCAACCCCCCAGGGATGGCGAAGTCTAACCTGAATCTGAATATGGGAGAGAGCGTGATCCACCGCCGCTTTACTGTGGAAAATTGCCAACCTTTTCCTCCGGAACCCGGGGGTCTCCCCCCCCCCCCCCGAAAATCCCCCCCCGCCCCTGCCGGAACCCCCCCCCCCCCCCCCCCCCCCCCCCCCCCCCCCCCTCCTCCCCCGGCCAAAACCCCCCCCTCCCCTACCCCCCCCCCCCCTCCCCCTCGAAAACCGGGGGGGGGGGTCACTACCGGTTCGAACCCCTCCCCCCCCCCCCCTCCAGATCCGGAAAACCGGGGGGGGTCACTACCGGTTGGAACCCCCCCCCCCCTCGAAAACCGGAGGGGGGTCACTACCGGTTCGACCCCCCCCCACGCACCGCCAGCAAACGACTCCCGGTCCCTACCACCGCTCGCATCACATCCCCCACTGTTGTTCCCAGCACCACTGTCCTCACCACCACTGTCCCCACTGGTTCCACCACCGTCCCTATTGTCCCCACCAATGCCCCCACCACTGTCGCACTGTCCCCACTGTTCCCACAACTGTTCCCACCACGGTTCCACTCTCCCCACTGTCTCCACGGACCCAACCACTGCCTATCCCCATTGTCCCCACTGTCCCACTGACTCCTCCGCTGTCCCACTGAGCTGTCCCACTGTTTCCACCACTGTCCCCACTGTCCCCACCACTGTCCCCACTGTACCTCTGTCCCATTGTCCCACCGCCGTCCTCGCCACCGCCTTTACCAGTGTCCCCACCACCATTGTACCCTCCACTGTCCCAGTGTTTCCACCTCATTCCCACTGTCCCCACACCACTGTCCCCACCACCACCGTTCCCACCACTGTCCACTGTCCCCCCTGTTCCCACCATTGTCCCCACCACTGTCCCCACCACTACCGTCCCCACCACTGTCCCACTGTCCCCCCACTGTCCCCACCACTGTCCCGCTGTCCCCTCACCACTGTCCCCACCAACACCGTCCCCACCACTGTCCGCACCCCCACTCGGTTTTCGAGGGGGGGGGGGGTTCGAACCGGTAGTGACCCCCCCCCCTTTTCATGATGAGCTGGGGGGGGGGGGGGAGGGGTTCGAACCGGTAGTGACCCCCCCCCCCGGTTTTCCGGAGGGGGGGGGGGGAGACGGTAGTGCCCCCCCCCGGTTTTCCGCCAGTTCTTTCCAATATGGCGACACTGTGCTGCCCAACACCCTCCCCCAGCAGCCCTCGAAAGTGGCTACAGCTAAAATGGCGAGGTCCAACATGAACATGGGCATGGCGACACTGCGCTGCCCCCCCCCCCAAGCAGCCCCCCAAAGTGGCGACAGGTTCGCAGATCGCAGCCCGTCAGGAATGGCGAGGTCTAACCTGAAGCTGAATATGGCGACACTGTGCTGCACCCGACCTCCCCCCCCCCCCAGCAGCCCTCGAAAGTGGCTACGGCTTCGCAGGGGGATGGCGAGGTCCAATCTGAACATGGGCATGGCGACACTGCGCTGGCCCCCCCCCCAGCAGCCCTCGAGAGTTGCGACAAGCTCGCAGATCGCAGCCCCTCAGGGATGACGAGGTCTAACCTAAAGCTGAATATGGCGACACGGTGGCGCCCCCCCCCCCACCCCCCCCCCCACCACCACCAGCAGCCCTCGAAAGAGGCTACTGTTTCGCAGACTGCAGCCCCCCCCCCAGGGATGGCGAGGTCCAATCTGAGTCTGGGCATGGCGACACATGGCGACACTGCGCTCCCCCCCCCCCACCCCACCCCACCCCACCCCACCCCACCCCACCCCACCCACCCACCCACCCACCCAGCAGCCCTCCAAAGTGGCGACAGTGTCGCAGATCTCAGCCCCTCAGGATGGCGAGGTCGAACCTGAACCTGAATATGGCGGCAATGCGCTCCCCAACATCCCCCGCCCCCTCCCGCAGCCCTGGAACGAGGCTACAGCTTCGCAGGCTGCAGCCCCCCCCCCCCAGGGATGGCGAGGTCCAATCTGAATATGGGTATGGCGACACTGTGCTGCCCCCCAAACAGCCCCCCAAAGTGGCGGCAGTGTCGCGGATCGCAGACCCTCAGGGATTGCGAGGTCTAACCTAAATCTGAATATGGCGACACTGTGCTGCCCAACACCCCCCCAAGCAGCCCTCGAAAGTTGCTACAGTTTCGCAGGCTGCACCCCCCCCGGGATGGCGAGGTCCAATCTGACTCTGGATATGGCGACACTGTGCTGCCCCCCCAGCAGCCCTCCAAAGTGGCGACAGCATCGCAGATCTCAGCCCTTCAAAGATGGCGAAGTCGAACCTGGACCCTGAATCTGAATATGGCGACGCTGTGCTGCCCAACACCCCCCCAGCAGCCCTCCAAAGTGGCCACGGTTTCGCAGGCTGCAGCCTCCCCCCAGGGATGGCGAGGTCCAATCTGAATCTGGGCATGGCGACACTGTGCTGCCCCCCCTCCCCCCCAGCCCTCCAAAGTGGCGGCAGCATCGCAGATCGCAGCCCCTCAGCAACGGCGAGGTCTAACCTGAATCTGAATATGGCGACACTGTGTTGCCCACGCCCCCCCCCCCCCAAGCAGCCATCGAGAGTGGCTACAGCATCGCAGGCTGCAGCTCCCCCCCTTTCCCTTATGGCGAGGTCAAATCTGAATATAGGTATGGCGACAGCGCGCTGCCCCCCGGAAGCCCTCCAAATGGATGGCGAGGTCTAACCTATATCTAGGTATGGCGACACTGTGTTACCCCCCAGCAGCCCTCCAAAGTGAGACAGCGTCGCAGATCGCAGCCCTTCATTGATGGCGAACCTGAATCTGAGTATGGCGACACGGTGCTGCCCAACACCCTCCCCCCCACCCCAACAGCCCTCGAAAACGGCTACAGTTTCGCAGGTTGCAGCCCCCCAGGGATGGCGAGGTCCAATCTGGATCTGGGCATGGCGGCACTGCGTTGCCCCCCCGCTCCCCCAGCAGCCCTCCACACCTCCAAAGTGGCGACAGTTCCGCAGATCGCAACCCCACAAGGGATGCCGAGGTCGAACCTGAATCTGGATATGGCGACGCTGTGCTGCCCACACCCCCACCCCCAGCAACCCTGGAAACTGGCAGCAGTTTCGCAGGCTGCAGCCGCTACAGGTGAGGTCCAACCTGAATCTGGGCATGGCGACCCTGTGCTGGCCCTCTCCCAGCAGCCCTCGAGAGCGGCTACAGTTTCGCAGATCGCAGCCACCCCAGGGCTGGCGAGGTCCAATCTGAATCTGGGCGGGGCGACACTGCGCTGCCCCCTCCCCCCCCCAAAGCAGCCCTCCAAAGAGGCGAGAGTTTCGCACATCGCAGCCCCTCAGGGATGGCGAGGTCTATAACCAGAATCTGGGCATGGCGACACTGCGCTGCGCCCCCCACCCCAGCAGCCCTCGAGAGCGGCGAGATCTTCGCAGATCGCAGCCCCCCCCCCCAGGGATGGCAAGGCCCAACCTGAATCAGGGTGGGGCGACACTGTGCTGGCCCCTCAGCAGCCCTCGCTAGTGGCGACCGTTTCACAGGCTGCAGCCCCCCAAGGGTGGCGAGGTCCAATCTCAATCTGAGTACGGCGACATTGCGCTGGCCCCCCAGCATCCCCACAAAAATTCAACTGCGCCAGCAGCCTCCCGCACCCAGAGGTGCCCGCGCCAACTTGACAAGGGGCGCGGCCCCCCCCCCCCCACACACACACACGCCGCCCAGCCCGGCGGTGCCAGTCTGAGCCGCCGCGCGGGGCGCAAAGGATGCAAGCACCCCCGGGAGCGGGAGGGCGGGGCGAAAGCGCGCGCACGCGCGCCGTCCGCAACGACGGGGCGCAAGCGCAGGTGCCTGCAAGATGCAAACACCAATTCTTGTAAACCGCACGACCCCGAGGCGCGCCGCGATCCGCCCCGACGACCCCCGCGGCGCGCCTGCGCAAGGCGCGCATCGTCAGCATAAACGCTGCCCCGTGCGCGCGGTGGCCGTTTCTCGCGGGACCGCGCGCAGCCACGCACACGCAGTCGCACCCCCCCCCCTCGCGCGCGCGGGCCCCGCCCGCGGGGCCGCGCGCCGCGGGGCGCAAGCGGGAAGCAGCCCGCGCGCACTGCTCACGCGCCCGCGCGCAGGCCAGGCGCGGGCGCGAAATGTGCGCCCGCGCACAACGCAGCACACGCGAGCGCGCGCGCTTTCGACGGCGTTGTGCGCCCACCACAAATTTCAGCTGCGCCAGCAGCCTCCCGTACCCAGAGGTGCCCGCACCCAATTGACAAGGGGCGCGGCACCCCCCGCGCCGCCCAGCCTGGCGGTGCCAGTCTGAGCCGCCGCGCGGGGCGCCACGGATGCAAGCGCCCCCAGCCGATGCACGCCGGCGCACCGCGCGGCGGCGACGCGCGCGGCGCGCGCGCGGCGGCGCCGCGAGGACGCAACACACAAAGACGAGATAGACGGGCGCGAGGGCAACGCGCGACGCCTGGGTCGCTGGTGCCTAGCCCAAATCGTGTTCAGACTCGGTCAGGTGCGCTTCGACCACGGCGCCGAGCTCCACTTGCGTCATGTCAAGGTGCGACGGGAACGCGGGCGAGGACCATTCTCCCGCTTGCGGGATCTCGCGCAAGGCCCCCCCGCACAAACACACACACACACACACACACACACACACACACACACGCACACACACACACACACTCACACACACACACACACATACACACACACACACACACACACACACACACACACACACACACGCGCACACACACACACACACACACACACACACACACACACACACTGCTGAAGGTCCAATGCGCGGCCGCGCCTCAGGCCATGAGCGCGATGGAGCGCCGCGTCTTTGACGCCGAGCTGGCCGAGGAAAAAGCGCCGCGCCCAGCGCGCTAGCCGCGCTAATGCCCGTGAACGGCCTGGCGCACACAGGCAGGTTCGCGAACCATGCGCCGAGCGCGTGGACTGGGCACGTCGCGGTGCAGCGCGCGCACCAGCACGCCCGCTGCAGCACGGAACCGAATCGCTTGTTCTTGCGACGCGCCAAGTTGAGCTGCAGGAGGCCGTCGCACAGAATGAGGGACGCCCCTGCGCCCTGTCGAAAGGCGACGCCGTCGAAAGAAAGAGCTGCGCGAAGACGGCGGACTCGTGCCGCTCTTTCGCTAGATACAGCAGCGCGCGAACTGCGTCTTCCCGCATGAACAGAGGTGCCATGGGCAGGAAAGCGCCGCGCTTGCGGATCGCGAATTTGGCGCGGCGAAGCGGCGCGTCACGAAATACGTCCACAAGGAGACCGCACACCCGACGAGCCAGCTTGACGTGCGAGACATGGTTAGAAAACCTCTGATCGGAGCGAAATAGAAGCGACCACGCGAGCAGCCCGTCGGCGGACGGCGGCAGCTCGCGCCCGTGCAGCGCGAGAGCCTCGCGCGCGAACGCGAAACACGCTGCCGCGCCGCTCTTGAAAGGGGCGATGGAGCGCGGACGCGCGCCCGGGAGGACCGCTGCACGCGCCGAAGATAGCCACTCGGCGACGCTCACTGGGCCGCCCCGGCCGTCGAGCCGCTGGCGAAGATTGCGGAGCTCCGCGCGCGGGCCCCCGCTGCACTGCGGCGCGCGGGCCCCCTGCGCCTCCGCAACCCTTATTTCAGAGAGCTCGTCGACGGCCGCGCCCCCAGCGGCCTGCGCCCGCGCCAGCGCCAGCCTCTGGACACGGGCTTCCTCCTGCGCGCGCGCGGGCGCGGCGCGACGCAGCCAGGGCACGGCGCGAAGCGCGCAAACCCGCTCGCGCGTCGCGCGTGCAATTGCCTCCCGAATGCGTCGCTTTTGGCCGCCGTCGAGGCCCGCCCCCAGGAACTGGACATCTTTGAATTCGGCCCTGTCGAGCGCAGACGGGCGCGGCGCGCTTTCGGCGGCGAGCGCCTCCGCGATTGCGTTGAACGAAGCGGCCTCGCGCCTGCCCTGGCCAGCGGCTCTCGCCAGGAAGACTCGCGCGGAAGCGGCGTGCCCAGCCATTGCCGATTCGACGGACGGCGCGCGCCAAGCACGCCGTCTGCCGCCGAGCCTTCGTTCGCCCAGCGCGCGTTGAGCGACTGCGCTACGCGCGACCTTCGCGGGCGCAACACCGAAACGAAGAATGCCGCCATTAAACACGCTCGCCGACGCAAGACGATTTGGCGCGCAAGCCGAACTGCCGGCCGACCGCCGCTCACGCGCGGCGCAGCGGCGCCCGCGCTGCCGATGGGGGCGCCCAAGCCTCGGGCTTCCAGAATGCTTCGCTAAGACACGGCTGAACGAAGGAAGCGCCGATCTCGCGATGGAGCCAGCACTGCCCCCGCGACGGCAAATAAGCAGCGGTGAGGCTCGAGGGGGCGCGGTCGACGCGGAGCGAGACGCGCGATCGCGCCGCCTGCAGCCATAACGAATTTATGAGACACTTATAGTCTCACTCTTTGGAGGCGCCTTTCCCCGCGGCGGCCTCGGCACCGACGTCGCCAGACCAGAGGCGCGCGCGCCCGCCCGCGAGCGCGTCGCCGAATGCGGAAAGGCCAAACACGATCGCAAGAAGCTCGAAAAACATAATTTGCGCGTCGCCCCTTCTCTTGAAATGGCGCAAGACGCGCTCGGGGGGGGGGCAGTCGGAATAGGAAGCCTGCCCGTCGAGGAAGAGCACAGCCGCGACGCGGGGCGGCGCGCTGCGCGCGTCGACAAAGAGCCGCGCTGCCTCGCGCCGGCCCGGTGCCCAGACACGAGTCTCGCAGAGTTCCATCGCTGAGACATCTGCCCACCACGCGAGTGCGACGCGCAGCTGCCGCGGCACAACCGCGCCGCACTGCTTCGAGCGGGCGAGCAAGGGCCGGATCAGCGCGCGCCCTACGCGATGGAACATGCCCGAGCATGCCCACATCAGGGCGCTCGCAAGCTCCGCCGCGCCCCCTGGCCGCAAAACGCCCGAGGAGAGCGCGTCGTCAATGCGACCGCGCCAGATCTTGACCTTGTCGGGCGAGGGAAGGCACGCGAAAACGCCGTGGTTTGCGCGGACCTGAAGGCCCAGGACCACAGGCGGCATGCCCGCGGCGACCTTGTCCGCCGCGATCGCAGAAGGCCCGGGGACGCAACGCGCGAGCCGCACGATGCACCCGACCGCATGCTCGGCGCAGGCCGCGCGCTCGGCCCCAACGAGGTCACCGACGAACGCATCGGAATGAACGGTAGTCGGCACACAAAGTGTGAGAAGAGCGCGCCGACCCTCTCTCACGCGCGCACGGACGCCACGGCGCCGAAGGGCGCGGCCAGGTGCCCTGCCACATGGGCCACGCCCTGCGCGAGGAAAACGAAGAACAGAAAGCGGCGATGCATCGGCATGGCGGGCAGCCTACGGAAGGCCGCGTCGATGTCGGCTTTGAAGAACATGATCCATTCGAGCGTGCCCTGCGCCACGCCCGTCGCCACGCGATACAACGCATCGATGGACTCGGGGCGAAACTTTTCGCCTGCCGAGGTGCGCCCGTTCACCTTTGCGCGAGTAAACCCGTCTACTGCCCGAACGCGCGCGTCGCCATTGGACCGCGCCTGCGCAATCCCGAAGCGCGGCGACAAGACGTTTGCGCCGCGGTCGGCCTGCTCAGCCGCGACAGGCTGGGCCACGTGACCCACGCGCGCTTCTTTGAAAGACCGCTGTAGCAACGTCGCCGAATGAGCACCCTCTTTCCGGGGCGCCAGCAATGCGCGGTTGGCTTGAGCTGCGCCCCCTAACACGGCGGAGCTGAGACCGTCTGCGCGTCGGGTCGCTGCACGGGCACGCCGCTTCCCGAGACCGGAAGCGGGCCCACTGCTGGCGCGCCGCGGCGAAAGAATTCGATGCACGCGGCGCCCTGGAAATGAGCACTGGCGGCGAGCGCTTCCATCAGCGGGCCGTCGACGCCAGTCGCCACCTTGCGCGCGCCTGCATCGGCCCCCACGCGCCACCGCGCCACGGCGCCCGACTCGCGCAGCGCCGGCGCCTCAGCTTCAACGTCGCAGATGAAGCGCTCGCGTTCGGCATTAATCTGGGCAGAGTGGCGCGCGTTTACCCATTCCACTGCGGCCCTGACGTCTGCGCTGACGTCGACGGCTGGTTCGACATGGACTTGACCACGGCGAACGCCGTCGACGAACTGCAGCCCCCCCGCATCGTCGACGCTGTCCCGACGAGGCGCGCGAGCGGCCCAGTCGACCGCCGCCTGCGAAACGAAGTGCGACAAGCAACAATGCGAAGCGCGCGATGCTCGCGGGGCCTGCATCGAGGACTCGCCGCGAGACCGCGAGCGCCGCCGCGTTGGGGGAGCTGGCGGCACAGGCACACGCCCCGAATGCGGCGCTGGTGGAGGCGGCGGCATCCGCCCGCGCATTGCGAACAGACGCGACGACCCGAGTAGCCTCGAACTCGGGCACGCAGCAAAATCTAAACAACGCCCCTGAACGCGAGCGCGAGGAACAAGCCGCGCATGCAGCGGCCGCTGCAAGATGAAATGGCGCGCGAGCCGAACTGTCGGCTGACGGGATGCGCTTGAAAAGAACGCGTAATTTCGGCGCGAATCGGACCGCGAGTTTTTGCGGTAGCATGGGCCATGCCCGGCCCCCGAAGCACGAAAGCTAAGCGCTCCACGAGCCGATCTGTCGACCGAAATCAGCCCGCGAATGATTGCACGACGCCGCGCTTTTCTGTCCCAGCCTCGTGCCGCGATACGTCGCTGTTCGCCAGCCGCTACCGCTCGCGGCGCCTGCGGGCGCCGCCCCGAGCTTCTCGCGCGAAGCCGACACTAGGGCTGGCGCCTCACGGGACGCGGCGGCGCCCTTGGCTCCCGCTGCTCTCCCCGCTGGGACCACGAGCGCTTGACCCCTTTGCCCCAGCTGTCGCCTCCCTTGCTAGAGCCGCTCTCGTCCCAGGAGCCCCCCCTGCTGGTGCCGTTGCTCCAGTGCTGCGCCGCGCACTTTCCGCCCTTGCAGGCTCCCTTGGCGCCGCCCTCGGCGCTCGTCTCAGACGGCGCCGCCTCGTTCGCGGCCCCATCGGCATCGCAAGCCTCCTCGGCGCGACCCAGGATAGCAGAGTCCAAGCGCTTCGCCGCGCGACCCAGCAGCGCGCGACCGACGGGGACAGCGCGACGCGGAAGCACAAGCACCAGAAACAAACCGCAAGGGCCCCGAAGGACGAGTCGCCCCGAGCGCGAACGTTCGGCCCAATCTTCGCGGGCTTGCTCTTCGCAATAGATTGCGAGCTGCACCCGCCGCTTGTCGCGGGCAGCCCCGAGGCCCACCGCCATGCAGACGTCGCGATGGGCTGCGGCTGCGGCGTAGCACAGCTGGCCCGCGGCGCGGGCACCGACCGCGCAGCGGATTCGCGCGAGGCGCCACTGGCTGAGCGTCGGCAGGACGCGCTTGGGCGACGCCTTCAACCCCATTGCCTCGCGCGAGGAGATGAGCGCGACGCCAGCGCGCGCGACGGGAAGGCCGCGCGCCTGTGCCGAGTTTCTCAAGTCCTCCGAAAGTTTAGCGAAGCGGCCGAAAGTGCGTCGGCATCGCGAAGCGCCCCGGCGAGGTGCTGCGGCAACCACTTGGATAATTTCACGCAGACAAAGCCTCTTTCGATGTCGCACTTCCGAAGCTTGGCCGCTTCGCCGGCAAGTTCATCGTCAAGGAGGTCGGAGCTACGCCGCGAGCGTCGCACGCAGCATGGTGCCCACGCGTCGCCGCGACGCGTTGGGCGGCGCCTGAGCATGAGGTCGCTGGGCAAACCTTCGAGGCTTGCAATCTCGAGCGAGGCGCATATGTCCACGTGGGCCGCCGCGGGAGCCTGCGACGCGACGCGCGCGACGTCGCGCGGCGGCGGGCGCGCGCAGTCGCGCCGACAAACCTCGTCCTTCTTTTGAAGAAACGCGGGGAGGGCGGCGCTGGCGCCCCCTCAGGGGGCGGGGAGCTCGCCTAAGCTTCGCTCTGTCGGGGGGTGGGGGGGGGCTGCATGACGCCATAGCTGACGCCGTTCAGGCGCGGCGCAGGAGGGGGAAGGGGGGGGGGGGGGGGGCGCCATGGCTGACGCCCTTCAGGCTCGGGAGGAGGGAGTTGGGGGAAGGGGGGAGGAGCTGACGCCATGGCTGACGCCATTCAAGCCCGGGCAACGCCATTCAGGCCCGGAAGGGAAGAGGGGGGGGGGGGGGGGGCGCCATGGCTGACGCCATTCAAGCCCGGGAGGAGGGAGTCGGGGGGGGAAGGGGGGGGGGGGCTGGCGCCATGGCTGACGCCATTCAGGCCCAGGAGAGGGGGGGGGGGAAGGGGAAGGGGGGGGGGGCGGGAGCTCGCTCAAGCTTCGCTCTGCGGGGGGGGGGGGGGGCTGACGCCATAGCTAACGCCATTCGGGCCCGGGAGGGGGGGGTGGGGGGGGGGGCGTTGGCTGACGCCATCCAGGCCAGGGAGGAGGGAGTCGGGGGAAGGGGGCGGGGGCCGACGCCATGGCTGACGCCATTCAGGCTCGGGAAGGGGGAGGGCAGGAGGGAGTTCGCTCAAGCTTCGCTCTGTCGGGGGGAGGGGGCTGACGCCGTGGCTGACGCCATTCAGGTCCAGGAAGGGGGCGGGGGGAGGGAGATTCAAACCCGGGAAGGGGGGGCGGGGCGGAGAGCTCGCTCAAGCTTCGCTCTGTCGGGGGGGGGGGGCTGACGCCATAGCTGACGCCACTCAAGTCCAGGAAGGGGGGGAGGGGGGGGGGGCGCCATGGCTGACGCAACGCCATTTAAGTCCGGGAGAGGGGAGTCGGGAAGGAGGGGTGGAGGGCTGACGCCTTGGCTGACGCCATGCAGGCCGGGGAGAAGGGAGGGGGGGGGAGCTCGCTCAAGCTTCGCTCTGTCGGAGGGGGGGGGTGGGGCTGACGCCATTGAGGCTCGGGAGAGGAGAGGGGGGGGGCAGGGCCAACGCCAAGGCTGGCGCCATTCACGCCCGAGGAGGGCTCCAAGACGGCCCAAGAAGGGCCCAAGACGGCCCAAGAAGCCCCAAGAAGGCCCCCAAAAGGCCCTGTCATACATCAGCTACGTCAACATCCCATGAGTTTGGCTGTTCACGGGAGATCGTCACTTTCGAATGTCCGAAGGTTACCCAAGCGAGCACAGCATCTCTATATGATGAGAATGTCTCGAGCGAGTGCTCTACTTTAAACATAAAAGGTCATCCGTTGCAAGCAGAATCGGTAGCACCCCAGATCGGCAGCACTGGCAGGAGGCCACTACAATACAGACATACATATGTGCATTCATTCATACCTACATACATGCATGCATTCATCCATACTTACTTACTTTCACACTCACATACATACATACATACATACATACATACATACATACAGTGCAGGTGCGATCCCAAAGAACGGGGCCCCACCCAAGGGAACCTTAAGAGGACCTAAGAGAGCCTTAGCCTACAGCCCAAGACGCCACACCCTAGAGGCTCTGGGCACTTGGGCCCTAGAGGCCGGGACGTGCCAGCGCGTGGCGCTACTGAATACGAAACTCACTCAACGTTTTCCTGCACGGACCTCGAGAGATATCTTGTTCTCATTCACTGCTGAGAAATATTCACATCTGTGTGCGGTCAGCGCACACCTCCCCGGCAGACTGCAATGAACGTGAAATCTGATTGATGATAGCCTGCGTTGAAAGAAATGAGCTCGGTCGGCCTTGAACTTCGCTAGGTCCGAGTGAGGGGGAGGGATGCCTGAAGGGAAACGGTAAAAACCCCGCTGCGTGGTGCTGGCCACGGCGCGGGGGGACGGCAGAACGAACGGGCAGCAAGTGAGACCTGCACCGAGGACCGAGGGCTGGGAGGGCGCCTTGAACTTGAAACGGTTTCGGGTGCAGGCAAGACCTGGAAACAACGTCCGAAACAACAAAACATGTCCCACCCTTTGGCCCCTTCGCTGACCTATCTGAAAATCAACGCTCACAAACTCACTCACCCATGTCAGGTGCGATCCCAAAGAACGGGGCCCCACCCAAGGGAACCTTAAGAGGACCTAAGAGAGCCTTAGCCTACAGCCCTAGACGCCACACCCTAGAGGCTCCGGGCACTTGGGCCCTAGAGGCCGGGACGTGCCAGCGCGTGGTGCTACTGAATACGAAACTCACTCAACGTTTTTCCTGCACGGACCTCGAGAGATAACTTGTTCTCATTCACTGCTGAGAAATATTCACATCTGTGTGCGGTCAGCGCACACCTCCCCGGCAGACTGCAATGAACGTGAAATCTGATTGATGATAGCCTGCGTTGAAAGAAATGAACTCGGTCGGCCTTGAACTTCGCTAGGTCCTCGCTCCTCCAAACCCGCACTCGCTTGCGGCCTATGCTGAGGGCTCGGCAGGCACGCTGTGGCTGTCGCCCTCGCCCGTCCTTGCGTCCGGGGAGCTCTCGTCGGCGACGGCCCCGTCGGCGGAGAAGGACTCGTCCTCGGCGCCAGGCGCCGATGACGAGCGAAAGGCCCCGTTCCCGTCTCGCGGCCAAGCCCAGGTGGCTAGGCGCTTGCTCCACCTCCAGATCCTCATCGGCACTGAGGGCGGTGTGATGGCTGGAGCGTGCAAGAGCGCCGACTTGGACAGAGTGAGGTCTGGCTTGTCGATAGTCGCCTGGGTAGCTTCTTGCAGCAGCTCTGAGATCCGAATCGTCTGAGTGGTAGCGTCCTCGGTCAGCGACCAAAGGGGATTGGCCCAGCGTACGTTGTAGGTAACTGCTGCAGTCCTCCAGGCCAAGCCCACATGGCCCGCATCGAACCAGGCCATCCAGAGGTCCAGGGAGGTATAGGATGAGTCGCTGATGAAGAGATGCTTATGCACCTCCACCAGCAGACGAGAAGGTGATGCAAAAATCAAAATATCCGCCAACGCCTGGAGCCAGTGGTCGGGCAGTCCCATCACCGCTCGATCCTCTGGCGTAGTCAGTACGTCCTCGGCGTACTCGTTTCCATCGAAAAAGATGCGGCCGGCGGAGCTGTTGACCGTAACATTCGCGAGGTCGATGCCTTCCCATGCGGTCTCGGCGAGGCTGAGGGTGTTGTCGGTGAGGGCGCTGAAGATCCGTGCCGCACTCGACGACACGTTCGCGCCTGCTCCCATCATGCGGCCGGCAGCCCCTCCGACCTCCTCGGCCACGTCCGAGGCGATGCTCATGGAACGTGCGAACAAGCGGCTCCACGCTGTAGTCAGTAGCACCGCCATGATGAGCACAGCACAGCTGCAGCTGCCGCTGCAGCTGGAGAACATCTTAAACAACTTCCACAGGTACCACACTGAAGAAACTCGTCGGCGGGTCGGCTGTGGCCTGGGGGTCGCCCAGGATGTCGGCACTCCAGGCGCCGCCTTGGTCATCGGCGGTGTCGCCATACCCGTCGGCGGTGGCGTCGGCGTCAGCCCAAAAGGTGAAACCAAACTGGTCGGAGTAGGTGGGTAACTCGGTAGTACCCAGGACGAGTGCCCGGAAGAGAATGGCGATGGCGGTGGCGCACTCGATCTGGCTGTCGGTAGCGTCTCTGGTGTAGCCCACGACCCGTCAGCCAAGCGTCTGGAGCCCTTCGGCGCCATGCAACGCCCGTAGCGCACACCAGGCCCAGCGTTGGCCGGCCCAATCGAAGGCTGGACCCCGCCCAGCCGACTTGAGCCCCACGGCTATGTGGGCGGCCTGGACCATGTCGTTGTATACTCGAAGGGAACTGTCCAACTTTTCAACGGCCCGTTTCTCGAATCTGCTCGAAGGACATACCCCACGCTGTGGCCTCTGAAGCGAAACCTGCTCGGGCACTGTGGGGGGTCCATCCCATGGGTAGGTTACACTCCGACTGGATGCGAGCGAGCAACTTGCGGTACTTCTCGAGGGTGTAGGGGAACATGCGGCCCCCAGAGGGCGCGCGGGCCTTCAGGGTCCTCAGGAAATCCACCAATACAGGGCTGGAGGCATCCAGGATGGCGTTCGACTGGGGGCGCTTCGCTTTGGTGTTCGCCTTGATACCCAAGCCTACTATCAGGGGCCCTCGACCTCGACCGTACCCAGACTCCTCGGGGAAGACGAGATCGGACGTGACGATACCCAGCATCTCGCTGGGCCGCATCCCCACTTTCCCCTGCCACATGATGCCGATGGCCAGGCGAGGCTCTCCGAGTGCGCTGAGCCGCACGCTGACGAAAGCCTGGGCGGTGCTCACCATCGGCACTGTGTGCTTGGTCTGGTGCTCTAACTCCCAGCCGCGCAAGGCGGCGTGGCATCTGCAAAGGCGGCCCTTCAGCCGCGGAAACTTGAATTCGATAGCGGCGAGCAGGGAGGTGAAATGACTCTTGAGCAAGTCCACTGAGGCCTTGTACTCCATGATCGTGTCGCCCCACTCGTCAGGGCTCCAGGGGTGGGCCCCCTCGGCCACGCACCACTGGTAGAACTCCGCTGCTCGCTTGCGATAGGTTAGCAATGTCTCAGGCTGCACACGGCCCTCCAGGTGCTTGTCGTCTGGCACCCTCGGGATCGAAAAAGTCAGTTCTGGATGATGCGCACGCTGCGCGCGTCCACTCTCGGCGCCGGGGCGCTGTGCCCCTCTGAATCCTGACCGCATCCTCTCATGCGTGAGAGGCCGTCCGCGGGCATCCTCTCGGTCTCCACCCAGGGGAGGTGCATCCTGATCTCCGTGACGCTCGACAACGCGCACCTCCGCCTGAGCAAGTAGTTCACGGGGCCGGCGGCCGATCGGCCTTTGGCCGCGGCGCCCGCGAAAGCCACGTTGTCCTCGAGGCCGAGGACCTTCGGGCGGTGAGCCTCTGGCAAGAGCGCCAGACGCGTCAGGGCCTTCAGCGCGGCCCGCCCTTCTCCCAGCACGATGTGGTCAGGCACCTTCCAGCGGCCCGACTCGACCAGGATCCAGGAGGCCTCTCCTGACAACCTACCAGACCACCCCAACCCAACCCGAAGACGCGAATTTCGGGTTGGGGGGGTACGGGTTCCATGTGTGTTTTTTTCCATGTTCCCAGACCCCCCCACTGGAAATCGAGGGTGAATCTGAGCCTTCGGGTTGGGTTGGGGTGGTTTGGTGGGTGGTGATCTCCGTCGATCCAACCCCTCTCGACTGAGCTCACTGGCAAGAACGGCTGTAGCGTCTCCGGGCCTCGCTCCAGCACCTTCTGTAGTTGTCCAGGCTTGGCGACGGCCACGCCTGGGTGAGTACCAGCCTTCCACAGTTCCTCCACGATCTTCGAGTTCGCCGCGGCCACGACGATGCCGTAGCCGCCCGCGTCGAAGTCCTGCGCACCCTCGGCGTCCGAGGCGAAGACCATCGGCAGCAGCGGGGCCCCCAGGTCAGCGCAGAGCCCCATGATACCCCGCCGCATGGCTACAGCCTCACGGCGGGCCGACGGCCACCACCGTCTCCAGCGCGGGCCCTCCTGGCGCGCGAACTGGAACAGGTGCTGAGGCGCCGACAGCCAGTGCCTGGCCAGCAGCGCCGCCCAGATCCAGACCCCGATGACCGACGCCAGGTGGTCCAGGTGCACCCAGTCTGGGCTCGTGAGCAGCAGCAGCGCCTCGTACATGAGCGCCGCCTTGCGCTTCGGGACCCGCACTCGTGCGGGGCTAGCTTCCACCTCGTAGCCCACGATGCGATCCACCACGCCGTGCTCCCTCCGATCCTTCACAACGAAGCCCACGTCCTCCAGCGCGTCCGCCACCTGGTGGACCAGCTTGTTGACCTTCTTCTCGCCTGACTGCTGGGACCCGCCGTCCGCTGCGATCAGGCCGTCGTCGATATGGAGGTAGAAGCTCGTGTCCCTCGCGCCCAGCACTGCCCCGCGGCCTCGCGAGGACGTCTCATTCAAGCAATGAAAGGCGCCGAGGTCCAAGGGCCCCGAATAGCACGTGATTCTCTGACACTTCACTCCGTCTCGTACGTGTCCAGTTGAGCCGCCGGTCTGCGCCATCTCCGACAGCGTGGCAACGATGCCCTCTGCTATCCACCTGCACAGCCGGGGTGGGTAGGTGGCCAGCTTGGTCGTCCGAAAGTCCCCGTTAACCTCACCGTAGCTCAGCTCGTGCGCGCGGGCGCCGTCGCACCGTAGTGCTTCGGTGGCCGCCAGTCGCACCGCACCTGTGACCCTCGTGGGCTTCTGCGAGGGCCCGCCCATCATGCATTGGTCAAAAGATGTGCCGCGCTCCCGTCCTGGACTCCAGGCCCTTCCAGATCTCGGCGTCGAAGATGGACGGATACGGGCCCTCCCCAGGGTCGTCTGGATGCTCGAGTGCCCAAGCTCCCCCGCGGTCCCCCACCCCGCCGCACAGCGCCAGGTGATTGACCATCAGGCGGTTGCCCACGTCCAGTCGTTCCACCTCGGAAGGTCGTAGTCTCTCCCAGGGCAGCCCCCATGCGCACTTCCCTCGGCGGCGCAAGGGTCGTGGGCCTCCAGGCCTGAACCTCGCACGGCTCCAAGTCGAGCAGGGGGGGCCGCCCAGGATCACGCCCACCAAGCCCTCGGCCACCAGGGACCAGAGCAGCTCAAAGGTGTCGACGCGCCCGAGGTCCCACCGCGAGTCCTCGGCCAGGTCCACCGAGATCATGAGCACCTTCAGCTCCAGGTCGGCCATCATCGCCTCGACGAGGTGCTGCACGTCCTGCCCCCTCCGGGCCCCCGCGAACAAGTGCATGACCACGAAGACGCGGGTCTCCTGACGACGTGCGTGACGTATTGCTTCGCACCAGCTCGCCACGGAAAACCCGCTCGGGTGGGGGGGTGCCATCTCGTCGAAATCGTTGGCGCTCGGCCCAGTCGTCGTCCTTCAGCATCTGGTATCCGGCCTGCCACGCCAGAGTGCGCTCATGCCGTGAATCCACCAAGCTGCGCCTCAGCGTCATGGAGCAGATCCTCGCGTTGATTGACATCAGGATGTGCACGCTGTGGGAGCTGCCCATGACCAAACGGCGCCACATCGGGTAGACCCAACTCTCAGGTTCCAGAGATTCTCACTGGCTGGGCGTCAGGCGCCACCAGACGGCGGACGCCTTCACGGGCGGCACGCACTGCCACCCCACATCCAGCTCGGAACCTCTACGAAAGAGAAGGCGTTGCTCTCGTCGAACGCCGCGGCAGCCCTGTCGCCCGGCGGGACGCGTAGGCTGGCCAACGCGCCTCCTCCGTGTAGTCCGTGTTCAGCTCGCCCCCTCACGCCCTGAAACATATAGTTAGCCGCCACCATCATGATGATCTTGCGCTGCCGCCCGCTGGTCTTCTTTTCTTGCCTACCGCGCTGAAGCCCGCGATGGCCCCCACCTCCTGCGGGCCCCCGAAGTGCCGCAGGTTGGGCGGCATGTCCGCGCGGCTGAAGTACTTCTCGTACTCCTCCTGAGTTCCTCCAACGAAACCGAACTTGGCGAGCAGCTCCTCAAAGATCACGCGGCTGCGCAAATCCGAGGGGGCGACCACAAGCCCCTCGTCGCTGCAGTACCTGGCCTCCTCCGCTCGAGCGCCTCGAGCATGTTAACACTCTTCGCTACCTGCGGCTCATCAATGTCCTCCGCTCTCAGGGCCCCATGGGTCGACAGGCGGGTAGGCTTGCCGTAGCCCACCTCCTCCACACGAGCTAGCTCCAGCACCGCGGGGACGCCTGTCAGACCGCACACCCGGCGCGCCTCTGCCAGCCGTTTAGCTTCTCGTAGAGCTACCCTATGCACCTGGCCGCGCAGCCCCCGCATGTTCTCCGACAAGCTCTCCTTGCGGCGGGGGCGGGTGAGGTCCTTGCACGAGCCCGTGCCCATGGAGTTGATCCCCTGCACGAACTCGTTGGCGAGAGCCCACAGGGTGAGCCTCCGCTTGAATCGATGCCGAAGTCGACTAGATCGACTCGTCAACTGGGTCGGGCGATCCGCCAGCGCGATGGGAAAGAACGCCTCCTGTCCCGGCTGTGCCGAGATCACCTGCTGCAGCGAGGGGTGTAGATCGTCACGCACTCTAGGCACCCACACCGCTGTTGGGCTCCGCGCCCCGACGGCAGGCTCGTCGGGGCGCGCCGCGAGCCCCTACTGATGCTTGGAGTCGGCGGACTTGCCGCCACGACCTCCACCTCGACCTCCTCCGCGACCGTCACTACGACCGCCGCCCTTGTCGTTCTTGCGCCTGTGGCGTGCCTCAGCCTCGACTCTCTCCCTGCGCTGGTGCTCGATCTTCGAGTGCATCGTCGCTGAGGCCACCATCCACGTCGGGGCCACGTCGGCTGAGCCGCCAGGCGGCGCGATGCCCAACATGTGCTGGGCCCCGACGCGGTCGCCGCTCCGCTGCTCGTATACGTATGCCGCGAGGCGGCGGAGGCCGATCTCCATCATGTCGTCCTTGGCCAGCACCTGCATGATCTCCAGATCGCTGCCGCAGTCGCGGAGGCGGAAGTCGACCGACGTGGCTAGGGTCCACAGGTCGACCCAAACTGGGCTGGTCCGGCTCCCCTGGCACCGCTGAGCGATCCAGTCACGCGCTCTCGTCGACCCCTCGCCTCTCATCGCCCTGTAGATATCAGGGGCCGCTCGCTGGAGGTCCGCGGGTAGCGATGAGCCCCATCGCGTCTCCTCCGAGCCTCCCGCGGCGGCGGCCAGGCCCTGGCTGGGGCTTAGCCTGCCAGATGCCTGCGCCAGCGGTCAGCGCGGCCTCCGACGCGAGGCGGCCCAGTGAGGCGCCGAGCTCCTCGTGGCGGGGGGCCGTCACCGTCTGCTCCCCCACGTAGCCGAAACCCGCCAGGAGAGGCTTCACCTCGGGCAGCAGCTGCCCGCTCGAGTCCAACGTGTGGATGTTGGACCAGAAGCGGCGACCCCACATGTAGTCCTGGCCTCTGGCGTTCGCGAACGCCGTCAGCAGCTCCTTCACCTGCTTGGCCTGTTGCCGGACCTTGTTGTCCAGCTCGGGCGGCCTGTACTGCGGGACGCCAGGCGGGCTCCCTGCGGCGGCAGCGGCACCCGCCTCTGGGGCGGTCGGGGCGGCCAAGCCCGCCCACGCTCCCAGCGCGTCCAGGCTCGCCGCACCCGCGGGTGCCTGGGCGGCCAGGCCCACGGAGGCCCGACGGGTCCTGTGGCTGGCCCCGCCATCGTCACGCCTGGCACCTGCGGGATCCCCGGCGGCGGTGCTCCAACGTCGGCCCACCCGTGCATGGCACCGTCGGGCGGGCCGCCGCCTGGGAATCCTCCGCCTGGCATGCCCATCGCTCCCGACAGGGCCAGCTGCTGCATCTGGGCCGTGAGGGAGGCCATCTGCGCCTTCGTCGCCTCCTGGTCACAGTAGAGCCACCACGCCTGGCGCGCGACCCGCGCCGTGGCGAGGAGGCCCACCAGCCCGCAGACGGTGAGGCCTGCGAGGCGGGCACGACCCGTCGAGCCCAGCTGGGCGGCAAGGGCGCCTCCTCCGCCCGTCAGGGCAAGAAGTCCCCACGCCGCCGCGAGCCACCAGCTGCCTTGGCTCGCGTCGGCTGCTGGGCCCTCTGGGGCTGGCGGCGGCGGCTCGCCTCCTGGGACAGCGTCCAGCCCGGGCGGCGCGGCCGCCGCAGCCGCATCGCCCCCCAGCGTCATGGCGGGCCCGTCTGGTGGAACACAGCGGCACCCCTCTGGGTGCCGCGGGGGAGACCTGCAAGAGGGTGCCCGCGGAGGCACCTCGAAACTCTGATCAGTGAGTCATGGTGCCTTGAACTTGAAACGGTTTCGGGCGCAGGCAAGACCTGGAGACAACGTCCGAAACAACAAGACATGTCCCACCCTTTGGCCTCTTCGCTAACCTATCTGAAAATCAACGTTCACAAACTCACTCACCCATACACGCATACATACATTACATGCATGCATACATATATACATACATACATGCGTACACGCATATGCATACATACATACATACATACATGCATACATACATACATACATACATGCATACCTACCTACCTACCTATCTACCTACCTACATACATACATACATGCATGCATGCATACATGCATGCATGCATGCAAACATATATACATACAGCCATACGTACATATATATATATATGTATATATATATATGTATATAGACATTGCATGTATGCATGCGTGCATGTATACACACATGCATACATACACGCATGCATACATACGTACATACATACATGTGGGCATGCATACATATATACATACCTGCATGCATGCATGCATACATGCATACAAACAACCAAAGAAACAAACAAACACACACATAAACACACAGGCGCACATACATATAGCCTTTATATATACATACATGCATACAGATCTGCATGCATGAATACAGACATACCTGCATGCATGCATGCATACATGCATACATGAACGCATCCATGCATCCATACATACAGATATTCATAAATGTATACATGCATGCATGCATACATACATACCTACATGCATACATACATACATACATGTATGCATGCATACATACATATATGTATGTATACACATACCTGCATATATCCATACATGCATACATACACACACGTGCATGTATATGTACGTACATAGTTACATATATGCATGCATACATACAGACATGCATGCGTATATTCATATACCTACATACATGCACGCATGCGTGCATGCATGCATGCATACATACATGCATACATGCCTGCATGCATGCACGCCTGCATGCCTGCAGGCAGGCAGGCAGGCAGGCAGGAAGGCAGGCAGGCAGACAGGCATACATTCATACATACATACATACATACATACATACATGCATGCATACATATATATATATATATATATACACATACATATATACGTACGTCGCGCTCGACGCGGCGCCCGCGGCGGGCGCCGCGTCGAGCGCGGGGGGTGGGCGGCCCGCCCCCCGCGCTGTCCGTCATGGTCAGGAGGAACCTCCCGTCGTCGCGCAGGTTGCTGACCCAGACCTTGACCTCCTGACCTTCCTCTTGGCGGCGCGCCCCGGAGGGAAGGCAGAGGGGGCGGAGCTTCCCAGAGGGCTCAGAAGGCCGAGAAGCTCTCCGAGCCCTCTCCAAAGGCACAGGACGGCCTGTCAGTATGCGCGAGGGCTTCCGAGAAGCCCCGCCGCCTACTGACAAGGCCTGCCCTCCCTCACGCCCCCCCCGCGCGCCGCCAATCCTTGAGCACCGAGTGGATGTCCTCGACAGGGTCCTTGGAGATGGCGGAGATGTGCAGCAGCCCCTTGTTGTCGGCTCCGATGTCCACGAAGGCGCCGATGTCCGTCACGGAGTGCACGGTCCCCTGGAACTCCTGGCCGTACTTGAGCGTCCTGACCCGGATGTCCTCTCGGGTGTTCGCCAACGGTGTGTGTGTGTGGGGGGAGCAATACACGTGGGGTGAAGACACACCTCTCGTGCACCTTATGGGCCCGCGGGTGGTAGTTTCGGGGCCACTTGGGGAAGCCAAAAGGTACCAACACCGCCGACTCCCCTGACCTCTCCTGGGGTGCGCCCTGACCAAAATCGCGACGCGAATCCAGCGGTGGAGACGAGGTTCTCCCAGGAGGCCCAAAAAAGGCAAAGGCGAGGCAAGGGTAGCGGTACCCAGACATGCTCGCGTCGTGGAAAAAAACACCCAAAAAGACGCTAGGCTTTTCACCGTAGGTCCCACGGACAGGGTCGGAATGTCCTTGGAACCAGTGTGGTAAGTACCCAAACCGTGTACCCAACCCGTGCACAACGCATGGCCAGACTAGCTGGGTAGACTTTCTAGGGGGTGAATGATGACGTGGAAGTATTTCTTCTGGAAACGGTTCTGGGCGGCTCGCGGGGCGGGCGACTCGCAGGATACCGACCAATGGACAAGGGCTTGATGGAGGTGGTTCATTCATTCCCTGGGTCGAGAGGAGAGAAAGTCGAGGACTACGAAGAGGAGGCGCACGGGGAGTTGGACACGTTGGCGGGACAGCAGCAAGACACGGTAGCGACAGAAGTCGGTCAGAGGAAGGAGAGAGGTGATGTTTCGAGGTATGGCGGAAATCGGCCTTCGAAAGTCGCGGCAGCTTGGCAGATCGCAGCCCCCCCCCCCAGGGATTCAGGGGTGGCGAGGTCCAGTCTGGGTCTGCGTAAGGCGCCCCGCCACACTTGGCTGGGCCCCCCCAACAGCCATCCAAAATGACGACAGTTTGACAGCAATGGAAACTTGTTCAAGATTCTGCAGAACTTCCTGCCATGCAACCAGAAGGTGGGTTTCTCAAGGAGAATACGCAAGACATCACAGTGGAAGAATTACGTCGCGCAGTCAAGTCTCTCTCAAAAGGACGAAAACAGCTGGCAATGACGGCGTGCCGCCGGACTTGTGGCAAGCTGTATGGCAAATGATGCGGCTCTTGAGATTATCTTGGACCTTTGCAATATATGCTGGCAACAGAAAAACATGCCCGAGGAATGGCGGGAAGCGTCCATCGTTACTAATTTCAAGAAAGGTGACACTTCACAGCCTAGCAACTACAGACCAATATCGCTTCTGGATGTTGGATACAAAGTACTGGCAAGTATTATTCTGCAAAGGCTAGAACTTGGTGGTGCGAAGAAATCTTTAAGAGAGTCTCAGTATGGATTCCGCCCTGGACGAGGCACGACTGACGCTCTGTTCTTGGCGCGCCGGCACATCGACGCAACTTTGGACGAGAAAGAAGGGAGCTTGTTACTATGACTACTTGACTGGCGTAAAGCGTTCGACAGAATCCGCCACTTTCGCGTGCCCCCTGCCATGGTCGACATGGTGCAGGCGATCGACCGGGGACCAGAAAGTTCATTGTCAAAGATGGGAATACAGCCACCACCGCTAGAGTCCAGGCTGCGGGCATAGCCCAAGGATGCCCATTATCACCATATTCATCATCGTCATGTTGGTGCTTCTGGAGGCGGTGGACAAAAAGCTGGAGAGGTCTGCTTACGACAATGGTTCGAACAATTATGCGGTTACAAAAGATGTGTTATATGCCGACGACACGATGCTCGTAACCACATGCCTGGCAGCTCTTCAACTTCATCTGGATGGCCTTCTACAAACTGGGAGAGCATTTGGTCTCGAGCTCAACGCGTCGAAAACAATACTTTTAAGGATCCGCTCAGAAGCGAGTGTTACAGGCCCAGATGGCAACCCGATCGCGTGCAAGGACCACGCGGTGTATCTTGGAGGATTGTTGAGCGCTGATGGGAACCCCAGAACCGAGGTAACACGAAGGCTTGGGGAAGCAAGAGGGGCATTCGACAAGATTTGTACAGTATGGAATCACGCCAACGTGAGCAAACATCATCAAACCAAGGTGTTGGACGTCCGTATATTTCCGAAGCTTTCGTATGGGCTGGAAAGTTGTGTTATTGCCAGAAGACAGGGCCCGACTGGACAGTTTTCAAGCGAAGTGCCTCCGACGTATCCACAGAATTCCGCCTGCGTACGTTTCACGAATAAGCAATGCGACAATGAGATCAACAGCGAACGTCAAACCATTATCCGTACTTCTACTACGACGTCAACTGCAACTTTATGGTAAGCTGGCAGCAGCCTGTCCAGACAGCCTTCCAAGGAGCATGGTGTTCAAGACGGGAGTGGCAGTCGACACGCAGCCAAGAGATTGGGCCAGTGCTCGCGCCAGGTGGCGCCCGCGCTTGCAGTGGACAAAGTACATGCGTGCGAGGGTTCTACAGGCAGCGGGAAGTAACCAAGATCGATTGCAATCCCTGTTGCAGGGAGCCCCACATGAGTGGCGCAAGGCCGTAGAAGAATACGGTCGATAGTTTTTCCCCTCTCCCCTCCTCCCCTCCCTCCCTCCCTCCCTCCCTGCTCCCCCCCTCCCCCTTCCTCGAATACAGATGCGGCTCTCCTTCGCGACGCTCCGGAAAGAAGGGTCCAGCGCTTGTCCACCGAGGCACTGCGTCTGCACGCAGATCTTCTTGCATGTGTTTCAAGTATGTCTTCCGCATGCTATTTTCTGCCAATGCGCCGTCAGGGCGCGGCTCCTGCCTGCCTGCCAGCCCCCCCGGGATGGCGAGGTCAATCCTGAATCTGCGTCACTCCGCTGGAGCCCCCAGCAGCCCTCGAAAGCGGCGACAGGTTCGTACTTCGCAGCCCCCCAGAGATGGCGAGGTCCCGCTCTGATCTGCGCAGCGCCGCGCTAAGCTGGTCCAGCCAGCAGCCCTCAAAAGAAGCGACAGTTTCGCTGATCGCAGCCCCCCAGGGATGGCGAGGTCTAGTCTGAATTTGGGTAGGGTCTCACCGTGCGGCCCCTCGCCGGCAGCCTCGAAAGTGGCGACAGCTTCGCAAATCGCACACACACACACACACACACCAGGGATGGCGAGGTCTGGTCTGAATCTGGGCAGGGCCCCACTATGCTGCCCCTCCCCCAGCAGCCCTCGAAACCTGCGACCGCTTCGCAGCTGGCTGGCAGCCCCCCCAGGGATGGTGAGGTCGAGTCTGCGTCTGCGCAAGACCCCCACGAGGATGGGCCCCGCACCAGCAGCCCTCGAAAGTGGCTACAGTTTCGCAGACCGCAGCCCTCCAGGGATGACGAGGTCGACCCTGAATCTGCGCAAGACCCCCGCTATGCTGCCCCCCACCAACCGACCCAGCAGCCCTCGAAACTGTCGACGGTTTCGCAGATCGCAGCCACCCAGGAATGAAGAGGTCTAGTCTGAATTTGGGTAGGGCCCCACTGCGCTACACACCCCAGCTGTTCTCGAAAGTGGCGACAGCGGTGCAGATCCCAGCCCCGCCCCCCCCTCCCAGAGATAGCGAGGTCGAATCTAGAGTTCGGATATGGCCCCACCATGCACCCCCCCCAGCAGCCCTCGAAAGTGGCTACAGTTTCGCAGGCTGCAGCCCCCCCCCAGGGATGGCGAGGTCGAACCTGTATCGGGGCATGGCGACATTGTGCTGCCCACCCCAGCAGCCCTCGAGAGTGGCGACAGGTTCGCAGATCGCAGCCCCTCAGCAATGGCGAGGTCAAACCTGAATCTGAGTATGGCGACACCGTGATGCCCAACGCCCCCCCCCCAGCAGCCCTCGAAAGTGGCTACAGTTACGCAGACTGCAGCCCCCACCCCCCAGGGATGGCGAGGTCCAACCTGAATATGGGTATGGCGACACTGTGCTGCCCCCCCCAGCAGCCCTCGAGAGTGGCGACAGGTTCGCAGATCGCAGCCCCTCAGCAATGGCGAGGTCAAACCTGAATCTGAGTATGGCGACACCGTGATGCCCAACACCCCCCCCGCAGCCCTCGAAAGTGGCTACTGCCTTGCAGACTGCAGCCCCCCCAGGATGGCGAGGTCCAATCTGAATATGGGTATGGCGACACTGTGCTGCCCCCCCCAGCAGTCCTCCAAAGCGGCGACAGCTCCGCAGATCGCAGCCCCTCAGGGATGGCGAGGTCTAACCTGAATCTGAATATGGCGACACCGTGCTGCCCATCCCCCACCCCCCCAACAGCCCTCGAAAGCGGCTACAGTTTCACCGGCTGCAGCCTCCCCCCCCAGGGATGGCGAGGTCCTATCTTAACTTCGGTACGGCAGCACTGCGCTGCCCCCCCCCAGCAGCCTCCCAGAGCGGCGACAGGCTCGCAGATAGCAGCCCCTCAGCAATGCAGAGGTCCAACCTGAATACGAATATGGCGACACTGTGCTGCCCAACACCCCCGTCCAGCCCTCGAAAGAGGCGACAGTTTCGCTGATCGCAGCCCCTCAGGGATGGCGAGGTCTATAACCTGAATCTGAATATGGCGACACTGTGCTGCGCCCCCCCAAGCAGCCCTCGAAAGTGGCTATAGTTTCGCAGGCTGCAGCCCCCCCCTCCCAGGGATGGCGAGGTCGAAACTAAATCTGAATATGGCGAACCCGTGCTGCCCAGCACCCCCCCCCCAGCAGCCCTCGAAAGTGGCTACAGTTTCGCATGCTGCAGCCCCCCAGGGATGGCGAGGTCCAATCTGAAACATAGGTGCGGCGACACTGTGCTGCCCCCCCCCCCAGCAGCCCTGCAAAGTGGCGACATGTTCGCAGATCGCAGCCCCTCGGGGATGGCGAGGTCGAAACTGAATCCTGAATCTGAATATGGCGACACCGTGCTGCCCAACCCCCCACCCCCCAGCAGCCCTCGAGAGTGGCTAACAGTTTCGCAGGCTGCAGCCCCCACAGGGGAAGTCCGAACCGAATCCGGGCATGGCGACACGGTGCTGGCCCTCTCCCCGCAGCCCTCGTGGCTGCAGCTTCGCTGGCTGCAGCCCCCCCCCCAGAGAGGGCGAGGTCCAATCTCAATCTGGGTATGGCGACCATGTGCTGCCCCACCCCCCCAGCAGCCCTCGAAAGAGGCGACAGGCTCGCAGATCCAAGCCCCTCAGGGATGGCGAGGTCTATAACCTGATCTGAATATGGCGACACTGTGCTGGGCCCCCCCCCCCCCCAGCAGCCCTCGAGAGTGGCGAAAGCTTCGCAGATCGCAGCCCCCCATGGATGGCGAGGTTTGACCTGAATCAGGGTGGGGCGACACTGTGCTGGCCCCCCCAGCAGTCCTCGCAAGTGGCGACTGTTTCGCAGGCTGCAGCCCCCGAAGGATGGCGAGGTCCAATCTGAATCTGGGTATGGCGACATTGTACTGGCCCCCCCCCCCGGCATTCCTCCCAAGTGGCGACAGGTTCGCAGATCGCAGCCCCCCTGGGATGGCGAGCTCGGAGGCAGGTACGACTGAGGTACGAGACAAGGGGAGAGAGAAAGAAAGGAGAAAGAGAGAGAGAAACAAAAAAAGAGAGAGAGAGAGAGAGAGACAGAGACACAGAGAGAGAGGGAAAAACAAGAGAGAGAGAGAGAGAGAGAGGAGGGACGCGACCACAGTGCTCGATCCAGAAGGAGAACCCAGCACGGCAGGAGGGCCTCGGTGCCACTTCCTCCGCTGGACACTCTCCTGTGCCCTGGGCGCGGCGACGGCCGCGCGAGCAGGCCGGCGGAACCCAGCGGCTCTCCTCCACGGCCTCTCGCGGCCCCCCTCCTTGCCTGCCTCCTCCTCCCCCTCCTCCTCTCCTCCTCCTCCTCCTCCTCCTCCTCCTCCTCCTCCTCCTCCTCCTCCTCCTCCTCCTCCTCCTCCTCCTCCTCCTCCTCCTCCGCCTCCGCCTCCTCCTCCTCCTCCTCCTCCTCCTCCTCCTCCTCCTCCTCCTCCTCCTCCTCCTCCTCCTCCTCCTCCTCCTCCTACTCCTTATTCCTTATTAGAATATACTCCTACTCCCCCCTCAGGCCGGCAGATAGGGGCCGCATCCGGGTGGTCCCATCCTAACCTGTAAAAAACAATACAAAATCAACATGTTTCTTATTTTTTCCTCTCGACATGGACGTCCTGTCGTCCACGGCGATAATCCATTGCAAAAAATACCACAAAGAGCACACGCGCGCGTTCATGTCAGAATCCTACCGAACACCGTGTGTTTGCAAGCATTTCAACATAAAAACATCAAAAACCCAATGCTTTTTCACAAAAATTCTACACATTTCCTGCCCGGGCTCTCTTGCTGAAATCATAGGAAAACCATAGGAATCTTAAGAATTCTGTCAAATCCAGCGATTTCACGTCATCGCGCGGTGCACTCGCGATGCTCTGTCATGCACCCAGGCCGCGAATCCTGTGCAAAAAATACAACGCGGGCGACATGCGCGCGCGTCGCCGCGAGCGCATGCTCAAATCCTTCTAGAGTCGTCGCCGTCATTGGCACCGTCGCGTGGACGTCCTGTCGTCCACGTCGCAAAATGCATGGCAGGAATGGGACCCGGCTTACCGGGCCGTTCTCGACACGGCCACCTCTGGCTTCCTGCGGTGTACCGGGCCATTCTCGACTCGTCTGGCAATGCGTGCGCGGCATTCAACACGCGCTCGCCAGTTCCCGTCGGCAACCGCCATCGCGGCCGCATCAGCTGTACCAAACCGGCTGGCCGGTGTGACTTCGGCCCCCAGTTGTGCCAGCTTTGCTTCTTATGTTGTGGGAGGGCGGGTGGGACTGGGCATGCCATGCTCGACTCGCTCGAGCTGGCTAGCTTGACTCCTACTCCTACTCCTCCTCCTCCTCCATTCCTTCTCCTTCTAGATAAGTTCTCCCTGTCGCACCCCAAAGCCAGTTTTTAGGGCGAGCCGGGCGTTTCGCCTGAGACTTCCTCACCATTTATGATTGTGATCTCGCCTCAGCGCCGCGCACATTCGTTTTTAAAAATGGCAAGAGCTTCACGGACAAAGAGCGAGTGACTTTCAAAATGTGGCTCTCGCCTTAGAGCCGCGCACATTCGTTGTTTTTTATGGCGAGAGCTTCACAGATTGAGGGCGGTTCCTTTTCAGAATGTGGCTCTCGCCTTAGCGCCGCGCACATTCGCTTACAAATTACACGGAATTCACGGATTGGTGGCGGGTGGTTTTCAAAATGTGGCTCCCGCCTCAGCGCCGCGCACATTCCTTTTCAACATTTGCAAGAGCTTCACGAATTGAGAGCGGGTCGTTTTCAAAATGTGGCTCTCGCCTTAGCGCCGCGCACATTCGTTTTTAACAACGTGCAAGGAATTTACGGATTGAGGGCGATTCCTTTTCAAAATATGGTTCTCGCAATAGCGCCGCGCACATCCGTTTCAAAATGTGCAAGAGTTTCACGGATTTCCATGATCAACGTACCAGAAATGGCGCGCTGGAAGGATTCAAAATTATGCGGGCGTAAAAGTTATGTTAATTCGCGGTGTTGACGTCCCCAAAGAGGCGTTCTGGCTCGATTTCGGATCGTCAAGACGCAACAGTCAGATTGATACGTGGCGTTGAAATCCCGAGAACAATGCCTTGGCACACTTCAGGATCTTCAAGCGTTTGTCTTCCAACGAGGCAGTTCCCTCAATGGAAAGAACCGTTGTATGCGCCTATGAAGAGGGAGCTTGGAGGGAGGGTTCATTCCACCATCGTCGAGGACTCTTCGGTTTACATTGGTCCTCCTCCTCATGTTTCCTCCTCCTCCTCCCTCTCCTCCTCCTCCTCTTCCTCCTCCTCCTCCTCCTCCTCCGCCTCCTCCTCCTCCTGCGACTTCTCCTCCTCTTCCTCCTCCACATCCTCCTCTTCTTGTTATTGTTATCATTCGTATTAGTAGTAGTAGTAGTAGTAGTAGTAGTAGTAGTAGTAGTAGTAGTAGTAGTAGCAGCAGCAGTAGCAGTAGCAGCAGCAGCAGCAGCAGCAGCAGCAGCAGCAGCAGTAGTAGTAGTAGTAGCAGCAGTAGTAGTAGTAGCAGCAGCAGCAGCAGCAGTACTAGTAGTCGTAGTCGTAGTCGTAGTCGTAGTCGTAGTCGTAGTCGTAGTCGTAGTCGTAGTCGTAGTCGTAGTCGTAGTCGTAGTAGTAGTAGTAGTAGTAGTAGTAGTAGTAGTAGTAGTAGTAGTAGTAGTAGTAGAAGAAGTAGTAGTAGCAGTAGTAGTAGTAGTAGTGGTATGCGTCTTCGCGTTCCCATGGTATCACTATTAGTTGGATGGCTCTTTCTTGTTATTGTATTAGTAGTAGTCGCAGTATTATTTGTATTATGCTGACTACGAGTCGTAGTAATATTATTATTGTTGTTATTAGTGTCAACCTTCTTCGTTTTCATTGTATTATCCGCCATGACAAATAAGTACTACGAGTAAGATCAGTATGGTTGTTCTTAGTACTATTACTAGCCATTAGTGCTCTGCGTCTGTGTAGTATTCATATGATGCTTACCCTTCATACTCATATTGTTGATCGTAGTATTAGGCTTATGACTAGAACTATGAATTGGATTCCACCTCCTCCACCTCCTCCTCCTCCTTCTCTCCTGGTCCTACTCCTCCCCCGCCTCCTCCTCCTCCTCCTCCTCCTCCTCCTCCTCCCCCTCCTCCTCCTCCTCCTCCTCTTCCTCCTCCTCCTCCGCCTCCGCCTCCGCCTCTTCCGCCTCCTCCTGCTCCTCCTCCTCTTCCTCCTCCTCCTCCTCCTCCTCCTCCTTCTCCAATTCCGACTCCTCCGACTCCGCCGACTCCTCTTCTCTCCTCATCCCTCGCCGCATCCTCCCTCCTCCCTCTTACTCCTCCTCTCCTCCTTATCGTCTCCTCCTCCTCCGCCTCCTCCTCCTCCACCTCCTCCTCCTCCTCCTCGTCCTCCTCCCCTCCTCCTCCTCCTCCTCCTCCTCCTCTCCTCCTCCTCCTCCTTCCTCCGCTCCTCTTCCTCCGACTCCTCCCCCTCCCCCTCCCCCCCCCTCCCCTTCCTCCTCCTTCTCCTCTTCCTCCTCCTCCTCCTCCTCCTCCTCCTCCTCCTCCTCCTCCTCCTCCCTCCTCCTCCTCCTCCTCCTCCTCCTCCTCCTCCTCCTCTTCCTCCTGTCCTCCTCCTCCTCCTCCCTCTTCCCTCCTCCTCCTCCTCCTCCTCCTCCTCCTCATCCTCCCCCTCCTCCTCCTCCTCCTCCTCCTCCTCCTCCTCCTCCTCCTCCTCCTCCTCTCCTCCCTCTCCTCGTCTCCTCCTCCTCCTCCTCCTCCTCCTTCCTCCTCCTCCTCCTCCTCCTCCTCCCTCCTCCTCCTCCTCCTCCTCCTCCTCCTCCTCCTCCTCCTCCTCCTCCCTCCTCCTCCTCCTCCTCCTCCTCCTCCTCCTCCTCCTCCTCCTCCTCCTCCTCCTCCTCCTCCTCCTCCTCCTCCTCCTCCTCCTCCTCCTCCTCATCCCCAGCAGCGAGATGGCGAGCCTGCGGAGGAACTAGCCCCAGGTGCCCTCCCGACGCAGGTCACCCCGTCGGCGCTCGCCAGCCACCGACGTCACGTTCGACGAGAGTGAGCCTGAGTCGACCGAGGGGACCTCGGACCGTCCAGCAGGCCCGCAGGAGGCCCTCGGCGTGCCCCCTGCAATGCCAGAGCAGGCGCGTGCGCACCCAGCTTGTGTGCGGCCACCGACGGATCCCGCCGCCCTGGTCAACCACAGGCGCAACAACCGCCGCATGGCGGTGGAGTCGGCAAAGATGCCCCGCGCGCCCCGCGAGCTCGGCCTGCCGACAAGCATCCTTGAGGCACAGGAGCAGGAATACTCGGTCCTCATGACAATGATCATCGTGGCCAGGACCCCGGAGGCGCGCCTGGCGAGGCAGCGGGCGTTCGTCGAGCGTGCCCAACGCCGCTCCGATCGCGCAGAGAAGGCGGCGCACGAGGCCGTGATTGAGCACAAGGCTCGCCAGCTGGTCCAGCAGCATCTGTCCAACGAGCTGACTCGCGCACAGGTCTTGCTTCAGCATCTCGAGACCCTCTTCCCGCTGCCAATTGCCGCCAATGACGTCGAGATGCAGTGCACCGCGACGCCCGTGGTGGAAGCGGCGCCCACCACGCCCGTGGCGAACGCACCTCGCCAGATGTCAGGTGCCTCGGTTGCAGCCATCGCCGTGCTCCAGCAAGGTCAGGTGAGCATGGCGCCGCAACTCGCGGGGCTGGCCACGGCACTGGGCGGACTGCAGTCGGCACCGACGCAGATCACGGCAACAGCAAGCATGGCGGCGACTACGGCTACAACGACTCCACCTGCACAGCCAGCGGCTGCCAATCCTGCCCAGGCTGCACAGCCCGCGCAACACATCGCAGCAGTGCCACAGGCTGCCGCTGCACAGCCCCCTGCCTCGGCATGTCATGCGATGACGGCAGAGCAGCTCCGGGCACAGGCGGCGATTGACGCAGCGGACGCAGACAAGGATGAGAACGCCACAGCCAACGCCAGTCAGACTGCGCCCGATGAGCGCAAGGCGGCTCGCCAGGCGCGCGCCCGCGCTGCCGCCGGGGCTCGCGCGAAGGCGGCAGCGGACGAGAAGGCAGCCCTGCAGGCCCAGGGCTTGGCCGCTGCTGGGCAGCCCACCCAGAAAGAAGACAGTCATCGCAGCGTCGAGTGCTGCCACAGTTCCAGGGGGCGCGCTCCCACGCGCGGTGCCGGGCGAGGAGCGACCCGAGCCAGCGGGGAGAGATGAGCCAGCATTTGGCGGAAGCCGCGAACGCAGCCCGCGCCGCGCGAACGCGGACGAGGTTCGCGCTGGCCAGAGTTCCGATGGGGATATCGAAGTGACGCAGGCGAGCCCGTCGAAGAAGGGGTGAGCCAGCCTGCAGAGCCGCTGGGCGCCAGTGGGGTCAGCCCGCATGGGTTCCGAGCGCCGCGGCTCTGCCGGGGCACCCAGCCCCGTCTCTTTTTTCGGACATGCCGCCCGTCAGTACAGTTCCCGACTGCGGCAACTTATCAGCATTGCTCGCCGCCACATGGCAAGACGCAGTGCTCTCTCCCATTTTCGTGGCGCCGCCATCCACACATCATCCTGGGCCATGTCTCTTTCACCATCGTCTCAATTATAGTACCGTTGTTTTCCTAACACAGTATGCCTGCTCTAATGATGCGCACGACGATGACATTGATCATTTTGTAGTGTACACAGACGGATCGGGAGGGTCAGACAGCACGGACATGCATGGGCCACCATCATGGGCGTTTGCTGTGTGTGTGATGTGGCGCAGAACGGTAAACATCGGATGGACGGTTACAGGGCCAGATCTGCCCCATCACATAACGAAGATTACGTACGCCCGTCGAGCCCCGCCGAGTTTCATGCTGCTCTTTGGTTTGTCTGCTGGCTGCTTCAGGCACCTTCGATATATCGCTCGAGGCGCACTGTTGTTCGTTCGGATAACCTGATGGTGGTAGAAACTGCTGCAGGAGGTCCGATGTACAGGTATTGCGGTGCGTTGCCCATCCGGTCGGATTCACTCGTAAAGCTCGCGCGAGTGCGCACGGTGTTAACATGGTTGCATGTTCCAAGTCACGCTGCTTATCCACTGAACGAGCTTGTAGATGCACGTGCTCGCCGAGTGTCGATCAAGGATATAGCGGATCGTCCAGAAGACGCGGTGCCTTGGTCGATACTACTCTCATATGGACAAGGTTCCATGGTTATGGTTGACGGCCGACGCCCACCGCGGTGCGAGGGAGCGCCCGAAGCTGGCCCCAGCCCGCCTCGACAAGATTGCTCCAACAGAGGTGTCCCCTCCGCGAGCTCTCTCGTCGCAACCTGCTGGGTCGACAGTTCAGGATATTCAGCATCCAAACCCGACAGTCCACGGGATGCCACGCCATCGTCTTTCTGTAAACTCAGGTCTGCAGTCGCTAACGCACCTACACTGCGACCACGGAGACGACCTACGCGCTCTCAAGGTATACGTATACGGTGCACGTATCGGGATGCAGCTGTCATTGCCATCCCCGGCCGCATGCTAGCCAATATATTTTCGCAGGCACGCTTGAGGCACGACTGAGGTACAACACATGGCGCGAAGCTGATCCGCATCTCGCGATGACGTCAGCGGCCGAAGCAAATGGATGCTACGGGGTTGCGTTGTGGGTTAACACAGGATTCGAATACCTTCCGGGGCGTACGCTAAACAGACAACATTTTCTGGCGCTCTCACATGGTTCACGGCATTTGCTTGTAGCTGCGCGGGCCCCCTCGCTACGCATCAATGTTCTTGTTGCACGCGCACCACATGCACGTGCGACGGGAGGTCTCGACATGGCAGCACATTGGTGGACACGCATGCGTGATGTTGTACTCACGCGGCCTAGTCAGGCCCCGCTGTTTTGTCTACTGGATGCAAACGCCACTGTCGGAGCGGTTCAGTCCAGCCACGCGGGCCCCGTGGGCGCCGAGCAAGGCAGTGATACTGGACACTTGTTTCACGATTTCCTACGAGCTACCCGACAGAGTGCGGCGTCTACTTTTTGGGTGCTCTTCCACGGCATACATGGCACGTGGAAGCCGCCCGGCGCGGCCCCCCAGGATCCGAGACGTCGCATTGACTATGCGACAGTGCCGCAAGCCTCTCTCAATTCGATCAGTCGACAAGGGGTTGATCCGACAGTGGATCTTTCTATGCGATAGGATGATAATTTCGTTGTTATGGCTGACGTGAAAGTCAGCATTGCAGGCCCCGTGCGGGCTACTTCCTCTTAGGGCCAAAATTCCCCGCGATTAAAAAAAATCCAGGACACTGAGTGCGCGGCAAAGTTTGCTACCATGGTCAGATATATTCCGCAGTCAGCTTTCCAGTCGCACCCTCACGATCATGCGCAACATTTGAACGACGAGTTAGTTAGGGCGGTCATCGAGTGCTTCCCCGTGCAGAAGTCGCCAACGGGGCTTTTGCCGCGTCAGTCATGGCTCTCGGTTCGCTCGCTGACGCTCATGGACCGACGCTCTTCTGGACGACGAGAGCTACGTATGTTGCGAAGACGACTCAACTTACTGCTGCTTGCTGCTGCCTTTTGTGCGTGGGCCACAGATGGGAAGGAAGTGGAGGAGTGGTTGGACTACCGACAGTGCAGGTGGCGGTGGTCCGTACGAGAGGGCCCCTCTCGTGCGTCGCTCAGATATGCATGCGACGCAGTTGCACATGTCGCGGCACAGGTTTTCGAGGCGGCAGTGGAATTTGCGCAACCCTTGCAGGATGTAAGAGGTAGGTTATATGCCCCTCCGTTCCATGTCGTACATCTGGAGGCCTTGTGGAAACTGTGTCGTGCAACAACACCTGGAAGCCACGTAGGTCACCTGCAGCCCAATGACTGCCCCCTGGTAGGCATTCCACGTGCCATGTATCAGTTACAAAGTATTATTCCCAACTTCTGGCGGTGGCAGGGTCTCTTGCGGGCCTTCACATACGCATTCATGCGTGGCACGGCGTTTGATCAACAAGTCTACCACACTGGACGCCGCCAAGCACTGCGATGACATTGTGACCAGTATCCAGGATTCATGGTCCAGGGGACAGGCAGCGGAGGCTTTCGCGGCCTTACGCCGCGCCGGTGCAAGGTCCCGCCGCAAACGCACGCTTAAAGGGCTGCCCATTCTCAAGGATATGCATGCGCAGCCGGTAACTTCGCAGCTTCAGGCAGCCCGTCGTTGGCAGCAGCACTTTGGCACGCTAGAGTTGGCAGCTACCTTCGAGCTTGCAGACGTGGCCAGGCCTGCGGGGCATTTCACACGGGCGCCGTACGATCGGATGTCCTCCGATCCGGTGCAAAGTGATACACTACCAACCCTGTGAGTTTCAGCATGCCTGCCGCCTGACCAAGCGCGCTGCCCCTGGCTGCGCTGGTTTCACGTGAGCTCTGGCGCACGCTTTCGCTACTGAGCTCGCCGCCCTGTACTACCCGTTACAACTCATGACCACCGTCACCCTAATTGAGCCTATTCAATGGAAGGGAGGTTTCTATCGTGATTTGCTGAAGTCCATCACAGCCGACCCCAGTGCCTCTGTCAGCTCAAGCTCGATTCCGGTGCCCTCACAGCTTGGCAAGGCATCGCGAAGATGCTTGCGGACTCGGTTGATCCCAGCACTGCTCGCCACAGCATGGGGATACTCTGTTTGGGGGAATACGAGGTCGAGGTACTGGCCATGCGTCAGTCATTATTCGTCTTGCGCAAGCTGTCGCGGCTGCCCGTGCTCTGTCTTTTGGCGCGTTATTCCTGGGTGTGGCGCCAGCTTCTTACTGTCCCTTGCGGGAACTACGACTTCGATCGCCGCTCGGCGACGACGCGGTTGCATATATTGTTAGGGCGGCAGGTCTACCCGCGAGCGCCATGCATGAGCTCGCAAGGCGCACACGTGAGCTGACACCTTGTGTTGAACAAATGGTGAACGGCACACTACATGCGCACACAGCAGCTCAGATTTCACCATGCTACCATACCCCCCGGTTCCCGCGCGGAGGTTCCGACCAGATTTCCCCGCCACAACGTTCGGTCTTCCCTGGGCAACCTCTCGCTGATATATTGCACGAGATGCTTATGGGAGAATGCACGCACGCTGCACGAGCCAAATTGGGCGCTGAAAGATCAGCCCTGCACTTGCCCACAGACGAGCGCAATAGCGCGCAAAGTATAGTAACGGATGCCGACAGTGCTACCACCGTGCCGTTGTTGGACGCTACCGTTGCGGATGACGGCACCATCATTGTGATCGCCCCTGCCTCTGACCTGCATCCTGCCACGCGCCACGCGCTGCCCGCGGTTGCCGATGCGTTTGCGGGCAGAGGCCAGCCACCTTCTCAACCTCGGCGCCGCGAAGACGGCTGCCTTTTTGGCCTACCGAGGAAAAGGAGCGAAGAAGGCGAAGCAGCACGAATGGCACGAGCGCGGTGGGCACGTGGCTGCGCAGACACAGCTACTTGGGACGGCACGGGCATCGATTGTCAAGCACCACGTACATCTTGGCTCAGTTATGGATTCCCAAAGTAACATCGGGCCCGAGGTCCGATATCGAGCCAGCAGTACCACAGCTACTTTACGGGCGTTGCGCACTAGAGTTTTCTCCACCAAGGCGCTTGCCGATCCGACATGCATGATGTTCGCCGACAGTTTGGCGCCATCGGGGCGGCTCTGCAACTCGGGCGCCTGGGCCATGCCAACAACGGCGGAGGCCAAAATGGCCGACGCTGAAGTCATGAAAGTCGACCGAGCCGCGGCGAAGGTTCGTTTTGTGGAAACCGAATCGCGCATAAGTGACGGCAAAGTGCCGGCCAGACTCAGACGACCCCCGCCCGATTTTCTAAGAAGAGCGGCACGTCTACGAATGTTAGGTTCACTATTGCACACAGGGCCCAAACTTGCATTTGCCTTACAACGGGCCGAGTGGTGCGACACTACTCGGAACGGTTTCCGCGCCATGTCATGGCTGGGAATGGTCATGGATGATTGCTCGCGCTTACGCGCGACTGCTGTAGCTTGTGCTTCCCTCCCACCACCGCTAAGATTTGAGTGAATGGGAGCCCCTCATCCTACGAAATCAAACGGATTGGAAACGCATTATCAAGATAGCGCCACACGCTACAGCCCAATAGCATGCTCGAAATGTCGCGGCCGCCGCAGTGGAGGCCATTTGTTTTAGGAAGTCCGCCCCTCGGGAGTGCCAGAACGTGTTTGGACGGATGTTAACGGTACTCTTGTAGGCCCACCTACATGCGCAGCAGATGATGCAGTCGATGACAACGTCAAGTCTCCATGGTGCGCGCGCTTTCCGGAAGCACGGAGCATTGCGCGCGCATGTGGCGCGTGCCCACCGTCGGAACGCAGCTCTGGCACGTGCATGGGCGTCACCAGACGGACATCGTCATGCGTGCCTATCTGCATTCCATGCCCGGGCCCACCTGCTGAATGATCATACTGCTGAATGGTCACACCACCGCAGTTGCTGCACCGAGTGCTGCCACTGCTGGTGCCGCGCAGTGTTATCACATCACGCACCCCGATTTCCCAGCCCCCATGACAGGCAGGATCCCAAGTGCACCGTCGTCTCGCCGTCATGTTGCTGCGCCGACAGTTCGCGCACCTGGCCCCATCACAAAGCATGCGCATTCAGTGATGGCTACGATGGACCATGGCACTGCACGCTCGGAGATTGCGGCCGCTGACCCCGATCTCCCAGCTGGGCTTGCTGCGTGCCTACAAGCGCCCGCGAATGCCGCTGCGTTGCCGCCGCCGCCAGCCAGCCCTGTTCAGTACGCCACTGAGAGATACCCCAGTCGACTCTTCCTGACAGAACGGCACACTGGCATTGCAGCCGAGCCCGCGCCGAGAGCCGTCAGAAGAGTTGAATACTTTGTCCTAAATTTGTTTTGCGGGCGGAAAAGAGCAGGGGATGTGCAGGCGCAGGTTGAATGGGAGCACTGTAGCTCAGACTGTGCGATATATGTCCTGTCTGTGGATATAGCCATACACGCAGTCGACGGGGGCCCCATGAATCGGGACACACTTGCAGAATGGAGGTCTCGCATCCTTGCACGACGGGCGGCGGTGTCGGGTGGCGGGCCGCCGTGTGAGACCTGGTCTGCCTCTCGGCGGGCAGAAGGCCAAGGCCCCCGCCACTTCGTACGCATGACCAATTCTGGGGCAAGACGGCAGTTACGGAACGACAAATGGAACAGCTGTGGGTGGGCAATGCGCAATACCATGCTATGCTGGAGCTGTTCGCTGCGCACATGCAGGCTGGGACGCCATGTTGGCTTGGGCACCCCCAGCCATGTGAATGGAGGCTCCAAGCTGTCAGCTCGTGCACCTGTCATCCGATGCGTGCTCTCCAGTCGCCCCCAGCAGTCTCGACGACCGATTTTGATCAGTGTGAACATGGTCAGACGCCAAGGGACCCCACTAGGATCGTTGCACTTAGACTGCCAGGGCTACACGCAGCCCTGCCTGCGACCCCTGGAAACGGCAGATGCTCGCACGGCAGGGGCAGACACGAAACGCTTCTTGGGCATGATAGGGGTAGGAGGGAGTGGCGCACAGCCAAAAAGAAGACGTATCCCGCCGGCCTATGCAAGTACATCGCTGCTGCCGCCGCTGACGCCGTGCGTGCCATGTGGGCATGGGGATGTGGACAGTACTGCGCCCGTTGTTCCAATTGACATGGGGGAGGACGGTAGTGCACGTGATGGGCTACTGTGCTTCCTTGTCTCCTGGGATCCCTATTCTGGCACTGACGAGGGATGGGCCCCTGACTTTGTCTGACGGCGCACACGCCGTGTCCGACGCGACCCCGAGCTCGATCGCTTTCGACCGCCACGCGCCCCCCCCCCGACAGCAGAGCAAGTTACCTCTTCCACCTCACAAATTCGAAATGACACGGCGGCGGTTAGACCGACAGGCCCACCTGAGGCTGACGAGGAGCAGGAGTATGTAGACGCACGTGCTTTTCTTGGTGACTCGCAGAGGGCAACAGATCCTCCCCGCCCGCCGTTGTGCAACATCGCGCGCAGGCACGCGTCAGAAGAGCTGCTAAACTCCAGGAAACGAGACAGTTTCGCTTGCGCGAAGTAGCCCCTTGGAACCTTGATCATAATGTTGGCAGAGGCTTGTTCGGATAGGTTGCCGCCTGTCCTTTATCATGATTTGAGCGGACAAGTGGAGGTGCAGAAGAGCAAATGGCTGTCGTCTTCTGCACCGCCCCTCTCGCCCACCTCTCTATATGAGTGCCCCCTCTCTGGTGGCAAGCAGTACGGGGGGGGCTCTACGGCATGATGATTCAGGGCCATGCTGTTGCTGCCTTCGTTGGCATCGGTTGCGTTATTGGTGCTTCTCTCTCCGTTTGATCTCCAGCTGCCGCCCCAGTCCGATAGGTTTCGGGCGCCGTACCAGGCACGGCGAACCTCTCGGGGCGGGCAGCCACGCGCGCAGGCCCGCGCCCGCGTATCGGGCACACCAGTCCGCTTCACCTTTTTTCCCCACTTCCCTTCCTAGCGCTTCGGTTTACTATGGGGCCTGATATGTAATGCCTCCTCTTGCCTCTTCCCTTCTCCTGCAACGCTGTGTCGCGCCATGCGCGCTTTATGACGATGGGGGCGGGGGGCGGCATGCGCATGATCGGGCGGAGCGTTTACACCTTGGCGCCCCTGCTGCTAGATACCGCGTGGTTCTGCCAGTAGCTAGCGAGTGCCGCGCTGAGCTGACCGTCTCCACTGCGAATCAGAGCGAAATTCAAAAATTAGCCTGGCGAAGGACCCAACCATATGCAGCTGCGAGTACCGCACGGATATGAGACGAAGGAGGGGCACGCAAACTAGGCCCCTCTTCTCATAGGCACCGCGCCACTGGGGCCTTCGGTGGAGCTCCCTATGGGGCCACGAAACGTGTGAAGGGTGTGCCGAAATGGGTGGTGGGGAGGCATGCGGACCCTGCCACTGGGGCCTTCGGTGGAGCTCCCTATGGGGCCACGAAACGTGTGAGGGGTGTGCCGAATGGGTGGTGGGGAGGCATGCGAACGCAGCCACTGGGGCCTTCGGTGGAGCTCCCTATGGGGCCACGAAACGTGTGAGGGGTGTGCCGAAATGGGTGGTGGGGAGGCATGCGAACGCAGCCACTGGGGCCTTCGGTGGAGCTCCCTATGGGGCCACGAAACGTGTGAGGGGTGTGCCGAAATGGGTGGTGGGGAGGCATGCGAACGCAGCCACTGGGGCCTTCGGTGGAGCTCCCTATGGGGCCACGAAACGTGTGAGGGGTGTGCCGAAAATGGGTGGTGGGGAGGCATGCGAACGCAGCCACTGGGGCCTTCGGTGGAGCTCCCTATGGGGCCACGAAACGTGTGAGGGGTGTGCCGAAATGGGTGGTGGGGAGGCATGCGAACGCAGCCACTGGGGCCTTCGGTGGAGCTGCCTATGGGGCCACGAAACGTGTGAGTGGTGCGCCGAAATGGTTGGTGGGGAGGCATGCGAAACCTGACACTGGGCCCTTGGTGGAGCTCCCTATTGGGGGCACGAAGCGTGTCAGGGTGTGCCGAATTGGTGGCGGGGAGGCAGCGAACGCAGCCACTGGGGCCTTCGGTGAGCTCCCTGTGGCCACGAAAACGTGACGAGTGAGGGGTTGCCGAAA
>CAUYUJ010015921.1:92500-132301 GCA_963575745.1 Prorocentrum cordatum | reverse complement strand
GGTGGAGCTCCCCATGGGGCCACGAAGCGCTGCCCTGGGTGGGGGAACCGCATGCGAGGGCAGCCACTGGGGCTTTCGGTGGAGCTCCCCATGGGGCCACGAAACGCTGCCCTGGGTAAGGGAACCGCATGCGAACACCCCCACTGGGGCCTTCGGTGGAGCTCCCTATGGGGCCACGAAACGCTGCCCTGGGTAGGGGGAACCGCATGCGAACACCCCCACTGGGGCCTTCGGTGGAGCTCCCTATGGGGCTACGAAACGCTGCCCTGGGTGGGGGAACCGCATGCGAACACCCCCACTGGGGCCTTCGGTGGAGCTCCCTATGGGGCCACGAAACGCTTCCCTGGGTGGGGGAACCGCATGCGAACACCCCCACTGGGGCCTTCGGTGGAGCTCCCTATGGGGCTACGAAACGCTGCCCTGGGTGGGGGAACCGCATGCGAACACCCCCACTTGGGCCTTCGGTGGAGCTCCCTATGGGGCCACGAAACGCTGCCCTGGGTGGGGGAACCGCATGCGAACACCCCCACTGGGGCCTTCGGTGGAGCTCCCTATGGGGCCACGAAACGCTGCCCTGGGTGTGGGAACCGCATGCGAACACCCCCACTGGGGCCTTCGGTGGAGCTCCCTATGGGGCTACGAAACGCTGCCCTGGGTGGGGGAACCGCATGCGAACACCCCCACTGGGGCCTTCGGTGGAGCTCCCTATGGGGCCACGAAACGCTGCCCTGAGTGGGGGAACCGCATGCGAACACCCCCACTGGGGCCTTCGGTGGAGCTCCCTATGGGGCCACGAAGCGCTGCCCTGGGTGGGGGAACCGCATGCGAACACCCCCACTGGGGCCTTCGGTGGAGCTCCCTATGGGGCCACGAAACGCTGCCCTGGGTGGGGGAACCGCATGCGAACACCCCCACTGGGGCCTTCGGTGGAGCTCCCTATGGGGCCACGAAGCGCTGCCCTGGGTGGGGGAACCGCATGCGAACACCCCCACTGGGGCCTTCGGTGGAGCTCCCTATGGGGCCACGAAACGCTGCCCTGGGTGGGGGAACCGCATGCGAACACCCCCACTGGGGCCTTCGGTGGAGCTCCCTATGGGGCTACGAAACGCTGCCCTGGGTGGGGGAACCGCATGCGAACACCCCCACTGGGGCCTTCGGTGGAGCTCCCTATGGGGCTACGAAACGCGTGAGAGGTGTGCCGAGAGCAGAGGCAAGGAGGGGGAGGAGGGAGGAGGGGGAAGAGGAGGAGAGGAGAGGACGCGGGCACCGTCTCTTCAAAACGAGGACCCAACACCACAGGATGGTTGGGAAAAATGGAAAGGGGAAGCAATCGCATGCAACCTGTGCCACGGCCAAACATACGCGTTTAGGCTCAAAGCCCCGCTACAAAGCCCCGCTACAAAGCCCACGGCTTGGAGCCATGGGCAACCCAGCAAAAGATACAGAAGCCTACTACAAAAACCTGGACTAAAACAGAGAATACCAAGCTAAACAGAGGCTTCGCGCGTTCCTGCAACAACCACGCACCAAGGAGCTGGCGGCGACCTTTGACAAGGTCCGCGCGGCGGTCCGCCGAGCCACGGAGCAGCACAGCAAGAAAGAAGACGCCCTGAAGACCATGGTGTCAAAAACCACACACACACACACACCACAACCCAACATCCAGTTGGTGCCACGCAGAAGCGGCACGACTCGGAAACACGGTAAATCACACGAGTGTTATATTGTGTTTCCGAGTCGTGCTGCTTCTGCGTGGCGCTAGATAGCGTATCTCTTTCGTGGCGCGTCCACAGGAGTCGCTCCAACGAGCACACGCGGAAGGCCAAGAGCCCGCAGGACGAGGCGCAGTCCTGGAAGGGCGAGGCGAAGACCGCCTGGAAGCAGGCCAAGAACTGGAAGCTTGCACTCCGGCAGAATCTTTGCGGCAATCCCTGTCACATTTACTAACTAAAAACGCAACAGCAACAAAATGCGCCCCGCGTCTGTCCCCCCCTCCGAGGAGACGCACTGGCGCCAGGAAGCGGGGAAGAATTTGACCGCGGCGCAGAGCGCGCTCACGAGAGAGAGGGTGAAGCTGCGCAAGAATTTGGTGCGCTCGAAGGCTTTTGGCATACTTTTCAAAATCGCCACTAGAGACCACGGGCGGCGGACATACAGTAGCGACTGTTGGGTGCGACTAGCGTCTCGCACAGCAGGGCGCTACCGTAGGTCGTCCGCCCATGGTCTGCCCAGGTCGTGCCAAGGCTGCTGTTCGGGTTCCCGCAGAGATGGACTTCTTCCGCGGGGAGGTCGGGGAGCCCTGGGCGCCCTGCATCTTCGATGACGGCGACCTCGCAGATCAGCGGCCTCGCGTCCTCAAGGCCTTCCTTGACCCCACGCAGGCTGAGGACATGACCTACGTGCGCCGGGGGGCCGCGAAGTTCGCGCGCGGCCAAGCGAGGCGGCTGGCGAAGTCGAAGCGTCGGGGCCAGCCAGGTTTCCTGAGATTGGCTGTCAGGGTTTGTTGGTGTTTCCCAGAGGAGCGAATCCTGCGCGCCGGTCGGCCCCGCGCTTCGTCGTTGCCCAGGTTTGGCGGCGACAACGAATACAATGCCAGCGCTGAACCAAATAGCGAGGAGTGGGGGTTCGCGGCGACGTCATCCGATGCTGCAAAGCGGACCACTGCCATCTTGGTGGACATGATTCGGGCCGCCTTCCCTAAGGGTATGTCCGAGAGCAACTTAGGGGCCTTGCTCGAGCGGTGCAGCGTCGCCCTGAACACACAGCACACGTTCTTCTTCAGGCCCGCTGGCAAGGACTCGATCGTTGAGAAGCTGCCCCTCATGAGCAGTTACATAACGGCCGAGGCGGGCAAGATCTTGATGCGGCACCTCAAGCACAAAAAGCGCCGCGACCAGGAGGAGCACGACAGGCCCCTCGCCTTCGAGAAGAAAGATATGCTCAAGCTCATGGCCGATGCGCGCGACGCTGCGGGCGCGCACGGCGATGGCGGGGATGGCGCCGCCGCCGCCGCCGCCGCGGGCGGCGCGCCAGCTGGCGCCGCGGCGCCGCGGGAGGCAGGCTAGTCGGATGGCCCCGGGGCTGCGCCCGAGGACGACGACTTGTTCGGCCGCCGCGGCGGCGCCGACGTCGCGGGCGAGGAGGACGCGTTCGGCTTCGGCGGCGGCGTGGACGCGACCGAGCCGACGCCGCCCAAAGGACTGACGGCGGCGCGGAACGCCCGCGTGGAGCAGCTCATCAAGTCCGAGACCAACAAGGGCATGATTGTGCCGTGGCAGGCGGGCGCTGCCTCGGGGTCGAGCGGCGGCGCGAGCGCGCCGAATGGCGAGGCGGCGCCCGCCGACGCCGCGCCCGAGGTGCAGCACCCGATCGTCGGTTGCCACGGCGCTCTCCCTGAGGAGGACCATCGCGAGCAGATGGCGATCTTCCACGGCCTCGCCAAGGCCTACCACGGCGCGCACGAAGACCTGGTCACCCCGCCCAGGAAGACCAGGAAGACGGGCTTGGCGCACGGCGGGCCGCTCTCGCCCGTCGACCTCCAGGAGCAGCAGGCGATATTTGCGTCGATCGCGTCGCAGGCGCATGGGGAAACCATCGCGATTGACGACGGAGACGTCGACTGGGACGCAGAGATGGAGGCCATGCTCGAGGCCGATCAGCCCGGTGGCGATGCCGAACAGCTTGGTGGTGGCGCGGCCGAGCAGCCTGATAGCGATGCCGACTGAGGCGCGGCGCGCTCCCGAAGTTCTGAGGGGCAGGGCCTCTCTCTGGCGAAGTAGGGGCAGCCAGCGGCCCACGCTGCCCCCGCTGCTACGAACCGCCCGCGCACACCCCCGCTGCCTCCTGTCGCTGCTAGTGATCAGGCGGCCTCAGGGTGCGCGGGTGTCCCCGCATGCGTCTGACAGATCTTTCATTACTGTGCCCCACCGCAGCCGTGCCCGCAAGTGCGTCGTCGTCGTCGACGCTGCCTCTAAGCCTCTGCACCCCCTTCCGCATTACGTCGCCGCTACCGCTCGGGCCTCCTCAGGATGCTCAGAGATCCTCAAGGTACCCCGAGCATGCCGAGGGTTTCCATTGGAAGGCCTTACAACAGGAATCATTTGGAAAACATCACACAGGGATTCCATCGGAAAGCCTCGCAACAGGAACCCGTTGGAAAACGCAACAAAAGGTGCTATAGCGGAAACCTCACCACAGGAATCCTTTGGAAAGCACAACAAAGGGATCATATTGGAAATCCTCACAACAGGCACCCTTTGGAAAGCACAGCAAAGGGATTCGATTGGAAAGCCCCACAGCAGAAATCCGTTGGAAACCACCACTGCCCACCAAACCATACTATACACAGTTTTTTTTTGGTTTGGTCTGGGATACCACGAAACCATACTATACACAGGTTGTTTGGGTGTTTTGGGTGTTCCAGGTGTCCGCACATTTCGGCCAGGCCATGTGTTCGGGCCGCCTGAAAACCAAAAAACTGCGCATATTATGGCTTGGTGGTATGCAAAAAAAAACAACAACGCCCCCCCCCCCCAAAAAAAAAAAAAAGCTGCGCGCCGTAAGGCTCGGTGACAATAAACCCCCTCCTGAAGAGGAAAGAGGAGGAGGAGGAGGAGGCATGGGACGCATGGAAGAAGAGTATGTATGATCATGTGGGGGGGGCGACCATACATATATATATATATGTGTACATACACAAAAACATACATTCATACATACATGCATACATGCATACATGCAAATACACATACGTATACACATGCATATATATATATATATATACAGACACATACACATATACATATACATATACCTACAAACAGTCAGACCGACATACATGCATACAAACATGTATACATACAGACATGCATACATACATACGCACATGCATGCATACATGCATATAAGCATACAAACATACACACGTACATACGTACTGATACAAATGCACGCCTACATCTACACATACGTATGTATATACGAAAATGTATGCATAACTGCATGCAGACATACTGATATACATCCAGGCATGCAGTCATGACTATATATATATGCTCACACACACACACCATGTGATCCACCTCATCGCTGCTTCAATGTTCCATTCAATCTGCGATCACCTGTCATTGACTTGCCATAGTTGTTTTTCGCGCACAAAGTTGCAAGTGCCTTTGCAGTGCCTACAAATACCTATGCGGCTAAGTATCAATAGAGAGTCCTCAGCATCTCACCTGCGCGGACCCACAGGTCCTGGCCTTTCTCCCAGCACGTCCACTGAGCAGAACGAATACGTCGACACATGGATCTGTTGTTGACCTTGTGCGCGCGCTTGCCCAGGCGCGCTCTCAAGTGGGACCAGAAACGGTCGATGATCTGCGTGCCTGTTTTGACAAAAAGGTGCTGCCCGTCAGGAAGAATGTGCTTCTTAATCTCTGAGTACTTCGGTTTCACCCATACTGTCTTTCCTTTAAAGACGACCTTGTTCTTGCAATGCACCACGCTGTCGCGAATAACACCGGGGATGCGCATTTTGCATGCGCGGGCGCCGTCGGTATGCAAAACCACGTTGGTATTCTCCAAACGCTTCCTGGCGGTCGGCTTCCAATCCCGCTTGCGAATTGGCCCTGGCCCTGGGGCGCGACGAGTCGCGCGGCACGGATCAAGTCCTCATCTGTTCGTTTACGAACATCTCCGTGCAAATCGATAGGAGCGTAGGCTTCGATATCGGATCGTGTCTGGCACCGCCCAACCGACCATACCAGAGCTCGGCGAGATCGCGGGCCGGCTGCCTGATCGCATCGCAGTGCATATCGATCGGAGCGGTGATTTCGCGATCATCGCACGATCGATCGCAATCGCTCAAGCGGATCTTCTCTCGGCGAAATCGCGCGACGGCAGCATCGCAAGCACCGAAAACCAGAAGGGCTCGCGCGCGAGGATACGAATCAGAACAGCATCTGAGGAGCGCGCTAGTCAGCACCAGCGTACGCGGCCGACCGCGCTCGACGATGCCTCCCCACTGCTCCCATTGAACTGGTTTCTGCTTGTCCGTCTTCCTCCAGTCGCCCTCTTTGCCCAAGTCGACTTCATCGGCTTCAATGTCGCTCCATTCCTCGACCGAGCCAAAGCGACTTGTCCTTTCCTTTTTGAGCGCGTACTTCATCCTCGCTTCATCCAGGCGCAAGTATGTGTTCTCAATGAGTTTGCTGCTGTGACCCGTTACCTGGCGGCACTTAGCCTGAGAGAGGCCCCGCGCCGCGCGCATGCACACGACAGTTTTATCTGACAGCGGAGCGGACGCATTGCCCCAGCCAAGGTTAAATACTGGGTGGTTGTGCTGCGGCGTCACGAACTGGTGACACATCTTCCTGTCGCAGCGGTAAACGTCACCTCTACCAGGCATGCGTCGCAGGGGCCCGAGGCGCCCAGTCGCGCACCACGGGCACTGCTCGCCAGCCCAGTCGCGAAGATGGCCACTCCGCGTCAGCATGCGAATGAGCTTGGAAGCGGATGCAGTATAAATGTCTTTCAGGGCACAACTGATCTGCATCTTCACTGGCCTCGATGTGACAGTCTTCTGCCCATGGCGAACATACGGCGCGAACGGCATCTTGTGCGCCCCAGACGGCTTCTTGGCAACCTTCATTGCCATTCGGGCTTTCCCGCGCTTGGGCGTGCAAGTCTGAAAAGCAGCGGGTTTCTTTGCGCACGGCCGAGTCGGCCCGCCGCCGAGGCTGTCGTCGTCGTCGCTCTCGCAGTCGTCGTCGCTCTGGCAGTTGACGCGTAGCAACAAAATGGCCTGGACGAGCGATAACCATGAAGATCCATCGGAAAAGCCGTCTTCATCTTGGTCTTCCACGTTGCTGTCCTCTGCGTAAAGGTCAGTATACTGGTCCTCCATATCGCCATCGGACTCGCAGTCGCGGATGCTGTCGAGGTGCGCATGGACACAGTACACGCACATGTCTGAGCCGTTGAAGCAGATGACACCTCTTCCGACGGCACGAAAGCAATCAGCTCATGCAGCAACAAATCATCAAATCAGAAACTGCGTTTTCAAAAGCTTTGTCAGACATATATTGGCAAACAGAACGCAAGCACTTGGCCGATTTGCTTTCTACAATCAAAAACCTATAGTGAGGATGCACGATGAGGATGCAAGGACCTTGGAAGGCCACGTTAGCACTCCTTCGATGGGCCAAGGGGTGGACCAGGGAGAGGTGGGCACGACTGGAAAACTAAGGTCGCGGGATGAGGATGCAGGAGTGCTCTTGGACTTGTTCATCCTTACTACGGGTGTTGACTGCGCCCTCCATGCCAGAATCGGGAACTCCGCCGCAAATGCCACACGCCAGGGAACCACCCAACGAATCGCCATCGAACTGGCCGTCTGTCGCCGCCGCGTTACCCGAGCGAAGCAGCGAGCCCAGCCGGAGGACCAGCAGTCGCAGCAGCCGCGCCTCACATCCAAACGCCGCTTCGAGATATGCGGCCCACTCAGTAAGCTGCGCAACGGGAACATCGCCCATCACCTCCCTGCAAGTGAAGTAGCGCTGGACTCGCACACAAACCTCCACCTGCATTTCTCTGAACAGCTCGACGTCAATGGGCATCATGACGTGGCCGATCTGCGCAACCACTGCACATGCCGCTGCAGGCAAGGGGCGAGGATCGCCAGGCGGGTCGACGAACAAAAAGTCACAGAAGCCTGCATCCTCCAGAGCCGCCCGCTCGATCATGCCCTCTCGGCGAATCGCCGCAAGTTGGGCGACGTCTTGCCCGCCGAACGCCCGCAGGTGGGAGCGGACCCGAGCGCAGCCAGCGAGCAAGAACTCCTGGTCTGGGTGGCCAGACGGCGTTCCTCCGCCACCAACTGAATGCCACGCCCTCTGCGGCGAGGGCGGGGCCGCGCAACTGTGCGTCACCAACGCAGGTTGCGGGCGCTGTGTCATCAGCCATCTCAGGCGGCTCGCCTTTCGGCCGCAACGCGCCTCTAGCGCCGCTGCCTCCCTGGAGAACTGGGCGCTTGTGAGAAAAAGCCCTTGTCGCACTCGTGCGTACAAGCAATGCTGCTCCGACAGGAAAGACGCCAACTGCGAGCGCAGCCTGAGAACCAGGAGTCGCAGAAGCCGCGCCTCACATCCAAAAGCCGCCTCCAGCTCTGTGGCCCACGCAGTGAAGTGCGCAACGGCGACCTCGCCCATCTTCTCCCTGAACTCGAAGTAGCGCTGGACACGCATGAAGATCCCCACTTGCATCATTCTAAACAGCTCGACGTCAATGGGCATCACGACGTGGCCCATCTGCGCGACCACTGTAAATGCTGCCGCAGGCAAGGGGCGAAGATCGTCGGGCGGGTAGACGAACGAAAAGTCACCGAAGCCTGCATCCTCCAGAGCCGCCCGCTCGATCATGCTCCCTCGGCGAATTGCCGCAAGTTGGACGACGTCTTGCCCGCCGAACGCCCGCAGGTGGGAACGGACCCGAGCGCAGCCAGCGAGCGAGAACTCCTGGTCTGGGTGGCCAGACGGCGTTCCTCCGCCACCAACTGAATGCCACGCCCTCTGCTGCAAGGGCGGGGCCGCGCAACTGTGCGTCACCAACGCAGGTTGCGGGCGCTGCGTCATCAGCCATCTCAGGCGGCTCGCCTTTCGGCCGTAACGTGCCTCTAGCGCCGCTGCCTCCCTGGAGAAATGGGCGCTTGTGAGAAAAAGCCCTTGCCGCACTCGCGCGTACAAGCAATGCTGCTCCGACAGGAAAGACGCCAACTGCGAGCGCCGCCTGAGAACCAGGAGTCGCAGAAGCCGCGCCTCAAATCCAAACGCCGCCTCAAGCTCTGTGGCCCACGCAGTGAACTGCGCAACGGCGACCTCGTCCATCTTCTCCCTGAACTCGAAGTAGCGCTGGACACGCATGAAGATCCCCACTTGCATCGTTCTAAACAGCTCGACGTCAATGGGCATCACGACGTGGCCCATCTGCGCGACCACTGTAAAAACGGCAGGCAAGGGGCGAGGGTCGTCGGACGGGTAGACGAACGAAAAGTCATCGGAGCCTGCGTCCTCAAGAGCCGCCAGCTTGATCATGATCTCTCGGCGAGTTACCGCAAGTTGGACGACGTCTCGCCCGTCGCTTGCCTGCAGGCGAGAGCGGACCCGAGCGCAGCCAGCGAGCGAGAACTTCTCATCTGGGTGGCCAGCAGGCGTTCCTCCGCCCCCGACCGAACGCCACGTTCTCTGCGGCGAGGAAGGGGCTGCGCAACTGCGCCACCTCAGCGGCGGCTGCGGGCGCAAACCCATGAGCATTCTCAGATGGATCGCGTTCTGGCCATATTGCTCCTCGAGCGCGGCCACCGCCCTGTTGAATCGGATGCTCGAAGTGATTCTTCCCTGTCGGAATCGCAGGTACAACTGCTCCTGCTCCACTTGAAAGCCAACCCATGTCGCGGCCGCAGACGGATCGGCGCCCCCCAGCGCATCGTCGAATGCCGAAACTGTAAAAGAAACTCCCCGGCGTTCGCCGACTACCTCGAGGACGCCGGTTATCAGGTCCAGATCGTCCGCCGACGCTGTTACAACCGCGCCGTCGAACATGTATGAGTTCAGGGCTAAGCCCGCGACTCCCGCCGTGAGCTCGCGCTCTGCCTCGAGAAGTATGTCGTCCTCGATGCTCGCCAAGGCGAAGTGCAATCGGGTCGCCTCAGGATGCTCCCTGTCGCCGAATAATCCCCGCAGATATGCAAATTGAGGAAGTTCTAATGTGAATCTCGTGGCTGCGCGGACCTCGACTGCGAGGTTCCACAGGCATGGGATGTCATTCTGAGGAGCGCCCCAATGGAGGATTCGAATCAACGCCTTCTTGGCATGGCGCCGATCGCTGGCGGCCTCGCTGCAATTATCGGTCTTCGTTTTGACGGCCTTTTTGGAAGAAGCTGGCATGGCGTGCTGGGGCGGCCACGCTGGGGAACGAAGCAAAAGAAACTAAACATAAACAAAGCCGAATAGGCTATGGAGGAGGAGATAAGCAAGGGAGATTGGAGGGGAGATGTAATCAGAAGCCCAAGTGGCATGGACACGAAACAAATGCCAAGCAATGCCAAGCAATGCCAGGCAGGCAAAACAATGCGAAGCAAAGCAAAGCGATGCAAAGCCACGCAAGGCAGTGGAGAGCAGTTCACAGCAAAGCAACCCAATGGACATCAGTACGATTCAAAGCAATGCAACGCCATGCACGGCAATACGAAATAAAGCGAGGCAACGTAATGCCAAGCATCGCAAATCCATGCCAAGCAAAGCTAAGCGATGACAAGTAATGCCAAGCAATGCACGCAATGCAATGTGCTGCCAATCGCTGCCGCAATGCTTACCATTGACAAGAACTGCCTAGCAATGCCAAGCAATGTAATCCAAAGCCACCTCCTTCCCCTCCGCATCCTCACAATCCTCGTCCTCCTCACTGCTCCTCCTCCCTCTCCTCCTCCTCCTCTCCCAATCAAGCGCATTCCGCTTCTCATCATCTGCCTCCGGCTCGGAGTAACAGAAAACAGGCGCCGAGGGAAGAGAATGGGAGCCAGAAAATCGAGAGAGAGCGAGAGCGGGGGAACATTGGATTGCAATGGTTTGTTTCATTGTTACCAGCTGTCAGAAACCTTGCTTTTCCTTAGGTTTCGTAATTCGGATGCGCATTTTCGTCTGCCCGCCCCAGGGAGCGGGAGGGCCGACGTGGCGCCGGCCGCAAGCAAGCGAAAATGCAAAAAAAGACGAAAAATGCAAAACAAAAAAAAAAAAAAACGCTAAGGACATCCTAAGAAAACCATGAGAAAAAGTTGCGAAAACCTGTGTTTTCTTAGGTTTTGCGCCAATCGGAGGCCCCAAACCTGTGAAAACACAGGGTTTTCTAATTCATATGCGCTCGAATCTTGTGTTTTCACAGGTTTGGGGCCTCCGATGGGTGCAAAACCTAGGAAAACATAGGTTTTCGCAACTTTTTCGCATGGTTTTCTTAGGATGTCTTTAGGTTTTTGTTTTTGCATGTTTCGCCTTTTTTGCATTTTCGCGCGCCTTCTCCTGGCGCTTTTCTCCCGCTCAGTCGCTCTCTTGTTCTCCCGCTCCTCCCCTCAATCGAACACCACAAAAGATTAGCAGCACCAGCTCAAAGCACGAACGACGATGAGATAGGAAAACAACAGGGTGACGGTCAGATAAGAAAACAGAGGGTGAGGTGGATCACAGGGGGGGGTGTGACCATATATATATATATATATATATATATATATATATATATACATGCATACATGCATACATGCATGCATGCCTGCATGCATACATACGGACATGCATGCATGCATACATATACACTCGCCTACCTACAAACAAACAGAGATACATACATACACCTACATAATTACATAGACGCATACGTGCATACACACATACACACACATACCTACATTCATGCATACATATATGCCTGCAAACATATATAGAGTATCTACCAACATGTACACAAACAGACATGCATGAATACATACAAACATTCGTACATCTATATATGCATACCTACATAAATACACACATGCATACATGCATGCATGCACGCACGTATACATGCATGCATACGTGCGTGCACACATACACGCATATATACATATATAGATACAACATACATATCCACATACACACACACACAAACATACATACTTAGATACATATATACATACATGCATGCACACATGCATGCATGCATACATACATACTAACATACATGCATACACGCATACACGCATGCGTGCATACATGCATACATGAATGTATGCAGACGTGCATGCATGCATACAGGCAGACATGCATGCACACATACATACAGGCGTACATACAGACATACTCACATACACACACACACACAAACATACATACATACATACATACATACATACATGCATGCATGCATACATACATACATACACACATACATACATGAATACATACATACATGCATGCATGCATGCATGCATGCATGCATGCATGCATACATACATACATACATACACACATACATATATACAAACACACAAACATACAGACATACATACGTCCGTCGCGCTGGACGCGGCGCCCGCGGTGGGCGCCGCGTCGCGCGCGGGGGGCGGGCGGCCCGCCCCCCACGATGTCCTTCTGGCCCTCGATCATGGTCAGGCTGAACTGCCCGTCGCCCGTCAAGCCACTGATCCAGACCTTGACCTCCTGGTTAGCCTCTTGGTGGGGCGCCCCGGAGGGAAGGCAGAGGGGGCGGAGCTTCCCAAAGGGCTCAGAAGGCCGAGCTCCGAGCCCTCTCCGAAGGCACAGGACGACCTATCAGTACGCGCGAGGGCTTCCACGAAGCCCCGCCGCCTACTGACAAGGCCTGCCCTCTCTTATGTTTTTTTGGAGCGCGTCGTCAATCCTTGAGGAGCCAGCGGGTGTTATTGATTTCGTTCGCGGTGACGCTGGAGCGGTGCAGCAGCCCGGGGTTCTTGGCCCCGATGTCCACGAAGGCGCCGAATTGCGACATGGAGCGCACGATCCCCTTGAACTCCTGGCCGACCTTGAGCGAATCGTACGGGATGGGATACTTCTTCATGTCATTAATGTCCTCTCGGGTGTTCGCCAACGGTGTGTGGGGGGGGGGGAGCAATACACGTGGGGTGAAGACACACCTCTCGTGCACCTTCTGGGCCCGCGGGTGGTAGTTTCGGGGCCACTTGGAGAAACCAAAAGGTACCAATACCGCCGACTCCCCTGACCTCTCCTGGGGTGCGCCCTGACAAGAATCGCGACGCGAATCCAGCGGTGGAGACGAGGTTCGGAGGCCCAAAAAAGGCGAAGACGAGGCAAGGGTGGCGATACCCAGATGGAAAAAAACACCAAAAAGACGCGAGGCTTTTCACCGTTGTCAGCCTCTGGGAATCTTGACCAGGCCCCGCGACCGTTGGGTCCCACGGACAGGGTCGGAATTCCCTTGGAACCCGTATCGAAATTACCCAGACGATGTCCCCAACCCTGGCGCAACACATGGCCAGGCGAGCTGGGTGGACTTTATAGGGGGTGATAATGTGACAAGGGAACATGTCTTCTGGAAACGGCTTCTGGGAGGCTCGCGGGGCGCGCGACTCGCAGGATACCGACCAATGGACAAGGGTTCCTGGGCCTAGAGGAAAGAAGGTCGAGGACTAAGAAGAGTAGGCGCACAGGGAGTTTGACACGTTTGCGGGGCAGCAGCAAGACATGGTAGCAGCACGAGGGTAACAACTAAAGTCGGCCAGAGGAAAGAGAGAGAGAGAGAGAAAGAGATTATGTTTCGAGGTATGCCAGAAATCGGCCCTCGAAAGTCGCGATAGCTTAGCCCCCCCAGGGATTCACGGGTGGCGAGGTCTAGACTGGGTCTGCGTAAGACGCCCCGCCACACCTGCCAAGCACCCCAGCAGCCATCCAAAGTGGCGACAGTTTGACAGATCGCAGCCTCCCATGGATGGCGAGGTCAACCCTGAATCTGCGTAAGACGTCACTCCACTGGAGCCCCCAGCAGCCCTCGAAAGCGGCGACAGTATTTCGCAGCCCCCCAGAGATAGCGAGGTCCCGGTCTGATCTGCGCAGCGCCGCGCTAAGCTGGTCCAGCCAGCAGCCCTCCAAAGTGGCGACGGTGTCGCAGATCGCAGCCCCGCAGGGATGCCGAGGTCTCTTCGCATAGACCCTGAACTGGGCGATGACGAGGTCTAGTCCAAGATGGCCCAAGATTGCTCCAAGAGGGCTTCGAAGTCGCAAGATGGCTTCCAAGATGGCCCATGCTACTTCAAGATGGGTCAAGATAGCCTCCGACATACCCCCAAGAGGCCTCAAGAAAGCCCCAATACGGATCCAAGTGCCATCCGAGCCCTCCACGACGCCCTCCAAGATGCCAAAACCGTTCAAATGCCTAGGGATGATCAATGTTGTTGGCATTATCGCCTTTTCGCTTCGGATGGGCTTTGGAAGCCTCAAGATGGCCCCAAGATGGCCCAAAAGAGGCCCAAGAGGGGCCCAAGAAGGCCGAAGACGGCCCCAAGATCGCCCAAGAGGCGCCCAAGAGCGCTCCAAGAGGGCCCCAAGATGCCGTTTGAGAGCCTCCGAGGGGGGGGGGGGGGGGGGGGGGCGCCCAATTTCTCCCCCCCCCTCTTTTTGAGCCATGGTGCCCAAGACGGCCCCAAGAGGCCTCCCAGACCCCCCAAAGAGCCCCAAGAGGCCTCAAGGCAGCATCAAGATGGCCCAAGGTAGCCGAGCATGGCTCAAGGTAGCCTCCGACAGCCTCTAGCCGAGCATGGCTCAAGATAGCCTCCAAGAGGCCTCAAGAAAACTGGCAATCAATTATGGATGGGCTGGTGGGGATACTTTTTTCGGTCGCGTCCACCAGCGAAGGCGCTAGCGGAGTCAGGAGTGCTACGGGGCACGAAAACGGCCAAATTAGCTACTAAACGCGCCGCAGGCCGGCCGGCCCACTCACCCAGCAGCGGCTGACTGCGCGGAGGAGACGGCGAGCTGAGGGCGCCCAGGGAAGCCCGGGCACTTGCAGCCCAGCAAAATGCTGGAAAATTCCAGTTGTGCCGCGAGGCAAGACCCACACGAAGCACGAGGACGATTGCGGCAGGCTGCGTGTCCAACATGCCGTCTGGGCGTCCAGGGGTGGTAAGCGAGGGGCGAGTCGCCAGTGGGGCACCAAGCCCAGATCGCGCCAACGGCGCGTGCGAGCCAGCTGAGCTGCTCCGCCGAGGAACGTCGAATACCAGCCTGGCGGGTGGGACAGGCCCGGGGGACAGGCCGTGGCTGCGAAGGCTGAACCACCCGAAGCGGCCCGAACTCCCGGGGCCGTCACCCCGCGCACCACGGGGAAGGCACCGAGACTCGTGGGCCAACCCTTCCAACGGCTGCGCGAACGCCGGCGGAAGCACTGCGTGAGGAAGCCTGGCCGGCGGGGATGAACATCGCCAGCGAGGCAGGGGAATCCACAGTGGAGCTGCACGACAGCCGCCCGCATTACGGAAGGGCGGCCACCGTCGAGGCACAGCCTTACCCGTCGTATCTGCCGTTCCCCGCGGGGATCCAGGGTCGCAGCTAACCGCCGCTATGAGTGAGGTAACGTTACCGCCATCAGCGCGGGGTCCTGGTCAGCCCTGGGGCGAGAGGACGATCACCCATCGATCCAGGGGTCAGCGAGCCTGGCAGCTGCCCAGCCTGGGAGAGACCCGAGGGGAGGGACGGTGGGGACAGACATCACCGGCCCCCCACGCCGATGGGGCCCCCCAGGGACACCTGGCGAAAGAGGGGGACATAGAGAACGGGCACCTCGCGATCCAGGGGCAAGCGAGAACGGCAGCAGCCCCGCCCAGGAGGGGCCCGAGGAGAGGGGCGCAGACATCACCGACCCTCCACACGGGCCCCAGGGGGACCAGGCGGGGCAGGGGCGCCGAAGCCAGGGCCCGAGCACCAGGGGGACAGCGAACGGATGCTCAGGGTCCGCTGCACTCGTCCAGGGTGGCCTTCGGCCTCTTCCGCTTCGACGTCCAAGGGAAGGCCGGGGTGGCGGCCTGCCGCCGTCTGAGATTAGGCCTGCCGAGGCCCGGGCATGAGAATCAGTGCACGACAGCCGCCCGCATGAATAAGGGCGGTCACCGTCGGGGCACTGTCATGCCCGTCGTATCTGCCATTCCGCGCGTGGATCCAGGGTCGCAGCTAACCGCCGCTATGAGTGAGGTGATACCGCCGTCAGCGCGGGGCCCTGGTCAGCCCTGAGGTGGGGGGGCGATTACCCCCGCGATCCAGGGGTCTGCGGGCCCGGCAGCCTGCCCAGCCCGGGAGAGACCCGAGGGAGGGACGGCGGGGACAGACGCCACCGGCCCTCCACGCGGAGGGCCCCCCAGGGGCAACTGGCGAGTGAGGGGGACACAGAGAACGACCACCTCGCGCTCCAGGGGCATGCGAACCCGGCAGCCGGCCCAGCCCAGGAGGGGCCCGAGGAGAGGGGCGGCGGGGACAGACGTCACCGACCCCCCACACGGATCCCGGGGGACCTGGCTAGGGGGCAGGGGCGCCGAAGCCAGGGCCCGAACTCCAGGGATGCAGCCAACTGCTGCTCAGGGTCCGCTTCACTCGTCCAGGGTGGCCTTCGGCCTCTTCCGCGCCGGGGTCCCAGGGAAGGCCAGGGTGACGGCCGACAGCCGTCTGAGGTGCTGTCGGCATCTGTCCCCGGGAGTACGACAGCAGTCCGTGTGAGAGACAGATGGGCGTGCCAGCCACCTGCATGAAGTACGGAGGGGCGGTCACCGTCGGGGCACTGACCTACTCGACGCATCTGCCATTCCTCACGGGGATCCAGGGTCGCAGCTAATCGCCTATGCGTGAGGCAATGTTACCGCCGTCAGCGCGGGGCCTGTGGCTCCCCAGGGACACCTGGCGAGCGAGGGGGACATAGAGAACGGGCACCTCGCGATCCAGGGGCACGTGGACCCGGCAGCCTGCCCAGCCCAGGAGGGGCCCGAGAAGAAGGGCGGCGGGGACAGACGTCACCGACCCTCCAGTCGGAGAGGCCCCCAGGGAGTCCAGGCGAGGGGGCAAGGGCGCCGAAGCCAGGGCCCGAGCACCAGGGGGGCAGCGAACGGCTGACGCTGCACTCGTCCAGGGTGGCCTTCGGCCTCTTCCGCTTCGACGTCCAAGGGAAGGCCAGGGTGGCGGCCGGCTGCCGTCTGAGGTGCTGTCGGCATCTGTTCCCGGGAGTCCGTATGAGAGACGTGTTGGCGGTCCTCGTCAGGGCTATGTCTCGTGCCCGTAGTCTCTGCTACTCCCCGCGTGGATCCAGGGTCGCGGCCAACCGCCGCTCTGGGTTGAGCGAGGACGGTGCGTCCATGGAGGGGGCGATCAAGGAGCAGAGCACCCCCAGGGTGGACGCAGCCTGCTGCGGGTCAGTTGTCCAAGGGGGCCGCACCTGCTGCAACGAGAGAGGGCAGCCTCCCACCGCTGTCACGCCTCTATGTTCAGAATGCACGACTGCAACGGCACGGGGCTGATTTCTCTTGCTTCCAAGGCGGCCGCGGCCCCTACAGCCACGAGTCCGATGCGCTGCCCGTCCCGGAGCAGGCGGGAGCCGCCTCCGAGCACGGACCTGTCCTCTGCGGCACACGGGCACGGGGCACCGGGATGCAAGAGCACCTTGAGCCCCCGCGGAGCCCTCCCCGCAGGGGGGGCCACGGAACCGGCACCCAGGGATACGGCCGCCGTCGGGGCACTGTCTTGCCCGTCGTATCTGCCATTCCCCGCGGGGAACCAGGGTCGCAGCTAACCGCCGTCAGCGCGGGGTCCTGGTCAGCCCTGAGATTAGGGGGCGATCGCCCCCGCGTTCCAAGGGTCTGCGAGCCCGGCAGCCGGCCCAACCCGGGAGAGACCCGAGGGGGGGGGCGGTGGGGACGGACAACACCGGCCCACCACGCGGGGGGGACCCCCAGGGACACCTGGCGAGTGAGGGGGACAAAGAGAACGACCACCCCGCGACCCAGGGGCATGGGACCCCGGCAGCCTGCCCAGCCCAGGAGAGACCCGAGCAGGGGGGCGGTGGGGACAGACATCACCGACCCTCCACACGGGCCCCAGGGGGACCAGGCAGGGCAGGGGCGCCGAAGCCAGGGCCCGAGCACCAGGGAGGCAGCGAACGGCTGCTCAGGGCCCGCTGCACTCGTCCAGGGTGGCCTTCGGCCTCTTCCGCTTCGATGTCCAAGGGAAGGCCAGGGTGGCGGGCGGCCGGCTGCCGTCGGAGGTGCTGTCGGCACCTGTCTCCTGGAGTACGACAGCAGCCCATATGAGAGGCAGATGGGCGGCCCTCGTCAGGGCTATGTCTCGCGCCCGTAGTCTCTGCTACTCCCCGCGTGGATCCAGGGTCGCGGCGAACCGCCGCTCTGGGTTGAGCGAGGACGGAGCGGCCAAGGAGGGGGCGATCAAGGGGCAGAGCACCCCCAGGGTAGACGTAGCCTGCTATGGACACGTTGTCCAGGGGGGGCCGCACCTGCTGCAACGAGAGAGGGCACCCTCCCACCGCTGTCACGCCTCTCCGTTTCAGAGTGCACGACTGCAACGGCACGGGGCAGATTTCTCCTGCTACCAGGGTGGCCGCGGCCTCTACAGCCCCGAGCCCGATGCGCTGTCCGTCAGGGAGCGGGCGGGAGCCGCCTCTGAGCACGGGCCTGCCCTCTGCGGCACACGGGCACGGGGAGGCGAGGGCGCCTAGAACGCCCGCGGACGCAAGGCCGGAAGGGGGCGAGGGGACCCCAGACGGACGGCCGGCGCCGAGGAGGGCAGGGGCACCGGGACGCAAGAGCACCTTGAGCCCCCGTGGATCCCTCCCCGCCGGGGGGGGGCCACGGATACGGCACCCAGGGACACGGCCGCTGGCCCGGAGCGGACAACGACGGGGCACTGTCTTACCCGTCGTATCTGCCATTCCCCGCGGGGATCCAGGGTCGCAGCTAACCGCCGCTATGATTGAGGTAATGTTACCGCCGTCAGCGCGGGGGCCCTGGCCAGCCCTGTGAGAGGGGGGGGGGCAGAGTAGATCCAGGGTCGCAGCTAACCGCTGCTCAGCGCTGAAAGAAGAGAGCGGGGCGAACCCAGGGGAGGCGAAGCCTGCTACGGGACAAGTGCGACAAGTACCAACGGCCCGCCCGCGGTGCAAGCCATGCGGCGGCTGCCAGCGCGCCGGGGAAACCAGGGATGAAGCTAGGCTGCTCAAGGGTCATCGGTCACGGGGCCGCACCTTGGCAGCGCGGGCGGCCAGCCGCTGGCAGCTGCCTCGTCGCTCCAATACGGTGTACGACTGCAACGGCACGGGGCTGACTTCCCTTGCCACGCGGCCGCCCTGTCCCAGGGGCCGGCAAAACCTTCACTGCCAGTGCGGCGTCACGACGGGGTGCAGCGAACGGCTGCTATGAGTTTTGTGGCCTCAGTACACGAGGGGGCCTCGGTACACCAGGGTTGCGGCAGACGGCCGCCTGGGATGAGGCGCACGCCGACACCCCGCGCGAGTGCTTCCGCCGCAGCTCCCGCCCCTTCTGCCGCATCCTCCTTCTCCTCCTTCTCCTTGACCTCCAGGGTCGCATCTCCTGTCCCAACCGGGCAGCTGGAGTCGAGAAGATGGCTCGAGCACTGAGATGCATGAGCGCCTCGCGGTCTCGGAGACCGGGCATCAAGGAGCACGGGTACCTCCTCCTGACCCCCTCCGCCTCCTTCTACACCCGTCGCATCTGCCATTCCTCGCGGGATCCAGGGTCGCGGCTAACGGCCGCTTCGAGTTGAGGTACAATTATCGCCGTCAGCGCTGGGTCGCGGTCGACCCCGCGAGCGGGGAGGGACGGCAGCACGGGGGGGATCGGGATCTGAGCAGGGTCTGGGGGGGCATGGCAGGATCCAGAGTTTGGGCCCCCCGTTCCTGCACTGATTGGTCCCCTTCCCCTTCGCCGCGGTCCGATCCGTCGATCTCCCCACCCTCTATCGGCGCAGTCGAGGGTGGGCCGACTGCGGCCCGCTGAGGCTCGCGTTGCCAGGCGGCGCTGCTGCCGCGGTGGCCGACGCACCCGCGGTGACTGTGGGTCCGAATTGATCCAGGGTCGCAGCAAACGGCCGCTCTGAGTTGAGGTATCGTTGTGCCCGTCGGCACTGAATCCTGGTCTACCCCGAGTGGCGGGGTCGGCTGGGTTCCAGGGGTGCCCTGCTGCTGCTGCTGCTGCTGCTGCTGCTGCTGCTGCCGCTGCTGCTGCTGCTGCTGTTGCTGCTGCTGCAGCGGCTGTTGCTGCTGCTGCTGCTGCTGCTGCTGCTGCTGCTGCTGCTGCTGCTGCTGCTGCTGCTGCTGATGGCTTCCAGAGATGCCCTGCTGTTGCTGCGGCTGAGCAGGGGGAGCGCCGAGGGCGGCGGCGGCGGCCGCCGCAGCCGCCGCGCCAGCGGTCTCGCCGCAGGCGGCCGCAGGGGCGGCACCGGCGGCGCGGGCCACCGAGCCCACCGCCGCCGCCGCCGCCGGCGGGGAGCCGGCAGCGTCGGCAGCAGCGGTCGCCGCGACAGCGGCCGACACGCCGGCCACGGCGCCGCTGGCCGCCGCCGCCACCGGAGGGGATCCGGCGGCGGCGGCAGTCACTGCGGCGGCGGCGGCGGCCGCCGCGTGGGGAGGGCGGCCGCCGCGGCCCACAGGCCGGCAGCAGCCGCCGCGGCGGCGGCCTCGGCGGCAGCGCCCGCGCGCAGACGGCGCCGGCAGCGCGCGCGGCCAGCCGCAGCGCGGCGCGCTCTCCGCCCCCGGCGCCAGCGTCCCGCGCCGCCCTGGCGGCCTCGGCAGCGCGCGGCGCAGGCGGCGCCAGCGGCGCCGCGGCGGCCGGCGCGCCGGCGGCGCCCCGGCAACCGCGGCGCCGCCGGCGCCCGCGACGGCCGCGGCGCCGGCGGCGCCAGCGGCGCCCGCGGCTCCAGCGGCACCCGCGGCGCCCGCGGTCTCGCCAGCGGCGGCGGCGAGCGGCGCGCTCGGCGCCCGCGGCGCTGGCGCCGCGGCCGCGGCGCCCGCCGCCCGCGGCGCCCCCGGCGCCAGCGGCGCCGGCGGCGCCCGCGGCGCCCGCGGCGCCCCCGGCGCCAGCGGCGCCCAAGCGGCGCTGGACGGCCGCGCGCATCTGCCGCCGCGCCGCCGCGGGCTCCATCACCCGGGCCCGAGCGCCGAACCTGAGCAGGGGCGGGCTCGAGCCGAGACGGCTTGAGCCAAGGGCTACGGGTGCTGGTGGGGATACTTTTTGGTCGGCGGCCCCCAAGCGACGGTCTAGGAGCGAAAGCGGCGTCCGGGTGGCGGAACGAAGCGAATTTGCGAGCAGGCCGCCAGCGTCGGCGGACAAGTTCGCACACGCAAGACAAATTCGCAGATGCACACGCACAGAACAAAATGAACTGAATTCATAAGCAAACGCACATAGGCGCAGCGACGTGAACCGAAGTAAACGGGCTGCCGAGACGAATGTGCGGAGGCAGTGGAGTGAATCGCCGGGGTGGCGCCAGACTCCGAGCCGACCTGCACAAGCCGACCGGCTGCGCGGTGCCGCCGAGACAGTGCGCGGGGGAAGACCAAAGGCTGTACAGGCGTTGCAGGCTGAACCACACAGCGCCCGGTCCTCAGAAATCCTCATCCCAGCAGGGAGCCAACGGCAGCCCAAGGCCCCCGCGTGGCCGAGACCTGGAAAGGCCCGCTGGCGTCCGAGACAGTGCGCGGGGGAGAACCAAAGGCTGTCCAGGCGTTGTAGGCTGAACCACTCAGCGCCCACCCCTCAGAAACTCACCAGAAGCTCGTCTCCCGCTGGTGGGGATATTTTTTTGGTCGGCGGCCGCGCGACGACGGTTTGGCGGCAACAGGCGTGTCCGGGACGGCGGAACAGGCAAATTGCACGCACGGCGTGCGGTGCACGTGCACTGAGCAAAATGCTCCACATTCGAGCCGAGACGCACCTAGGCGCCGCCCGGTCCAAAAGAACGAGCGCACAGAGGTGCGGGTGCAACGGAACGTCGCCCTCGCGGCGCCAAGCTCCGAGCAACACCTAAAACAGACAACTGGCACCAGCCCGGAGTACCGGCTGCTGGGGGTGAAAAACAAGCTGACGGCGCTGAAGGCTGATCCACTCAGCGCGCAGCCAGCGAACACCACTACATAGCTGTTGAAGCAAGCTGGTGGGGATACGCGAAGCGTCAAGAATTTGGGTAGGGCCCCACTGCGCTGCACCCCCCAGCTGTTCTCGAAAGTGGCGGCAGCGGCGCAGATCCCAGCTTTCTTACGCCCCCTAGGGATGGCGAGGTCGAATCTAGAGTTCGGATATGGCCACATCATGCACCCCCCCCCAGCAGCCCTCGAAAACTGGCTACAGTTTCGCAGGGTGCAGCCCCCCAGGGATGGCGAGGTCCAACCTGAATCTAGGCATGGCGCCAGTGCGCTGCCCCCCGCAGCAGTCCTCGAAAGCGGCAACAGTTTCGCAGACTGCAGCCCCCCCCCCAGGGATGGCGAGGTTCGATCTGAATCCGCCGACCCTGTCGGCGTGTGTGAGGGGCTTCTCCGTTCGACTCGTCGTCTCCGTCGTCTCCGCTCTCCCCCTCCCAGGGCTCTCCTCCTCAAGCGCGCTATCCAAAGCGAAATTAAACGACGTCGTAGTGGAGTCGAAGGGAAGCCCCTTCCCTTTGATCCCTTCCCCGCAGGGGGGAGGGGGGGGGGCCCGGGGCAGATACGACGCCCGCCGGGGCGCACTTTCCTCGAGCGGGCACGCACGGGATGCACTTCCTCCTCCTCCTGGTCCTCCTCCTCCTCCTTTTCCTCCTCCTCCTCCTCCTCCTCCTGCTCCTCTCCTCCTTTCCTCCTCCTCCTCCTCCTCCTCCTCCTCCTCCTCCTCCTCCTCCTCCTCCTCCCGCAGAGGCGTCCCGGGAGCGGGCCCCGAGTCAAAATACCACCCCCGTAGAGCGCATTTTCCTCGAGCGGGCACGCCCGAGATGCACTTCTTCCTCTTCCGGGAGCACGTCCCAAGTCAGAATATCACACTCCCGGGGCGCACTTTCTTCGAGCGGGCACACAAAGGATGCACTTCCTCCTCCTCCTCCTCCTCCCTTCCTCCTCCTCCTCCTCGTCCTCTCTCCTCCTCCTCATCCTTCCTCCTCCTCCTCCTCATCATCATCATCATCATCATCATCATCATCATCATCATCATCATCGATCATCATCATCATCATCATCATCATCATCCCATCATCTCATCATCATCATCATCATCATCATCATCATCATCATCAATCATCATCATCATCATCATCACATCATCATCGCATCATCAATCATCATCATCATCATCATCATCAGCATCATCATCATCATCATCATCATCATCATCATCATCATCATCATCATCATCATCATCATCATCATCATCATCATCATCATCATCAGCATCATCATCATCATCATCATCATCATCATCATCATCATCATCATCATCATCATCATCATCATCATCATCATCATCATCATCATCATCATCATCATCATCATCATCATCATCATCATCATCATCATCATCATCATCATCCGCTTCCTCCCCCCACTCCTAGCCCTTTCGATGCGGGGCGGCGGCACACGCCGTCAGGCCTCTCCAATATGGGCATGGCGACACTGTGCTGCCCCCCAAAGAGCCCCCCAAGAGCCCTCCTCCTCCTCCTCCTCCTCTTCCTCCTCCTCCTCCTCCTCCTCCTTTTCCTCCTCCTCCTCCTCCTCCTCCGCCTCCCAGGGATGGCGACAGTATCGCAAATCGCCGCCCCCCAGGGATGGCGAGGTCTAACCTGAATCTGAATATAGCGATCCCATGCTGCCCAACACCCCCCCGCAGCCGTCGAAGGCGGCGGCTGTTTCGCAGGCTGCTGCCACCCCCAGGGATGGCGAGGTCCGACATGAATCCGGGTGTGGCGACGCTGTGCTGCCCCCCCAAGAGCCCTCATAAATGGCGACGGTGTCGCAGACCGCAGCCCCTCAGGGATGGCGAGGTCTAACCTGAATCAGAATATGGCGACACCGTGCTGCCCAACGCCCCCCCCCAGCAGCCCTCGAGAGTGGCTACAGTGTCGCAGGCTGCACCCCCCCAAGGATGGCGAGGTCCAATATGAATCTGGGTGTGGCGACACTGTGCTGCCCCCCATCAACAGCCCCCAAAAGTGGCGACAATATCGCAGATCGCTGCCCCTCAGGGATGGCGAGGTCGAACCTGAATCTGAATAAGGCGGCACCGTGCTGCCCAACTCCCCCCCCCCCACACAGCAGCCTTCGAAAGTGGCTACTGTCTCGCAGATTGCAGCCCCGCCCCCATGGATGGCGAGGTCCAATCTGAATATGGGTATGGCGGCACTGTGCTGCCCCCCAGCAGCCCCCCAAAGTGGCGACAGCATTGCAGATCACAGCCCCTCAGGGATGGCGAGGCCGAACCTGAGTCTGAATTGTCGACACGGTGTTGACCAATACCCCCACTTCAAAATTTGTTGCGTTATGCGTTTGCAACCTGATTACAAAACCACATATAAACATACCAAGCTGTCTTACAGCATTTATATGTAGGTCAACAGAGTAGAAACAAATCGTGAAGGCATTTAAAACTATAGTTGGTTATGTGTGTTGAGTTGGTTGTAAGTGAGTAGACGTAACTCACAATGTATTAGCTTAGAGTTGTCAGCTACTTGTGAATGTGGCGTTCCGGCTCATAATTCAATTGTGGTCAACGCAGCAAGCCAGTGGATCTGCTCGAAAAAATGTATCCCGGCAAAGCAACCTAACAGCGATGTGTAGGAGCATATCTGGAAGCATTCCCCTTAAGATTCAGATGAGAATCCAGTTGTAGAATTCTGCTGTTCTCGCAGTCGTAGTCGCATTCGCGATGACCGTCGCAGTGGCAACGGCAGTCGCAGTCACAGCCTCAGCCTCAGCCTGCCTCAGCCTCAGCCTCAGCCTGCCTCAGCCTCAGCCTGCCTCAGCCTCAGCCTCAGTGCTTCAGATCAAGCCTTGCCTCAGCCTCAGCCTCAGCTGCATCAGCAGCTCAGCCTCAGCCTGTCCTCAGCCTCAGCCTCATTCAGCCTCAGACAGTCGCAGCCTGGCAACGGCCTCAGCCTCACAGTTCAGCCTCAGCCTGCCTCAGCCTCAGCCTCAGCCTCAGCCTCAGCCTCAAGCCTCAGCCTCAGCCTCAGCCTCAGCCTCAGCCTCAGCCTCAGCCTCATCAGCCTGCCTCAGCTCTCAGCCTTCAGCCTCGCCTGCCTCAGCTCAGCCTCCTCAGCCTGCCATCAGCCTCAGCCTCAGCCTCAGCCTGCAGCCTCGCCTCAGCCATCAGCTCAGCCTCAGCCTCAGCCTCAGCCTCGGCCTCAGCCTCAGCCTCAGCTCAGCCTCAGCCTCAGCCTCAGCCTCAGCCTGCCTCAGCCTCAGCCTCAGCCCTTCAGCCTCAGCTCAGTCTGCCTTCAGCCTCGGCCTCGGCCTCAGCCTCAGCCTCAGCCTGCATCAGCCTCAGCCTCAGCCTCAGCCTGCCTCAGCATCAGCCTGCCTCAGCCTCAGCCTCAGCCTGCCTCAGCCTCAGCCTCAGCCTGCCTCAGCCTCAGCCTCAGCCTCAGCCTCAGCCTCAGCCTCAGCCTCAGCCTCAGCCTGCAGCCTCAGCCTCAGCCTCAGCCTCAGCCTCAGCCTGCCTCAGCCTCAGCCTGCCTCAGCCTCAGCCTCAGCCTGCTTCAGCCTCAGCCTCAGCCTCAGCCTTCAGCCTCAGCCTCAGCCTCACCTCAGCTGCATCAGCCTCAGCCTCAGCCTCAGCCTGCCTCAGCCTCAGCCTGCCTCAGCCTCAGCCTCAGCCTCAGCCTCAGCTGCTTCAGCCTCAGCCTTCAGCCTGCCTCAGCCTCAGCCTCCTCAGCCTGCCATCAGCCTCAGCCTGCGCCATCAGCCTGCCTCAGCCTCAGCCTCAGCCTGCCTCAGCATCGCCTCAGCCTCCTCCTGCCTCAGCCTCAGCCTCAGTCTGCCTTCAGCCTCAGCCTCAGCCTGCCTCAGCCTCAGTCTGCATCGGCCTCAGCCTCAGCCTCAGCCTGCCTCAGCATCAGACTGCCTCAGCCTCAGCCTCAGCCTGCCTCAGCCTCAGCCTCAGCCTCAGCCTCAGTCTGCTTCAGCCTCAGCCTCAGTTTGCCTTCAGCCTCGGCCTCAGCCTCAGCCTGCATCAGCCTCAGCCTCAGCCTCAGCCTGCCTCAACATCAGCCTGCCTCAGCCTCTGCCTCAGCCTGCCTCTGCCTCAGCCTGCTTCAGCCTCAGCCTCAGTCTGCCTTCAGCCTCGGCCTCAGCCTCAGCCTGCCTCAGCCTCAGCCTGCCTCACCCTCGGCATCAACCTGCGTCAACATTCCAAATGTGGCCCGGGAATGAAGTTCTGGGAACTCGAAAGACACGAAGTGGCCTACAGCTGGCTCCGGGCATTCAAAATCATGCCCAGGAATGGAGCTCTGGGAACTCGAAGACCACGAAGTGGCCTACAGTTGGCTCCGGGCATTCAAAATCATGCCCAGGAATGGAGTTCTGGGAGCTCGAAGACCACGAAGTGTCCTACAGTTGGCTCCGCGCATTCAAAATCATGCCCAGGAATGGAGTTCTGGGAACTCGAAGACCACGAAGTGGCCTACAGCTGGCTCCGGGCATTTAGCTCTGGGAGCTCGAAGACCACGAAGTGCGTTACTGCTGGCTTGCAAAAAATTCTGGTTTCCCGGGGCGCCCGTCCGGCATCTGCCCAGACCCCCCTGGGGAGTCATGATGCTGTCTTTTGAGACCACTGTAAACCTATCAGTCTTCGCTGTTAGGTAACTGCAAACGTTAAATGGAAGGTATGAACAGTTATGAACAGCTATAACACACACATCACATATACTAGCAAGCAAGAAGAACCCAAACTACGCAGCGCGCGTTCCATTCGATCGCTATCGTTTAAACTGCTGAGCACTTGCGAGATAAGGTAGGGCGTCCAATTATTAGTGTTCGCCCCTTCCTTCTCCTCCTCCTCCTCAGCGCCGCACGCGGCGCTCTTGTTTGCGCGCCGCGGCGGCGGGCACCCCGTGGTGCGAGCGCGGCCGAGCCCAGGGCGCCCGTCGCCCAGCGGCCAACCGCCGGCCGCAGCCGCCCCCACCTCCCCCGCCCTCGCAGGGAGCGCCAGCACGGGGGGCGGGACCTCCGCCGAGGGCGGGAAGAGCGGGACCACGGCGGCACTGCGCGGCCGCGATCCTCGGGGCGCCCCTCCTCCGCTCAGCGCGGGAATAACACCGAATGAGCTCGCCCGCGTCGAAGACCCTCAAGCTGCGGGGCGGGTTGGCGGCCCCAGAAGGCTGCAAGGAGGTCGGAGTGACCAGGAGCTCGAACTCATAAACGAAGTCGAATATCTAGTGCTCGCTGCTTCCTTCTCCTCCTCCTCAGCGCCACACGCGGCGCTCTTGTTTGCGCGCCGCGGCGGCGGGCACTGAGTGGCGCGAGCGCGGCCGAGCCCAGGGCGCCCGTCGCCCAGCGGCCAACTGCTGGCCGCAGCCGCCCCCACCCCCCCACCCCCCTGCCCTCGCAGGGAGCGCCACGTGGGCGCAGGGGGCGGGACCTCCGCCGAGGGCGGGAAGAGCGGGACCACGGCGGCACTGCGCGGCTGCGATCCTCTGGGCGCACCTCCATGCTCCCCAGATTGACGATGCGAGGAGGCATCAGGCTGGCCGAGAGCTCACAGCACGCGGCGCAACACGGCTTGAAAAGAGTGCCTTCTCTCGGCTTGAAAGGCGCACACGCTCCAGCATCGCCGCGCCATCCTGGATGTAGATCCTCGCTGTCGGCTGATGCCTCCAGCGGCCTAAGTCTTGCTCAAGCTGCCAATGACTTGGAAATGATGCGCGGCGCCTCCCCGGCGCAGGTTATAGGGCCGATGACGATCGGGATTAGATCCGACCAGTCCCACCAAACGGCGGAACTTTGCCCTAAAGCCCGCGGCCCCTCGGGGAAAAGCTGGGCCCCGCCCGGCGCGTTACCCAGCACTCGAGACCATCGAACCACCGCCTCGAGCTCGTCTATGACAACGTGTTCGGCGACTCCAGCGCGCTTGCCGCCCTTGGCGCAACCGAAGTTAATGCGCGCCAAACCGCGGTCGAGGTCCCACGCGAGCTGGATCGCCTGCAGCATGGCCCCCACTGGTCGCAGGAAGCCGTTGAAGCTCGCGAGGACGGCGGCAGCCATGGCGGCATCTCCCTCGGACAGGGCAAAGCCTGCCATGGCCAAGGCCTGCTCAGGCAGCGGCGGCCCGGCCCTCGAGGGGACCTCGTTTTCCGACAAGGTCGAGAAGAGCCGCCACGAGTCATTGAGCGCACGCCGCAAGCACGGGACGAAGTGCTGCAAACCGGACAGGACGTCGCCGACCATCGACTTGGCTTCGCCGTCCGCCCAGCACTCCTCCAAAAACTCTCCCGGGACCTCGTCGGCGGCGGCGACGGACCGGGGCATCGGCTCGTTCCGCTTGGCGAGCCAATTGAGGAAGAAGTTGGCGGCCCCAGCGTAGCGCTTCAGCGTGCGCGGCTGGAGTTGAAGCGATCGCAATGTGCCTGCTGCTGCTCGGTTGCGCTGTCTCTGCTGTCTCGCGCCCGTCGCCAGAATGGTCACCGCCATCTGCTTGGCGCGTCGGCCGGATTGAGCTCCGACCTCACGCAGACGTAGAAAGGATGGCACGACGTAGACAGCAGGAGCGCATTCAGGCGCATGAGCAACCGTTGCAGCAGCGAAGAGGTCGCCCTGCCCTTGCAGGCCACGGCGACGCACACTTGCGAATCACAAAAATGAATCAGTCGGCCTCCCAGGGCGGAGGTCGTGCGCAGGCGCCACCGAAAGGTAGTCAGCAGCGCCTGCAGCTGAAGGGCATTGATAAGCCGACCCCCACCCTGGGAAAAAGATACTCACACCTTCCACTGCCACATGTGCGCTCCCACCCCGCGGCGCGTCGCTGCCCTCGAAGATGGCCGAGCGGACCAGGCCCTCGCATATGGCGTTGCGCACCTCCTTGGAACTTGCGTCGGAGGGGGCCCTGCCCAAAGCTGGCCGAGGCATTCGCCCGCCTCGGCGCCGCGAGCCCCCCAGCACTCAGCGATCGTAGGCGGCCGCGCCAGCACACCTGCGGCCAAAAGGCCGCGGCCCAGCTACATCGCCACCACGGGGGCTGAGAAGGTGTTGCCGTAGAGACCACAGCGCGCGCCCTCCACCTCACGGCCTGAAGGGCCCGTGGACTTGGGCACAGCCCACAGGCAGCGCTTGGCTGGAAAGCCCAACCGCGCGGCCCTCTCCGCGCTCGTCAGAGGGCGGAGGCACCCCTCGCGGTCATGGACCATGTTGTCGGCCCAGAAAGGCCATGCCCCGCGGAGCGTCCCTCGGACCACCCCGGCCTCCACCTCCCAGCTCAACTATGGGGTCTGAGGGCCCAGCGGCAAGTCGAACCAGCACAGCCTCGGCCTCCTGACCCGACTGCAGCCGCTGGCGCGGAGCTCGATCGGCACTGAGCCCAGCGCCCCGGTGAAGTGGCGGCGGCCCTCCTCGCTCATGGAGCTGACGTTCTCCGCGAGGGACAGAACCACGGGCTCAGGACACGCCTCCCGCGCCAAAGTGGCGACGCGGGGAATGTGCCTGACCGGCTGGGCGCGCGCCTCGGCCCAGCCTCCCGCGGCCACGCTGACCCGCGCGACGCCCTGGCAGGGCGACCCACCGAGGGCGAACAGCACCCGCAAATGGGGCGCTCGCGCCAGGAGTCTGCGCAGCGACTCGGCCGCGATGGAGCGGACGCCCCCAGCTCAACGCAATCGGGCCAACGCTGCTGCACCATACGCCTGGCGGGCTCGAAAACCTCGGCGGAGGCGCGGAGACAGACCTCATTGCCGAGTCGCTCCAGGGCCATGCGCCCACCGCCGATGCCCCCAGACAGCTCGACGATGCCCACCTCGTCCCTGTTCGCACCTCGGCCCCGCGCCAAGGCCGACAAAGCTGAGTCGCGAAACTCTGGACGGAGGCTCTTCGTCAAGCAAGCACCGCCACCCCTCTCCGACGCGTCGCTCGCGGCGATCACGCTGCCCACAGGCGCGCGGAAGTCAAACTCGCGCAATGGCAGCAGGCTGAGAGCCAGGACTGGCTCGGCGCAGACATCCGCCGACAGCAGGCTCCTCTTGCCCCCTTCCCAATGGACGATGGTGCGCCACAGCCTCCGGAAGAGCGTGCAACACTCGCGCCTGATGCAACTCAGGTGGCACCAATGCCTGGCGACCACCTGGACCTCCTTCCTGCTGACAGCCTCCGCAAGCAAATGGGCCGTCAATTGGGCACAGAGGGCTGCCCTGGAAAGGGAGGGCGCGGACGCGCCGGTCTCTGCCGTCGACCAGGGCCCCCAGCCGCTGACAGGAAGGCACGCGCACCCGACTCTTCTTGCTCAGCAGCGCGTCTCGCTGGGCGCAACGGTCGCGCGCGCCGGCGGCGAAGCCTCTCACCGGCTCCGAACATCGGCGCGCGAGCTCGGCGTAGTCCGCGTCGTCGCAGTAGACCTGCCAGAGCTCCCTCAAGGCCGCGCACTCCCGCAGCGCGGGGAAAGACCTGCGCGCGCGCACCTCGCGGCCCCCCGGCAGCGGCGAAGGTCCCAGCCCGGCCTGGGACAGCATGCGCCAGCGCACGTACTGCACCAGACCCATCGCGCTCTTGTACCCCATCGGCATAGTGACCGCGCCGAGGTAGACCTGGTCCCCGAACGGCGCCCCCAAGCCCAGGCTCGCCGCGTCGAAGACTGCGTCGAACGCGAACAGCGGCGCCCAGGCATCGGGCAGCCTGGAAAGGTAAAAGGCCCCCTTGAGGTCGTCGAACGACCACGCGAGCTCCTCGTCGGGCCCCAGACCCATGGACCTCCATTGCGCGAAATATGGCAGGGCGCCAATATCCCCCCCGAAGTCTAGGAAGCACCTCCCTCCCCTCGGGGCCCTCAGGGTCCACCTGGCTCTTGGGCACACCGAACAGCCCGTTGAGCAGAGGCTTGCCCTGGGTCTTCAAGAGGTCCGCCTCCCGAAGGGAAATGACCAGCCCGCTCCAGAAGCCCGCGCGCCAGCGGGAGCAGCGACTCCCGCTCGCACATGAAGCGCCCAGGTTTCGGGCGGACTGGCACCGTGTCCAGCGGCACCAGCGTCGAGAGCGGATCGTTGAACCAGCGGGCCATGCGGTCATCGCAAAGGTCCACGACCCGCAGCGTCGCGCACCGATCCTTGGGCGGCAGCCCAGGCAGGACCCGCGCCCAGCTCAGCTCCTCGGCTCGGCGGACAGCCTCCCCGGTATACCTGATGCTGCGCGACGCCAGGAAGGTCGACGCTGGCGCGCTCGGCAGCGGCTCAGACTGCGGCCCCAAGAAGGCCTCCACGCGCCGCCCCATGGTCCAGAATGCGCGCACCCTAGCCGCAGTGACGCGCCGCTCCTGACCGAGGGCCGAAAACTTCGGCAAGCACGCGTCGCCCTCGAGCCACATGGTGTTGAGCGCCGCGATGCAGCACTCCAGCCACGCCTCCAAGCCTGGGATCTCGGGAAGCGCGCGCCGACGGCCAGCCCAGTCGCCGTTCTCAGCGAGGGTCCGATAAGTCCGCGTCTGTCGGTACAGATGCTCGAACCCGCGCCCCTCCCCCCCCCACAGGGAGCGGTAAGATGTCTCTCCGACTGCAGCCCTTGCCGCTGAAGCCCCCGTCTGGTGCCGCCGCAGCGCTGCTACCGACCCATGGCAGCTTGGCGGGGAGGCACGCGCCGAGCAACTCGCCGAGCGCGGCAAGATCGGTACCCCTGATGGCGTCGGGCTGGATGAGCTGCCTCAGCCTCTCCAGCCGGTGTTGAGCCATGTAGGCCCCGCACTCCGCCTCCGTCGGGAAGTGGCTGGTCGCCCCTGGACTGCCCCCTGCCTCTGGGGCAGGGCCTCTCCCCCAGCGGCGCTGGGACCCGCGCCACGGGGGGGGCCTCTCGCCCGCGGACGGGCGAAATCAGCGGGCGGCCCTGGCAGGGATGCCGCCACGGGCAGCCTGCCGCTTGGCCTTCGCAGCCTGCCGCAGATTGACGAAGAAGGCCGGCGCCCCCGGCTTCGGCAGGTCGGACTTGGAGTCCTTGCCCTAGCCGCCGCCTCCACCCTTGCCCCGGCATTTGCCCTTGCCCTTCCACGGCGGGGAGCGGCCGGGTGAGCGCGGCCTCGGCCCGCCGCGACCTCGACCTTCCTCGTCGGACGGCGGGCCCCCCACCTGTCTCCAGGGCGCAGGCTGGCCGCGGGGCTGGCAGGATTGTAGGTCGCCCACTGAGATGGGCCCCTCGAGAAGCGGACTCGGTCGCCTCTGCCACGGGGCGGAGAGGAAGCGCCCACCTCGGAGGCGCCACGAAGCACCACCGGACTGCGCTCGCGCGAGCCCACGGCCGCGCACCGCCCAGGGGAGAGCGATGGCCCCCCCGAGCCTGGACTCCGCGGGGGCGACGACGCCTCCTGCGCGCCCCCCGCGGGGGGTTGTCAATACACGGCGGACTTGCGGGCATGCACCTCGGATTGGAGCTCCGCGCACTTCATGTCCGACTTCTCGCCCACGAGGATGCCCCGGCGCCCCGCGCCCTCCATGACCGACACCCTGCCGCCCCCCACGACGCAGAGATGCCTGGCTGCACGCCACGACCCCCCGTCGGCGTGGAACTGCTCCACCGCTTGAATTGCTGAATAAGCAGGTCGGCAGCGTGGCCCAAGTCGGGCAGGAGGATCGAGTCCACAGCCTCCGACAGCATCCGCGCCTCCTGCTCGTTGCGGGCCTAGGGAGCAAACAAACCTACCTCGCTTTTGACCACCCTCGCTTCCAAGAGATACCAAGCGATGCCAAACTACGGCCTGTACTGGTCAGGCCGCTTGACGAGGAGGCGCGTGGTATGACTTGGTTTTGCCTGGAAGCGAAAGCGGGGTAGGTAATTCACGCTCTGAGGGCCCTCAACTTGCCCCGGCAACTCGGCAGGGCGACGCTCGCGAAGTACGCGGTCATCACGAGACACGTCGGGTCGCCCGAGCCATGGCCACGAGCGCCAAGGCACGTCCTCATCTTGCCCAAGGCACGCTGCGCGATCTCGCCCGGCCTCCTATACACAGCACGCTTGGTCCTGTCTCGCGCCGAGAGTCGGGCGTCGGGAAAACGCCCCCGCGAACCGCTGGAGGAGCGAGAGCCCGACCCGTCGCTGCTCGCCTCACGGCTGGATCGAGAGCGGCGAGAGCGGCCGCTGCTCCCGCCCCCCGACCGCGACCCGCGCCTGGGCCACGAGCCCGCGCCGCCCTGGACCGATGCCTTCGACAGGACGCGGCCCTGGAGCGACTGCCTATCCCCCCCCCTGCGGTCTGAGCGCTTGTCCGAGCGGCCACGCCTCGCAGAGGGTTCCTCAAGCCGCCCTCGCCGCCCCCAGCCTCGCACGCCCGCGGGTTCTCCGGGCGGAGGCGGGCGACGGATCCAGCACTCTTGCGCTTCGCGGTGGGCTGCGGACCTAGCCCCCTGTCCGCCACCAGATCGCGGAGGCTCTCGAGCTTGTCCCTGAGGCCGCGCTCGCGCCCAGCAGGCGCAGCGGCGCGTGCGCTCGCGCCGCCCCATCGGGCCCTCCCGCTCTGGCGGGGCCCCCTCTTCCTCCCCCATCCTCCTCGTCGTCCTCGACGGGGGTCGAGGGCTGCCTGGGCTTCGTCGCACTCGAGGGACGCTCCTTTGCCTTCGCCTTCGCCCGCGCGGCGTTGGTCGCTCTGTTGACCTTCACGCGAAAAGCGCCCTCACCCGCGTAGCCCGCGAACGGCAGCTTCGAGCACCTCCAGCGCCCAACGTGGATGACGGCCGCGTCGTAAAACTTCGAGCCCGAGCCCTCCTCCCGCACAGGCACTCGCCGTGGTCCGCGCCGACTGGGCAGAAGTGCATGAGCGGCACCTCGGACGGGCCCTCGAAGGGGACGCCCATCCGGACACGCCCCCCCTCGCGCTCCGCGCCCAAGTACACGACCTCGAACACCGCGTCGAACCCAGCACGGCCGAACTTGCCCTTGCGGCCGTCCGCGTCCGCCGCAGGCCCCAGCACCTTGAAGGCGACGAGGCCGTCGAGCTCGACGTCGACGATTGACGCCCCCCCGCGCCCGGGCCCGAGCTTCGCGCACGTCGGGCAGGCGCTGCAGCGCCACTCCGACGCCTTGCGCCCCGGGCCCTTCGCGACCGCGGGCTCGAGCCACTCGTCCTCCACGTTGAACGCCTCGCCGCGGCCCTCCTCTGGAGCCTCGGTGGCCCTCCTCGCCGCCTCGCGGCGGTCTCCGCCTCGCGGGGCCGAGCGCCCGCGGGGGCCGCCGCCGCCGCTGGCGGCGCCGCCCCCGACGCCGCGGCCGCGCGGGGCGCCGCGCCCGCCTTCGGCCCCGCGGCCGCCACCGCCGCCTCCGCGCGGGCGACGAGCGCCGCTCGCGGGGGCGGCTCGCTGCGGGAGCGCCCGCGGGGGCCGCCTGCGCCGCCGGCGTGGCGCCCCCGCGGCTGGCCCGCGCGGCCCCGACCCGGCCCTCGAACCCTCGCGGGGCCCAGCGGGGCCCCACGCGGGGCCCAGCGTGGCCCGCGCCCGCGGGCCGCCTGGCCACGGGCGCCGAAGGCCGCGAGGCGGGGCGCCGCATCGCAGCGGCGGGGGGCGCCCTGCCTGGACTCCTCCGCGCCAAGCACGGGCAAGCCTCCACCGCGCGGCGCAAATCGCACGCCCGCTCGCGCGCGCGAGCGGGCGGGCGCAAGCAACCGTCTCGAGCCCCAAAAGGCTGCAAGGAGGTCGGAGTGACCAGGAGCTCGCACTAACAAACGAAGTCGAATATCTTGGGGGGCCGAGGCGTCGTCGGGAATCAGCCCAGGCCCGGCAACGTAGGGAAATTCCTTGCGCTATATTGGAGGCCGGGGGAGTTGCCGGGGGAGTTTCGGTCTGCTGACGAGGTGCGATCTCCTGCAAAAAGTATCAGGCGGACCCGCGGGCGTCCTAAAGCAACTCCTCAATGTGATGTTCACCGAAGCTCCGAATTGCAAAAGTGGGACACGCTGTTCAGATGGCTCTGGAAGTGGTGGCACATGCATTGCGATGCGTTCTCTTGCGCGTCGCGCAGAACGGGGAGGCCCACGAGGAGGCCCGCCGATGTCAATCTGAAAATCCGGCGGAGGGCAGGCGGGCGGAAACAGCGATGGCGACGACGGGGCGACGACGAAGGGAGCGGCGGGCAGCATCTGAGAAAGAAGGCGGGCACGGGAAGCGGGGGCGAGCCAGGGAAGGGGGGGGCGTTGAAGCCGGAAGGCGCCGCCCCAGGCCAAGAGCCTCAAGGGCGCCGCCGGCTGCCACTGTTGCGGCACATGTGAGAACATAAGCACGCTGCGCGACTCTCCGCCGCCCTCGCCATGGGAACCAATTAATCTGGCCCCGTTTCTTTTCACCTGTGCCCTAACAATTGCGGGCGAGAGCTGCCAGATGCGATCTGTTACGTTTCAAATACGTTTCACTTACGTTTCAGTTACATCATACATATATACTATTTTATGAAAATTCAGTTTGAGATTGAAAGCAATAAACAAAGTCGCCACGGTTTGACCCAGAGTGAGATAGGCGTAGGTTTCGAGGAGTAGGTGGTGGAGACACATGAGGGGGTCCGGTTCGAATCCTGGCGTCGGTTACTTTGGCAAGAACCAATCTTGAATTTCCCGATCGCAAGAGCGGCGTCGGGTTCACAATGGCAAGCCTGGAATGCCAGGCATGGCAATTCTGCATTTCGATATAAAGAAGCGTTTCCTGAACAATTCGATCACCATACTGAATCCACGTGGGAATCTCTCGATCGAAGCGAACACGTTGCATCGACAGCGGTTTCGAAGAGTGCGATTTCGGCGGTGGAAGCATCGCCTGGACTCAACGATCAACCAGCCGCGCTTGTATATGACAGGGGTTCGCGCGACCGTGACCGCTCAATATCTACCGCGTATTTTGATTGGATGCATTGTTTGCAGGCTTCGGGTGGCCTTGGACAGTACCACGTGAACGGGCTAGCGGTTGAGCTTGATGCGAACGGGTCAAAGCCTCGTCGTTTACACGAATTTGCGGCCGCGGACGCGGACGGTGGCAAGGGCGAACGGTCCCGAGCGTTGCCTCGCAAGTTTTTCGTTTCGAGAGTTACGTTTAAGGAGTGCGCGCATATCAAATGTTTTGCCGCCGAGACCTCGTCTGCCATAGCCGCTCTGCGACATGCGAGAGCACGTTTGCCGATCCGCCGCCCCAAGTAAGCCGATGTGCTATTTCCAAAACCACTGCGCGCCGCGTGCCCCGACATCGGGGGCAAGGGATTTTGCGAGATTCTCCCGGGCGAGCATAATATTACGCGCGGGCATTCCCATGCCATGCAGGTCCTCGGGGGCATCTACGATATACAAAACTCTCGGAGACGCTGCGGTCGCGCTAGCCGACTTCCTGGCCGATCGCATTCGTGAGCATCATATGTTGATGGCCGCCCTGCATGGGGCTGGCTCGATCAAGATAAAGTGCCACTCAACGCATCACGTGCCCGAGCACTTGACGCAGTTTCAACTTACTTTTTTCCCGGCGAGCGCAGGAACCGTTTGATCAGGGCAGCGCGCTCTCATTATATGGTTCAGAAGAACGCTGCGGGATCAATTGCATGCAGGTTGTTTCTGGATCTCGAGGAACGCATCTCCAAGGGCGCGCACGATTGTTCAGATCGCCTTGTGGGGCCGATGCGCCCACAGCCAGATCTGGCCGATGAGTTCCCCGCGGCCGAGCGCCCGCTTCAGATTTGCATGGGAGTGCGAGTGCGCTGGGCGCGAGGGCTCCTCCTCGAAAACGATGTGGTATTTTCTCGGTGCGCATAGGGCTCTTTGTTGGCGTTTCGATGCGTGTGTTTCCTAGACGCTAGGTATGGCGACAGCCCGGCCATGTCATGCTTACACGCCGATGGCCGCGCGTATAGACAGCGGGAAATGAACGGGCCCAGATGGGATCCCGTCGAGTTGTTTGAATTGATACCAGTGCAACAAATCCAGGAAGTACGTATCGCCGTGAAGGACGGCCCAGGCATAGTGCCTATATGTAAATCGATTCTACGTTGCGCGCGACGCGCTTCGGCCCCAGGCATTCTCGCCCGGGCTTGCCGAATAACCAGGGCAGGCGACGATGAGAAGGGGGCGACGATGAGGGGCAAGCGCGGGCAGCGAAGGTGAACAGGCGGAGCGGGCCAGGAGACTACGCTAGCAGCGACGGGAGGGATGCGATTTAGACACCTCATTCGGAGGATGATTGATGAGCGAGAGGGGGCGCGCGCTAGCCCTGGCCCTTCTCGGGGTCGGCGCGGCGGCCGGCGTGCGCGTCGCAGTTGGCGGCGAGGCCGCCGGGTTGCAGCGGGCGGGATTGCTTGGGCGATTGATGCTAAATGAAAACGTGAACTGAACATGTTTGAACGTCTCCAACCACCGCTCGCAATGTTTCGCCCTCCCACACTGCCAGCATTTCGAGTCGGGTTCAGCCGCGGCGACGACGGACCTCCAGAATGTGCTGGAACCGCGAAAACAAACATATTCCAGATACGTTCAGTTACATTACAGTTGCGTCTCAGTTACGTTCCAGACACAGCTCATTCACATCCGAGCAGCGCCCTCTTCCCCCCCCCATTACTCCTTCTCGTCGGTGCCCTCCTCCTGCTCTTCCTCCGCATCGTGCCCTTGCTCGTCCCCATGCCCTTCCTCTCCCACCGCCTTTCCCCCCCCCTCCTCTTCCCCCCGCTCATCTGCCGCGGCTTCAGAACTGCAGGCCCTAAGACCCTGAGACTCTTACCGCCGCGTGACCCCGGCATGCCCCACGGCCGTGTACATGCACCAACTACACACAGATCCTGGGGCGCAAGAAAAAGGACATATGTTTCGGCCACTCAAGTCTGCCGAAAAATCGCGCCCATTGGCCAAGAGCGCCGATGCGAGCCGACGCGTCGTCGCGGCGGCGCTGCTGCAACGCGCCACTGACGCGCAAAAAACGCGCCTGGCGAACAACTGATTCAAGCATTGCGCACCGCCCGACGCATGCAGTCGCGTCGCCGTCGTCGTCGTCGCCATCGTCGCCCGATGGGCGGCGCGACGCATCATCCGATACGCAATCCGTCCACTGGCGCGCCCGCGGCGGGACGCCAGCCGTCTGCAGGGCTCTCGCGGCCTCCACGGCCCCGCGCCGCTGCGCCGCGCCGAGCAGCCGGTTCGTCTCCGCGAGGCGGTCGGCGACGAGCTCCAGGCGGTCGGCCACGAGCTGCAGGCGCTCCATGACGTCATCGAACTTCCTCTCGACGCGCACGATGTCCTCGGCTTTGGTCGTGATCAGGTCGCCGAGCTTCTCGACGATGGTCTGCGCGCGCTGCCCCAGCGCGTCGGTGAAGCCCTGAACTCCAAGAGGAGGTGCTGCTGGAGGTGGCGGAAGTCCTGGAGCCGGTGGCGGCGCCGTCGGCGGTGCCGCCGCCGCTGGCGGCGCCGCCGCTGGTGCCGGCGGAAGTCCTGGAGCCGCCAGTGGCAGCGCCTGATTCTGTGATGGCTGCAAGTTGTTGAAGTCCGTGCAAACTCGCACTATCTGCTGTCCTCCGCGCGAATAGTGGCCCAACTGGTTCCATCGGCCATCGGTCCTGCCACGACGCCTCGGCACCGACAAATGGTCGGCTGTCACACGGGCCCCTGTAGACGAGCACATGAAGCACCGCCAGACCTGGCCGGGGCCGCCCCACCCCCTGCACGGCGCATCGGTCCACTGAGTGGCCGAGGGCCCCCAACCTCCTCATCGCTGGCATCACGGCCCCAATGATACTCACCATCATCGCGGCCCGCGCCCCCATCGCGCCCCAAAGCGGGGGCGGGGACGCGCGGCGCCGCGGATTCATAACAAGGGCCAGCGAGGACCCATGCCAGGCATTATAAGGCATGTGCCGCTGCGGATTCAACACTACGACCCACATGCACGCTGCGGGTTAACACATTCAAATCAACGCCCCCCCCCTACTCCTTCTTCTCGTCGGTGCCCCCCTGCTGCTCTTCCTCCGCATCGTGCCCTTGCTCATCCACATGCCCACCCTGCCCACCCATCCTTCCCCCCCCTCTCCTCTTCCCCCGCGCATCTTTGACAGCTTGCGGGCACCTGTCGTGGAGTGGCCCAGGTACCCAGCACCAGGGCCAACCACCTTCGCTTTCTCAGGAATGCTGTGCGGAGGCGACCCGAAGACGGGCAAGATGCCCCCCCAGCGGGCGCCGGGCGCGGAGGCGGGCTCTGAGCCTGAGAGGCGCGAAGACGCGCCCAAGACGGCCGCGACGGCGGCAGAGGCTCCCAGCGCAGGGAGCGGGGGGGCGGCGCTCTCCACAGTGGGCCAGCCTCCGCGCAGCGACGCGGCGCAGGTAGGCAGCCCCGTTTTCTCTCAGACTTCTGCGGGGGAAGTGGCAGACGCGAGGCCCGCGGGCCCTCCGAGTGCCGCGGCCCCCCGATCGAGGGCCGCCGTCGGCCCCGCCGCCGGCAGCGCCGCAGCGCCGCGGGCCCTCGGCCGGGGGACGCCGACGGCCTGAGGAGCGGAAATCGCGCCGCTGTTTCGCGCAGCGTGGGCGGGATCCGCCGTCGCGGGCGGGGGGCGGGGGGGGGGCTCGGCGAGCGCCCCAAGGCCGCCCCCCCCCCCCACGTTCCACCATATTTTCTCTGGCGGGAGATGGCTATTCCAGGCTTGGCTCTGGCCATTCCCGCCCTGCGGCGGATGCAAAGGAGGCCGCCGTCGCGGCCCCCGCTGCGCCGCCGCGCGCATCGCCCGCCCTCCGAGAGGGCGCGGGCGACGCGGGTTTCATCCCGGGCCCTCGCGGAGGCGAGAGTTCGGGCTCGGGCGATTGCCGAGGGGCGCGCCGCTCGGCCAATGGGCAGACTCCTCGTAGGAGGAGGTGGCCATGCGGTCGCGCAGCTCTCCTCCTAATCTTGCTCTTCAGTATGACACGGGGCCCGCCGTTCGCCTCAAAGCTCTCCGTGCGCGCGCCCCCCCGCCCATCGCAGCGGCTCGCCCTGCGGGGCGACCAGCGCTTCGAATCGAGCCCGGCCGCGATGTCGATCCCCTTCCAGGGCCCCTGTGAAAGTACTGAAACAAAACTAGTTTCAGATACACTCTGTTGCCGTTCAGTTACAG
>CAUYUJ010015921.1:80000-87500 GCA_963575745.1 Prorocentrum cordatum | reverse complement strand
GCGCAAACAAACGCGTCATAATTGATGATGGATGGCGATTGAGTGCAAGTGCAAGCACGTCGGCTGCCCCTCCCCGCGCGAGGCCCCCTCGAGACGACGCCGACCGCGACCGGGGCTGCCATCGGCATGGACCAGCGGGGGGGCCAGCAAGCTGCGCGGGCGGCGGTCGGCAGCGCTGCTGAGCCAGCGGCGGCGGCGGCGGCTCCAGCGGCGCCCGCGGCAGCCGAGGGCTGCCGCGTGAAGTAATAAAGCGTTATGTGTATGTTCGTATTGTTATTACGTACTCACTGCGTGGAGCTCCCCATATACGCGCGCCCATTCGCATGGACCTGTCCGCCGTGAATGTCTAGGCGCAAGAACTCTCAAATATAAACGGGCTTCAGTTGCGATTGTCTGGTCATGAATCTAACTGCGAATGATTTGGAGCGTGGATGAGCCTCAGTAGTACGAGCGCGCCTATGCGCGTGAGCCTGGGGCCTCCTGGGGCCTCCTGAAACCTACTGGGGCTTCCTGGGGCATCCAGGAGTCTCTCGGGGCCCCCGGGGGCCTCCTGGGACCCCCCAGGGAGGGCTCGCGCCCCAGGAGAGGCCCAATCTATTGCGGCAGACGCACATAATAAAACATAGCGGACTGGAGCCGCAGGAGAAAGGCAGTCTATAGGGATACACGTAAAACACCAAGGACTCGGACCCCAGGAGAGGCCCAAGATACAAGAGCAAATGTAAAACAATTAGGATTGTGCACACTGGAGAAGGACAATCTATAGAGACACTCGTATAACGTCAAGGGTTCGCGCTCCAGATGAGGCCCAGTCTATAGGAGCGCACGTAAAACACATGGGGTTGGAGCCACTCTCGTTGCCGTCTGAGGCCTCCTGCTCCTGGGGCCTCTCGGGGCCTCCTGTTGCCTTCCGAAACCTCCTGGCGCATCCTGTGGCCTCCTGGGGCCCCCCGTGGCTTCCTGAGGCCTCCTGGAACTTCCTGGGGCCTCCTGGGGTCTCTTGGGGCATCCTGTGGCCTCTTGAATCTTTACGCGACCCCCTGATGCCTCCTGGGACTCCACGCGGTCCCCCGGGGCCTCCCCGAGTCTGTCGGAGCCTCCTGCGCCCGCGAGCCCGGCCACCAAAACAAGCAAACCGATCGAGACACCTTCAAAATCTGGCCCGCCCGGGGTGTGAAAATGAACGCCTCGCTCGAGACACCCTCCAAATCTGCCCCGAAAGCGAAGGATGCTGGGACAGAAAACAAACAAACCGCTTAAAACAATCCCACATGACGGCCGCGAACGGGACCGTAAAATACCCCTCGGCGGCCCCCCATCAGGGAAATGAATATGAGCGCCTCGCTCAAGACATCCTCCAAATCTGCTCCGAAAGCGAAGGATGTCGAGCAGAAAACATGCAAACCGCGTGAAACATCCCCACATAACGGCCGCGAAGGGGGCCGTGAAATACCCCTCGGCTGCCCCCATTAGGGAGGCGAAAATGAGCGCCTCACTCGAGACGTCCTCCAAATCTGCTCCGAACGCGAAAGATATCGGGACAGAAAACAAGCAAACCGCTCGAGGCATCCCCACAAGAAACAAAAACGGCAGCGAACGGGACCCTGAAATACTCCTCGGCGGCCCCCCATCAGGGAGGCGAAAATGAGCGCCTCGCTCGAGACGTCCTCCAAATCTGATCCGAATGCGAAAGATGTTGGGGCATAAAACAAACAAACCGCTCGAGGCATCCCGACAAAAACGGTAGCGAACGGGACCCTGAAACACCCCTCGGCGGCCCCCCATTAGGGGGGTGAGAAAATGAGCGCCTCGCTCGAGACAAACCGCTTGAGACCCCCACACACACACACACACACACACACACACACACACACACACACACACACACACACACACACACACACACACACAACCCCCACAAAACGGCCGGGAACGGGACCGTGAAATACCCCTTCGGCGGCTCCCCTCAGGGAAATGAAACTGAACGCCTCGCTCGAGACATCCTCCGAATCTGCTCCGAAAGCAAAGGACGCTGGGACAGCAAACAGCTAAACCGCTCGAGGCATCCCCGCAAAACGGTCGCGAACGGGGCGCGCATGGGTCACCAAGAGTAAGTCTGAATAGGAGTAGGTCTGAGTATGAGTAGGTCTGAGTATGAGTAATTTTGTGTGCGAGTAAGTTTGGGCATGAGTAAATCTGAGTGCGAGTCAGCCCGCGCATGAGTAAGTCTGGGCACGAGGAGGGGGAGAGGGGAGGAGAAGAGGAAGAAGGAGGAGTAGGAGGCGTCCAAATAATCACACTAACCCCATCTTTGGATATGGGGGATAACATTGCTTCGCATCGACACTAGCCCGGCGCCAGGCCCCTTCCCCCCCCCTCCACACTCAGCAGCTCGAGGACATTCTGGGCGAGCCGAGAGCTGGCGCGGCGCAATCTTCGCGCTCCGGCGCGGGGACCACCCCGGGCCAGGTAGACAGTTTAGCGGGCCCCCCAGCGGATTCCGGCAACTCGAGCGATGACCGCACACTCCTTGAGCACCCCAAAGATGAGGCGACGCCGCGCGCCGACGCGGGCAAGCGCAAGCGCGCTAACCCTGAGGGCGGCGGCGCGGGCAGCGGCCTCGGCGGCGGCGAGTCCGCGGTCAAGAGGCCAGCGGCCGCGAACGAGGGCCGCGGCCGCTAGACTCTCAGCGAGCAGGGCACTGAGGAAAACGAAAGGGAATAGCTGCTCACGGGGGGCGCAGGGCTCGGGACGTCGCGACTGCTTGCGCTGCCTGTTTTAGGCAACGTGGCGTTCAGTCCTGAGGCGCGCCCCGCGCGCGCGCCTCCGCCACGGCAGCCGACTTTCCCCGAAGCGACGCGCCGCTCCGCTGGCTCGCCGCGGCGCGCGGCAGCGGGGATTGACAATGCGTCTGTAGGCAGAAAAAAACAAAAACTTAAGCAAATGTTACTTAAACCTGCGATTCTGGGACGCAGACGGAAGCGAAGACGGCGAGGGCTACGACGGCTACTACGGCGAGGACGACGACGACGACAATAACGATAACGGCAACGACTACGCCGACGCCATCGACCACCACGTACATCCAGTTACGCGCTAGTTACGTTTCGGCACCGCTCCAGATACGCACCAGGCACACTCCAGCCACGCTCAGTTACGTTAACTATAGTTACGCCAAACGCTCGAGACATTCTCCAAAAACAATTACACGCAGTTACGTTATCAAACAACACATGTCGTAAACAAACCCGATGTACCCAGTCTCAGCACATACCCTTGACATACCCGAAGCAGATGGAACGCGAGGACGGGGCGTCGAGGAAGACGAAGACGGGGCTGACCGAAATACTTGAGGACCACTCGCGGCGTCTCGGATTATCCTGCTGGAGGCCTCGATGGATTCGCGGGCCCAGGGGCTCTCGCCACCCTCGACTTCAAATCAAAATACATACGAATGATGAGTGGTAGGAAGAAGAAAACGACGACGACGACGACGACGACGGCGACGACGACGACGATGGCGACGACGGCGGCGGTCTAGCTCTGGAACGGTCGTCGCCCGCTTCCTAGCGGCTAGGAAGCGGGCGACGACCTGTCTAGGAAACGTTCCCGCTTCCTAGCCGGTCTTGCACGTCAGGCAGGCCCCCCTCGGAAACTGCAACCTCGGGACCGCCGACCCCGCGCCCTCGGAAAACTTCACGCTCGGAAAGTTTCCTCGGGGACTCGCGACCTTGGGAGCTCGGGGGGGAACATCCGCAACCTCGACATTCTCCCTGCGAACTTACCTGTATTTCCTCGCGCCCCGCCTGCCCCCCCCCCCTCGCATTTCCTGCCTTTCCCTTCCATTCTCCCCCTCTCCTTCACTTCCCTTCCCTCTCCTTAGCTCCCCTTCATGTTCCTGATATTTCCTCCCCTCGCTCTCCTCTCCTTCTCACGCGCCCCCATCCCTCTCCGTTTCCGCCCGCGCGCAGGCGACCTCGGCGGGCCGGCCCCCGAGCGCCGGCAGCGGCAAGCACGGGCACGCCGCTGCCGCGCGCCGCCTCGCGGGAGGGCCGCAGCGGGAGGGCGCGGGGGCGAAGGAGTCAGAGCGGGCGCAGATTCGCGGAAAAGGAAGGGAGAGTTGGGGGGGGCGGAGCGGGGGAGCAGCCCGGGGAAGGGAAGGGGAGCGGACGGGGAAGAAGTGAGAGCACACTCTGATGTGGTCGCTGTCGTCGTCGCGTTCGTCGTCGGCGTCGTCGCGGCGCCCGTCGCCGTCGTCGTCGTCGTCGTCGCCGCCGCCGTCGTCGCCGAGGAAGGCTAGGCCGCCATGGGGTCTACAACAAGGGAATGACGACGACGACATCAACGACGTCGTCACGCGACGACGACGACGACGACGACGACAGCCGACATCGCCGACGACGACGACGACGACGACGACAGACGACGACATACGACGACGACTAGGAAGCGGAGGGCGTCTCGATTTGCTCCAACGCATGCAGCTGCACTTTTGCTGAAAGCGTTCTGGCCCCAGCCATTCGGCAAGCGCGGCTCGCCCGCTCACTCTCGCCCCCGCTTCGCCGACCCCGACAGGGCGCGGCCGTGATCCTCTCTGCGAAAGAGCTTCGCTCGAGGGCTTCGAGCCCGCGCGACCTCTACCGCCGGCGCCCCTACTCGACCGAACCCGGTGGACGCGATGCTGGCCGCGGCAACTTTTTCCTCTGCAACGCGATGAAGCCAACGTTCAGCTCGACGAAATGCGTCTGCAGGAGCTGCCACGAGAAGGCCCACGGCGACGGCAGCGACAGCGGCGCCGCGGGGTCGCCGCGCCCGAACACGGCGGTCAAGAAGACCCCCGCAGCGAAGGTCGCCAAGCCCAGGCTCGCGCTCAAGAAGAAGCCCGCCAGCAAGATCTCGTCGGCATCGGTGGGCAGCGCATCCTAGATCGGCCGCAGACTGCCGCAGGCACGGGGGAATGCGACGATCGAGCTCACGGGGGCGACGACGAATACACGGGGCGACAAAGGGGGCGCGGACGAGGCGGGCGCGGCAGAGTGAGGTTCAACGACAACGACGATGAACACTACAAAGGAACTCACTCTGCGTTCGGATCAGGGGCCCAGGTCGCTCCGCGCATGCCAGCAGATAACAACCTGCAGGTTGTCCTCTGCTGGCGCGCGCGTCAATCTGCAGCTGGAAGCCTGGGGCGCCCCCCGCAGCAACGAAGCGGGGAACGCCCCGGGCTTCTCCGTTCTCACAACTTGTCAGTTGACCTGTTTTTTTTTTTCAAGCGCTGACCACGATCACTGATTGCACTCAGGAGTTGCACACATGCATTCGTTGACACTTGAAAACTCGTGATCCCCCTTCCTCTTCACCCCCCCCCCTTCGCGGCCGCGGCGCCCGGCGCGCCAATGGAACGGGCCACTGGCTGCGACCATAAACGCGCGCACGACTACCGCGCACTCCTTCTCACCCCCGCCCCGCACGCGAAAAAGCGCGCCCCCCCCCCCCCTCCTCCCGCCCGCCCCCACGACGCCAATTGCGCTGGCAAAGACGTGCATATGTATGATAGTTGATGTCAATACATCACCTGTACATCAAGCCTCACAAGTAAGAACCACTGTGTAATAGATCAAGCCACATTCTAACATCGAATAGAGTCAGATATGCGTTTGGTATCTCAATATATCAAAATATCGGAAACAAGGGAACTCCATTTTCGCGCACGTGACCATGGTTTCACACGCGCGCATGAATGCGCAAATGTGCGCCACTGATTTCCCCGTCGCTTTCAAGTTTGCTGGCTCCGTCGGCACCGCGCCAGCAACCCACGTTCAGTTCGAGCGCTGACATCATTGGGCTCGCCCGAGCAGCCTCGCAGAAAGAAAAAAAATCGCGGTGTCCTGGCATCGCTATTTGTTTTCGTCGTCGTCGTCGCGGGCGTCGTCGTCGTCGTCGTAGTCGTCGTCGGGGTCGTCGTCATCGTTGGCGCCAGCCTCGTCGGCGTCGTCGCCGAATCCGACCCACTGTTCTGCCGCCGCCAACCCATCTCTCCCCGCGCCCCCCCCCCCCCCCCTCGTCGCGTCGCCCCCCCCCCCCCCCCCCCCTGTCGCCACCCCCCTCTACCGCCCGCCCCCCATGCCCACCCCCTCCTCGCCGAGAGGCGGCTTGCCTCGGCATACGCGCTCAAACCTCGCACTTCCGCTTCCCTATCCTCACGCTCCGTCTCCTTCCAGCGCCATCGCCCCTTTCCCCAATCCCTTCGCTCGCCCCCCTTTCATTCCAGCGCCCCTATCTTCATATCCCTTTTCCTCCGAATCCATCCTGCACCCTCGTCGCCTTCCCACCTCCTGCCCCATTTTCCTTCCCCTCGAGCCTCTGCCCACCTCGCTTCCTCGCCGCCCATCAAGCTGCCTCCTCGCCGCCCAACAAGCTGCCCCGCCCCGCTCCCGCCGCCGCCCCCCGCCGCCAGGCTTTAGCGACAACGGCGCGGGCGCCGCGGCCTGGCGGGGGGGGGGGAGCGCCGCGGGGGCGAGCAGCGGCGCGCGGCGCGCCCAGACACCCCAGACCCAAAGTGAGTTGTGGGTTCTCGATTTCTCGAATGCGCCCCGAGGCCGTCTCTGCTTCGCAGCGACCCACATTCTTGGGGGCTTCCCAGATAAAGACACCCCCCAGGCCCTCAGGCTCCCCGGGGGTCGACGAGGACGACGGCGACGGCGGCGGCGACTCTGGCGGCGGCGGCGACGACGGCGGCGAAGGCAGCGGCGGCATCCCCGACGCGCGTCCAAAACCTCTCGCACACTCCATCAGCTACTTCTCAGCTACTTGTGAGACACCGCCCAGATATGACATACACACATAGGTTACGTTGCAATTACATGTTAGCTACGTTTCAGCTACGCCTCAGTTACCCTTCACACGTTAGATAAATATGTACATGTACACCTATCTCACATATACATGCGATGCGATTCAGATGCGTGTCAGAAACGTTTCAGAAACGTTTCATCTACGTGCACATACTGTTCATATACAATACATACACACACGATACCTTCAATCTACATCCAGAAACCTCTCACATACGTTTGAGTTGCCTTTCAGAGAGGGAGGGGGAGGAAGATGGGGAAACAGGGGATGAGGAGCAGGAGAGGCAGAACCTGAAGGAAGAGCAGCGGCAGGGGCAGGGCGAGAAGGAGGAGTAGGATGGTGAGGACGAAAGGAAAGATGAGGGGGAAGGCTCTCGATTGGGGCACGCGTGTGCCTCGCCACTGTTCAACGCCTGGGACTGTTCCCCTCCCTCCTTTTCCGTCTCTTCTCCCTCGTCGCTCCTCTCTCCTCCCCCCCTCCCTCCTCTATCCTTCCCCCCCCGCCCGTTGTCTCCTGCCCCCTCCTTTCTCCTTCCTCCCCCCCCCCGCCCCTCCTCTTCTCTTCTCACCCCCTCCTCTCTTACTCCTCTTCTCCCCATCCATCCTCCTCTCTCCTCCCTCCTGCCTCCTGCCTCCTGCCTCCTCC
>CAUYUJ010015921.1:55000-75000 GCA_963575745.1 Prorocentrum cordatum | reverse complement strand
GCCAATGGGCAGCCTCCTCGTAGGAGGAGGTGGCCCTGTGGTCGTGCAGCTCTCCTACTCGTGCTCTTCCGTATGGCACGGGGCCCGCCGTTCGCCTCAAAGCTCGCCGTGCACACGTCTCCCCGCCCATCGCAGTGGCTCGCCCTGCAAGGCGACCAGTGCTTCGAGTCGAGTCCAGAGGCGTTGTTGATCCCCTTCAAGAGCCCTTGTGAAAGTATTGAAACAAAACTAGTTCAGTTACAGTTCAGTTACAGTTCAGTTACAGCTCAGATACATCGCAGTTACACTCCTAGATACCCCAGATACCACCCAGATACCACCTCCCACAAGGCGACTCGGATGCTCTCGAGATACACTCATGGTAACACCAAGGTACACTCAAATATACAATACAATGTATGACAATGACGGTATGACAATGATGATATACCAATGGCGGTAATGATGATGGTATGACAATGATGATATGATGCTGACAATAATACACTCCCCCTCCAATTGCGACAATGGTGATATGACAGCACACGGTAGGTTTAGTATCGACCTGAACCACTATAGGTCTGGCCCGGGTCGCCAGTCATCATGGCATTTGATTTGGGCCCCGAACATTGAGGCGAGGTGATGGCATGGAAAGAGCAGCTGCCAGAAGGGACCATCACGGCTGCTCAGGGCAGGCAGATCTTGCTTGAGACGAGCTGCCAGGTGGTCACCCGAGGTCGGTTGCGGGGCGACATGGGCAGACAGCTCGTAGTGATTGGCAGGGAGCAGTCTATTATCTGGGCAGGATACGAAGCGGCTTGGCGAGCGATCAATGGGAACAGGACCGACGGTGGCAGGTCTGCACCAAAGAGTCAACCAGGATGGTCGCCCAGCCAGTCCCCGCGGCCTGGACAGCACCAGGCGGGCCCATCCTCCACTGCAGCACCCTGCGGGGCAACGTTCTTCCAGATCCCAGTGCACGACTGCTGGAACTGCGAGTGCGCGCCATTGCGGGTCGCTCCGACATCGTCAGTTTGTTGGGCGCCGTGGTCGCGCTGTGAGTGGTGTTCAGGACACCTGTGTTGGTTATTGGATGTTTCGATGTTGCGATTGGTTTGATCCAATCGTGCGTTTCGCTGGACATCGTCGTTGCGTTGACGCAAAATGTTTCCATGGCGCGGCTGCACCATATATGCATGTGTATAGATATGTGTAGGTCTATCTATATATGTATGTATATATATAAAATATATATATATATATATATATAATATATATATATATATCGTCACCCCTCGTTGTCTCAGAATATATCCCTCTGCCCCCCTCTCTCGTTCTCTCTCTCTCTCTCTCTCTGCTCTCTCTTTCTTTCTCTCTCTCTCTCTCTCTCTCTCTCTCTCTCTCTCTCTCTCTCTCTCTCTCCTCCTCCTCCTCCTCCTCCTCCTCCTCCTCCTCCTCCTCCCTCCTCCCTCCTCCTCCTCCTCCTCCTCCTGCTCCTCCTCCTCATCGTCCTCCTCCTCCTCCTCCGCCTCCTCCTCCTCCTCATCATCATCATCAGCATCATCATCATCATCATCATCATCATCATCATCATCATCATCATCATCATCCTCCTCCTCCTCCTCCTCCTCCTCTCCTCATCCTCATCATCCTCATCCTCATCCTCATCCTCATCCTCATCCTCATCCTCATCCTCATCATCATCATCATCATCATCATCATCATCATCATCATCATCATCATCATCATCATCATCATCATCATCATCATAATCATCCTCATCCTCATCCTCATCCTCATCCTCATCATCATCATCAGCATCAGCATCATCATCATCAGCATCATCAACATCATCATCATCTTCATCATCATCAGCATCATCAGCATCAGCATCACCACCACCATCATCATCATCTTCAGCATAATCATCAGCATCATCATCAGCACCATCAGCATCATCATTATCAGCATCATCATCATCATCAATCATCATCAGCAGCATCATCAGCAGCATCATCATCATCGTCATCATCATCATCAGCATCGTCATCATCATCACCATCGTTGTCATCATCGTCAGCATTATCATCACCATCATCATCATGATCATTACCATCATCATCAAATTCCTCCTCCTCCACCTCCTCCTCCTCCGCCTCGGCCTCGGCCTCGGCCTCGGCCTCCGCCTCCGCCTCCGCCTCCGCCTCCACCTCCGCCTCCTCCTCCTCCTCCTCCGCCTCCTCCTCGTCCTCGTGTTCCTCCTCCTCCTCCTCCTCCTCCTCCTCCTCCTCCTCCTCCTCCTCATCCCCCTCCTCCTCCTCCTCCTCCTCCTCAGCGACGCGCACTGGGGGAATCCCGCGAAGGCCTACGAGAGCAACCGGAACCGCTACCATGGCTTCGCAGACGGCGACCTGGCGCGGGGGCAGGGCCTCTTCCAGAAGGAGCAATTATGGGAGGTCGCGCTGGCGCATGTGCGCAAGCCGCCGAGAGGCGCACCGACCAAGAGGGCCTCCACGGCGGAGTGGCTAAGATACAGACTGCAGGAGCTGGCACGCCTGGCCACAGGCATGAGCGGGGAGCAGGCCAGCGCCTGCCACACGTGGCAAAAGCAGCTAAAGCTAAACAAGGCATACCAGGAGGTCATCGACACGGACCTCCTGCCGCTGACAGCCGCCGAGGAGGGAGCACAGAGGGCTCGGCCCGAAGGCCCCACGGCGGACGACTGGCAGATCATGACGCGGGTAATCACCAACCTAGGGGACGCCGACGAGACGCTGGTGGACGGGGTGCCGCACCTGGATTACTGGGCGCTCAAGGACGGCGAGATCGCCGACTGGGAGCGCAAGGCAGCCCTCGCCAAGGCGACGAAAAAGCGGAGGCAGCGGGTCCAGGTGCACTCGGTGGGCGGGGCGGGCCCGCTACACAAGTAGACGCCACGGGCGCCGATTGGGCCCTTCTCTGAGCCGCTGTGGGTGCTGCTCGAGCCGTCTTGAGTTTCGAGGGCGGTCTCGGGTCCTGCTCAGTGCTTCTTGGGACGTCTTGGGTCGGTCTTGGGAGCTCCTGGGTGTGTATTGGACATGGTGACAGCTCTGAGGCGTATATGGAAAGAGCATGCGTTGTCCATCTGGGATTTCACGTTTGGGGCTGTTTGGGGCTCCTTCGGAGGGCCCCAGCGGCACCGCGATGCGGCGACCCCCAGCGCGCAGCGGACAAGGTCCTGGAGGGCTGGGGGGAGGTCTGGAGCAGGCCGGCAGGGCAACGCGCCCCCTGGCAGGAGCGCCCACCGACACACGAGCCGAAGCTGGCGCCGATGGTCCCCGCCGAGGTCCACCAGCACTGCATGGGCTTCAAGAGGCAGACGGGCCTGGGCGAGGGGCAGTGGCACCCGCGCCTCTGGGCCACGGGAGGCGCGGAGGGCACCCAGCGCACCATCGACGTGTACGACGCGGTCGAAGACGGAGCCCCGTGGACGTCTAGCCAATCGGACATCCTGTTCTACAGCACGCCGAAGGCGGAGGACGGGGGCATGAGATGCCTAGGCCTGCTGCCAGAGGTGGTCAGACTATGGGAAAAATGCGGGCGCCCCATCATCGCCAGGTGGGAGGCCTGCCACAAGAGGGACCACGACTGGCCAAGAGCTGGACGCAGCAGAGAGCGCGGCGCCTGGATGCAGCAGCTATTCGGCGAGGCAGCCGCGGCCGAGGAAAGAGGAGGAGGAGGAGGAGGAGGAGGAGGAGGAGGAGGAGGAGGAGGAGGGGGAGGAGGAGGAGGGGGAGGAGGAGGAGGAGGAGGAGGGGGAGGAGGAGGAGGAGGAGGAACTACGCGATCATCCTGGCGGACCTGGTCAAACGCCTCGAGTACGCGAGCCACGGAAGGTCTGGGAGGCATGGCCAGCACCCGGGGCCCCCCACCCGCCTGCGCGCGATCCTCCGCATCTGCGGGATGACCAGGAGGGCGGCGCTGGAGGACGTGGTCACCAAGGGCAGGCGCTGGTGGCGGGCTCCGCCTTCGCCCCAGCCGCCCCCAAGTTAGAGGAAAGAGAACTATGCACATACACCGATTCTGGCCAGGCCCATCCTGAGCCCAGGATCGGTGCATACGCCCTCCTACCTTGGCCAGGAGGGCATATGCACCGATCCTGGGTCAAGGATGGACCTTGCCAGGATCGGTGCATGTGCATAGTTCTCTTCGCCCGACCAAGTGGGCCCCCATGAAGCAGCTCGACACAATCCAGCTGGACAACAGCCTCGCGGAGCTGTGCCTGTTCTTCGACGACCTGTCGATCGCGCACATGGGCAAGCGCCACTGGGTTGCAGCTGAGCACGCGAGGATGGTAAGCATCGCCATCGACCGCCTGGTGAATGAGCTCGAGATGCCAGTCTCCCTGGGCGAGAAAGGGAAAACAGTGTTGCTGACCCCGTCCACGGCGCCGGCCAAGGACATGGGGTCAAGGGCCAAGAAGATCGGGACCAGGACCATGAGCCACGCCAAGCACCTTGGCATCACTGTCTGTGCAGGCCGTCGCCGTCGAGCGTCCGCTGCACAAAAAAGAACCTCGAAATGGAAGAGCCGTGGGGAAAAAAATGGCGAGAGTGAAAAGAGCTGGAGGCCAGGCAACCACGCTTGCCACAGCAGCGGCCGCGCCCTCCATCCTTTTACGGCACGAGAGTAGTAGGAACGCCCACGTCAACAGTGCAGCTGCTGCGCCAAGCAGTGGCGAGTTCATTTGGCGACAGCGTTGCAGGGCGATCAGCGCCATTTGCTTTGCTGAACGAGGGCGTGGACCCCGCACAAGTCGCAAACGCGGGCCCCATTGTGGAGTGGGCCAACGCGTGGAAGGAAGCAGTGCGCGACCCAGCGCCAGCGGACCGCCTCACGGCCGCCTGGAAGCGGTGGAGCACTCGCTTGTCGCAGCCCCCGCGGCCCTGGACATTGGTCCGAAGCCCCGCGGGCGCATTTTCTACCACTGCAAGCAGGCTAGGCTGGAGATCGCAGGCGCCTTTCTCGCACATCGTTGGCTCGGTCAGCGCTGACCTTCGCCTGTCCGACGCTTGGTGGCTACCCGAGTTAAAAGAGGGTGGGGGGCCGAACCAGATGCTTCGCCGAACGCGAAGCCGATATCCGACTCTGCTATACAGTAGTAACGATAGCCCCAAGAGCAGGAGTCAAGCAAGGATGTTGTCGGTGTCGACGGCAAATAGCGCGCCTCGCGATGAAGCGCTGACACATCTTGGCGGCCGGCTGCTCGAGAACAAACGGCCGCGGACAAACGCTCGAGGCTACCTTTCGCCTTTGCCCAGCTTCCTTTAGTCGGGGGGAGGGGGGCGGGGGGGCGAAGCGTGAGTCCGCCGCCAGCTATATAGCAGAACACCATACGAAATAGGGCAAACAGCAGCAAACGGGCTCAAGGCAGGTTGACCCGCATGCCAGTTACCTTTGCAGGCAAGTTACCCCGCATGCAACTACTCCTCAGGCGGCTCAGATGATCTTGTCTGGCCAGCCCTATAGGGAGTGTGTCGCTTTAGGCCCTAGTTGGAGGATCGCGCTCCTCCCAAAACTTGTAGGAGCATGTCTCTGTCGATGCTCCAATTTGCGTGGCAATCCGCAGTCATATCGCGAGTGCCACACCACCGCACACAGTGCGCGATACCCCGTTCCATGATTTCTCTCATCCAACTGATGTGTCCCAAAGATGCATGCGCAGTCGGCTTCTTCAGGTCTTTGCTTTCAGGGACTTGAAGACATACTCTGCATCGATGGTCAAGGTGACATTGATGCTCGGGCCGCCCATCTCAACTATGTCATTCAGCTGAGCGGGTGTCAGCGGCCCTGCGTGGAGTTCGTGCAGCGCGACGATCGTGGGATAGCAGTCCTCCAAGTTGTGGGCTGCTGCAAGTGGTTCCGCTGACTAGCCCGAGCGGACCTGCAAGCGGTGAGACTTGCAGTACGCGTCGACAAGATGGACGACGGGCTCACCAGCAGGCGTGTCCACGCCGTAGCAGGTTTGCCCCGCGAATACCATAGCTGTTGACCTCGTCTGCGGCATCTCCGCTTAGACGCCAGTAGCTGGAGTCGCTGCGCAGGTCGACCTCGCCCGTTGGAGTCATCGCTTGATAAGCGATCTTCTTCAGGCAGGCCTGCAACTTACTGGCAATCGCGTTCAGTCGTCGCACTTGCACGTTGGTCGGTCCCTGGGCGCGCTGTAGCGATGCGACATATACCATGAAACACACTTGCGCGATAAAGCCGTAAGCCAAAGCGCCTCTGAGGCAGACAAACATGTCGGTAACCATCTTCGACGCCTTGGCCTCAGCATCTGCGCCCGTGACTTTATGATGCTGGATTGGACGGAACTGACACACATATATATATATATATATATATATATATATTCGTCTTGGTCAAGTGTAGCAGCGCCGTCGTCGTCCTTCGCGTATCTCACGGCAGAATTGGTAGATGCGTGCTTGTTGAGTTCAAATCCACCAAAGATATCCTCAACACAATTGACGCACTTGGCGATAATGTCCTCAGTGCCGGCCATGTTTAGGTCGACAACCTGATTGGCCGTAAGAAGGTTAGACTTTGCCTCAAATCCTGCGTGGTAGGACGTGGGTTCAAGACCAAAACCCCCCGTGGTCTTCCTGAGCTTCAGTGAGAGGGCTCTTGGTGCATCCTTGGCGCCAGTGCCTGGTGTGAGGCACCGCAAACAATGTCTCGACTCATCGGAGTGCTCGCATCCTGGGAGGGATCTGAGCACAGATGCTGACCCAGGTGGCAACGTAAATCACGCCACGCGTTCCTTTTTCACCATTTGCATCAGCAAGTTCCTGATAGGCGAGTCCCTTCCGGAAAATCATGTTGACATCGAGGGACGCAGCGCCGCAACGATCCACAGTTTCCGGCACGCTCCCGCGCTGGCGAGCAGTCGCTGCCTTGACCGCCGCCCCGTTCCTGTGAAGTTCTCCACGTCGAAGGCTTCGAGGTCTGCGAAGCCCCGAAGTACCGAGCGCAGCCCGATGGCGCGCCCCATCTCGCCCGTCTCGTTCTTGACGAACTTCTACCTATATACGCATCTCGAAGTCATGATGATTGACGCTTTGGATAGATAAAGATATATATATATATATATTGTAGTTTGAAACACTTGTTGTAAAACCATGACTGGAGTTCAGTTTACAGGGCCTCCGATACCGCGACTGGATTCGCCTGGACATCAGCCTTCGCGATCGCCCTCCTTGGCGACTACAGCTCGTTTAGCTGCAGCGGTCACATACACTCGCATACTGGCCGCGCTGTCGGAGTCTAATATCCTGCGCCGTTGTTCGGGCAAGACTACCTTTGACATGTCTGCCGCGAAGCAGAGTTCTACGCATTGTCCGTTCTCGTCAGAGCCCAATCAATAACTGCCATCTTCGTCCGCGGAGCACCTGTCCTATGTCCTGCGGGTTGCCTATGTCCTGTGGGTTGCCTATGTCCTGTGGGTTGCCTATGACATGATATGTCTCAGTTGCGCCTATGTCCTGTGGGTTGCCCCACGCAGGCAGGCGCCCCCGCTGCTCTTCAGCTTCTGTTACCAGCACACTGTTGTCAAGTGATCACCTGTGCGGGTACAGTATAGAGCTCGTTTATTGGAGTTGCCTCCAATAGTTCCCTTTCGTCTTGTCAGTCTGCGTACCACGCTTCCACGTGCGTCTCGAGGTCCGCCTCTGAATTCTCAAAAATGCTGGGAAGCCGTCCGTCTTCCTGTGGTGGGTCGATCTCAGGCCCCCCCCTGGCGTCGTTGCCTTGCATTGGCGCGCCGGACAATTATTCGAACTTCGTCGTGTCTTGGTCGAAGCCCGCGTGAGGTTTGGTGGACTTCAGGCACTGGATGATCCTTGAATGTGCTGATCCAGTTATGTCCCGCATGTCTAGGGCAGCGCCTGCAGACTCGCAATAGTGGAAGCCTGGATTCACGTCGTTGTCACAGCGCACCAATGTAGAACTGCAAGTATACGTCACCGGAGGTAGTTTGTGCATACTTTTAGCCAACCTGACAGAAACTACGTTTTGAATGCGAAAGAAGTTCTTGATGAGGTACTGAAGAGCTAAGTGTACCTATGGAGATATTAGGCTAGCACTCGTCATCTGGAGCGCCCCCCTCTTGGTCCGGAGGCATCCAAATCACATAGCAGGTCGCCCCGCAGGTAGACTGGCTAAAAATGCCAACACAGTCCGCAGTGCTGCGTTGTCCGAGCCAATCTCTCAGGTGATCAAAGCTTCAATGTATAGCGAATGTCGTGCGTCACCGCACTGGACTCGCACATCTCGGCGCCCCACCCCCATGATGATATGACCCCTGTCGGGATCATTCCGTACGACCAGGAAGGGTCCATTCCAGCCACCCCAATTGTCTTTCGTAGTAGTGAGACGATGATAGTCAACCAGATCTCCTTCGCCATAGTAATGCTGACCAATGATAGTAGTCTTGGTCCGTGGTGCACTGTTCGTCTTCGCTACTGCAATGCCTTGCGCGATAGCCTCAATGATTACCCGGCGGGTAGTCTGTTCCCGAGTATGATCAGATGGTTCCGTCTGCTGCTCGTGGTCCAGAAAAGGCAAGCCGGGTAGCATCGCTGGATGTCGGCCGAACAGTGCGTTGCATGGAGATACCTCATTGTAGAAGGTAAACGCACCGGCGGCAAACAAGGCTCCACGCAGTAGACGGGTGAACACATGCGGTATGTCTTACCTGTTGATTTCAGCCTCCATGGCGCGAAGTAGGTGTCGTAGTACACCAGGTCTGGCTTCATGGGCCGTAGCGCGTTGTCGACGCGCGCGCATCCTCAGCCCAGCGCCTTCTGCCTTAAAGGACTGCCTTTGCGGCGTCGTCATTGAGCGCACCTTCCCCGTCATGTTAAAATACTTTGGCTGGTCCGAATTGCATCCAGCACTGATGGCACGCGTCCAAGATGCCGGTCATGGTCTTGCCTGGTATATCGATGCCAGCGCCGCGTCCAATGCGGCGATCGATTATGTGAAATGGTTTGAGTTCCTGTTTGTAGAACATCAGATCGCACTCGACTTCGCTATGGATTTGCCAGGTAGTGCAATAGACGGCATCCTGGCATGTGCGGGCGTTTCCAAGCCCTGCACTCCCGGCATGCGTCACAGGCGCCCATTATCAAGTTTAGCCTAACGCTGTCCAGACCAGCGTTGGTTAAGACGAGTCTCATCTTAGGCTCCTTGGCGTGGAACCACCACGGGTGTAGTTTTCTTGGCTCGCGCGTTACCACGCTCGGGTCAGGGCTGCGCAAATTCTGCAGACTAAATTGCACATCGAACCTTGACCAGTCTGGAAGCCTTGGACGAGCAGCACGGTCACCCGCAGGTGGCAGTGGAGGTGGATCCCCTCCTTGCTGTCGTCCTCGTCTGGCCACCAGTCGTGGTAGTCGTCTGCGGTCGCCCGAGCTGCCTGCCCCACTCGAAGCAGGTTGCCCCGCGGCCGGTTCAGCAGCGCGCCCACCAACTGTGATCTCGCGGCTGCTGGCGCCCGCCGTCGGCCCAGCTCTGGAACCAGGCCTCGGAGCTCGTAGCCGCGCAGTTTATCTGGCTGCAGGTGCCTCGGAAGCAACTGCCGCCGCAGGTGGTGGTGCGTCGGAAGCAGCTGCCGCCGCAGGGTGGGATTGCCGGCTTGGCAGGGGCCGGAGGCCCCTGTCTGCGGCTGTCAGGCGGCTTCAACGGTTTGGCAAACTATACACTTGCCAAGTGAACGTAGGTGACAAGGTTTAGCCTGACCTAAGTCCTTTTTGCAGCTTGGGCATTCCCAGTAGTGATCCTGTTTGTCGTACCACCTAGAATGCGTGGGGTCTCTGTCGCGTGATGGGGAGTGCACGTTGACGTTGTCCGCACATGCTGGGCACCCCCATACTCCCGATGGTGGCCCCATGGTGGATCCGTAAGGGTGTCGAACGATAGCTGGATCATCCAAAACGAATCCGCGGGCGTTCCTAGCCAAAGCAGATGATGCATGAATATGATCATGAAAGGGATCACGGTTTACTGAGAGCATGCTTCAACGACGAGGACTTGCATCTTCGGAGTATACTGGGCTGCCCTGGCCAGTTCCCTGTTGCAAACCGAGGCATGTTGATGACGGCCCGCCCACCGCCTGCTCTCGAAGGGCGTTAGAAATAGGCGGCGGTTGGCCGCTATCCCAAGAAATCCTCGCATTCATACACCATGGGGGTAACGAAGACCCGTGGTGCATTGTGCATTGGTCCACGTTGACCTTGCGACTGCCCTCGCGTCTGGCTAGTGTCGTCGATGGTGGTATTTCATCCACCCAAATACCCACTGGTTGTTCTCGTAGGTAGAACCGTCGGAGGTCGTCTTGACGCACGGCAACCCTACCACAAAATTTGATGCGTGGAAAGGTATCCCTTGCGATGTTCGTACAACAACAAGATAAACATCGGCGCGTGCATCCGCAGGTAGCCCCGCTGGTAGTGCAACGAAGGCTTCTTCGTCCTCATCGCTGTCGGAGCCCAGAGGAAACTCAGTGTAGCGCGCTCCACGCCCGAGGCCCTTCAGGTCCTCGCCGCAGTCGTCGTTGCCGTCTTCGACCGTCCTGGGTATCTTGCGCGGTTTGATGCCAGCTTCTGCGTCAGCTTTCTGGTTCTTTTTCTGCTTAATCCGGGCATCTGTAAGTAACGCTGTCTCTTGTTGTTCATTGTCAGGGGAAGTAAATGTCAGAAAATCCGGGACCGGGGGGCAGCGCGCGGCCACGCTCAATCGAGGGGGGAGGAAGACGATCGCCCTCGACGGTCGCAACTCGCCTCGGGCGCGGAGGCTGCCCCCCGCTTCCGAGTAAGACTGGCGCCGGAAGCTCCCAGCACAGTCGGGTACGAATGTTCGTTACACCGCTTGGCGGCGTCTCGAGTGTGTACGCTGAGGTGCACAGCACTTATACGATTTCTCTGTGTTGTGTGATGATCTGTTTGGTCAATCAGCCTCGCCGTCACGATAGCAATCGTTTTGTTTCGCCTTTCCGCCCTCTGGGCGCCTTGGCCGCACAAGTCTAACTCATGTTCTGACTGTTGAGCAGGCCCCCCCCCCACCTTGGCACGCGCATCTTCGCATATTGGCGGGAATGCGCGCGTAGGCGGCTGCCACCTGCATGTGCGAATCGCTCGGTGGACGACTCGAACAATGGAACTTCAGACCAAAGCGACAGGCAGTCGCACATACCAGTCAGCGGGCGTTGCCACCCGCAGCAGCTGGTAGTCCCCCGAGAGTAAACCACCTAAGTACTGTGTACCAGTAAAGGTCATAACCTCTGCGCGTCGCACATGTATCCTCGAGCTCGGAGCTCAGCGCAAGCTGTTCTTATATCCTCAATGACAAGGGCACGAGAGTGACATTGATGAGATGAGCGGCCCTTTTTCTGCGGCGGCCTCACAGCCGGGTCCGCCGCTGTCCCTGGCGCGCACAGCCGGCGCCAGGGAAAAGCACGCAGGTGCCCCCGCGCCTGAAGACAGCACCTCAGTCATCGGCCTGTCCGGGCAAGCGCGAGCGGCCGTGGCGCGCGCCTGTCCTCGCCACTCATTTTCAAACGATGGGGGCGTCCAAATGCCCGCGCCATGAGCCCCTGATCCACTGCTCGAGGCATAGATGTCACACTTCTCGGCAGCGTCGGTCGACGCAGCGGCTTGCCTCGCAGTGGCAGGCCGCCCCGCGCGGCTGTTGGGTGGCGCCCACTTCCTGCCCACTTCGTAGATGGCCCGAGATACCTTCGCCCGCAGATTCCTCGCGGCGAAGTCCTGATCAGCGGGCGTGGGTCTGCCACTATACAGCGCATTCCTGCGCCACCACGTCTTGAGGGCGTTGTCCACCATGGATTGGATCGCGCATGCAAACGTCTCCGCACTGATAGAGTGGCCGACGCCCCTGGTGTCCTGGGACGTCATATATACGCGCGGGCGTCGATAGGAGCAGGTGGCCCCGCGCTGCTCGAAGCAGAATGCCCCTCACTCGGCCCCATGTCTGCGGTCTTCTAGATGAGCGCGGGCGTCGCCTCGCACTGAGGGATGGCCGCGATGGTGAAAGCCATCGATCCATCGGCCTCCGCTGCCACCCCCCACTTGTCAACCGTGACCACCAGATGTCCTGATGGTGTCTTTATCGGATCCAGGACCCTGGCGCCCTTACCCAGGTGGAGCCGTTACATGTCTGTACTTCGGCTGGCCAACTTTCCATGTCCATATTCAAAGATCAGGATGGCCCGTGCGTTCGCCGCGCACATCAACCCCAGGATTGCGGGCATATTCTCGCCAGGACCCGCTGCCACATTGGCAGAGCATGCGTCTTGCCTCGCGATAGCGGGTGCCCCCGCGGAGCCGCCTTCGCATTTGCAGGCGGTTTTGACAATGCACTGACGCCCTGCAAACTGCGGCTCCTTCGCCCACTCTGGTCACGTTCAATCTACTTCAGGCCCAGCATAGTAATTTATGTCGTGACCATGCGAGCGTGAAAATCGCCCGGATGTCTATGGCAGTTGTCAAACCGACGATGTTTTCGTTGCTGCCGATGTCCAATCAAATAGACAACATTCCATCAATCATGGTTCCACTGTTCGCGGCCATAGTAAACTCATGTCGTTCACCGAATATCCCCGTCACAACGGACACCGCGGTGCCGCGCATGCCCTTACGGCGCCTTTGGCCCAATGCCCACTGATCCCTCGTCATAGAGGTAAAGACGTTCATGTGCCCCCAGCCTCCTCCTCTGCGATAAGATACTGCTGGAAAATCCATTCAGAAGGGTATTCGTCAGATCGAAAGGGGTGCTGCTGCGTAAGTGGCATATTGTCGAAAATGTCATGATCGTCACGCACGGCGTTCTGGCCATCCGCGCTGACCATCAGCACCGCGCGCAGCATGTCGCGCTCAGATATAGCGCAGGCACCGCTGCGCAATCTCACTGGGCCTTCAATCCTGCGCGAGCGTAGCGAGTTCCCCCGCGCTCTGCCACGCGGCGCGGTGGATCTCTCCGCGCGTCTCAGCCACGCATCATTCGCGGGCATCCCCGCAGGCGTCGTTGCAGCAGGTGCCCCTGCGATGGCAGCTGACTCGGCTACCAGCGGCAGCTGCACGTCTGCAGTTGGCGTCGCCGTTGTTGGGCTTGACCACAAGTTTCTAGGCGCGGCAGGTTGCCCCGCAGAAGCAGCAGGTGCCCCTGCAGTGGCCGTGGAGCCTGCCATCCTGGATGTAATACGGCTCAATAATTCACGCGCGAAAATCTCTGAATTCGTTTGCCCCGTAGAGTATTTCTTCCTGTCGATCCACTGCATCATGTTCTCCTGCAAGGGCGTCATGAAACTCAGCTGCGATGAGGCCTACACCTCTGCAGATGGCACATGGCGCCTCGTTTGGGGCACCTTCCAGCTGTCGGTCCACGCGCGCGCGTGCTACACGGCCCCAACAATGCGCACGCATGGAAGATATGACCAAATTGGAGCCTCCATACCTTATGATGGCATGCAAACTCTTCGAAGCATATGGCACACTTCGCGAAATCACCGTCGCTGATGATCGGTGGCGTTGCTGATGGCCTTACGCGCGCGTGCCGCTCAAGCGCAGCTTCTCCCACTTCGTAGCGGCCAGGCGGAACTGCAGCTGCCGCTGGTGGCCCCGCAGGCATGGGCCCCAGTGCAAGCATTGCTGAAAGACCCATAGCGGGTTGCCTCGCAGCTGGAGGAGCAGCGGGCGTCCCCGCGCGATTCATCATGCGGCGTGCCTGCCGCGCCTGATAACGCTGCCGGCGAGCAAATTGCATTGAGAGATTGGCCTGATGCGCCTCATGGATGGCCAATATTTCGGGACGCAGCTCTCCCATTAATGCAGGCACGACCAGCTCCGGACCGCGTAGATTCACATCTTGGTCCAAGGGGGCTGCCAAGTACCCGTAGGGAAGCGCCTGGCCGGGGATACCAGCCTCGCATCCCGCTACCCTTGTGAGCTGGGACCAAGAGAAATCGTCTGCTGTCGCCCTGACGCATGGGTTTTCGGGTTGGCTTCCGGCCCGAGGAACCCCTGTCGTCTGCGCATACATGGAACATGGCCGAATCCATATGCGGTGCCACTGGCCTTTCTGCAGCAGTCGGATCATAGGTCGGGTGGCTGAAGATCGCCGGTGTATATATATATATATATATACACACATATATATAATATGTATAGCGGCACCAGTTTGGATGGTTCGGCGACGGATTAGCATCAGGCACATACTCCCAGGGCGGAGTCCAGTTTGCATTTGGCAGGTCTTTTCCATCCCGCCTCATGCCCCCCATGGATTCCTTCATCTGTCTGTGTATCCATTGCTGCTGTCCCAGCAGACTGTCGGCCCTCTGGGCAGCCTGCGGCGTGGGCCTCATACTGCCGTACTGGTCCACGATCACTGGCTGCCACGTCGGCGCAGTTTGTGGCGCTACAGCACGTGGAGATGCAAAGGGCGATGTGGTCTGCAAGACCTGGTGGAGCTGCGGGTCCATCCTCATGCTTTGGAGTCTGGCCTGCAAACTGTTTGTGCTCCCAGCGCTCTGTGGAGTGCCAAACGGAGTTCTGCCCATGGGCGCAAGCGCAGCGGGTTGCCCCGCAGGCATCGGCAGCTGTTGCGCCTGTTTGCGCCACGTGTCGTTCGCATAGAGCCCATCGTTTGGCGTAACTCCACTGGATGTGATACCAGGTACTTCAGCACTCTGGGCCTGGATCTAGGATCCATCAGAACCATCCACAGGTGCCCCCGCTTGCTTCACCTCTTGTACCATGAATACCGAGGCATGCTGTGCTTGCGTCGTAGGTGAGGTCAGCGCGGGCACACGCAGGTTGAAAGGAATGCCTGGCACAATTCTTCTCTTCAATGTGGAAGGATCGAATGGTTTCTCGCACCAGTCCATCGGCACGCAATTAAACCTTGGCCGGCCACCCCGCCGAGTCTGAGCGCAAGCATACAGGTCATTGACCCATGCCTGCCCAACTCGGTCGCGTGCACATTGGTCCACATTGTGCTTGATGCCGCCGATAAGCTGGACAAGGGATCTCACCGTGATACGGCCGTTGACCCCCGAAGTCATGATACTGTCATTGGCGGACCGCCACACTGGAATGTCATCACGAATCAAGTTCTTCAGGCGAACTAAGATCAGAATCTCGGAGTCCATCCGCAGACCTGACTGGACGCGCCCGTCGACCAGAAAATATGGGCATCCATGAACCATCTGTCTGTCTGAGTTCCTCTTTGGAATATCTTGGCTTCGGCATGACAGGCCTACACTCAATACGCTCGGGATGCTTGCCCATTTGGCCCCGTGCATAAACTAGCGGGGTACTCTCGCCTCATCCAACTCTGTCACTCGAGAGCACAATAATTCTGGACATTCGACACCTGGACCGCTGTGTCCACTGCTGGGCCGCAGGAGATAGGCGAGGCGGGCGCCCCCGCAGAACTTGAGCTTCTTCACCTGGAGTCGATTCTTTTGCATGCCAGAGCTTGCATCGACCATCTCACATAATTTGAGCACAGCGAGCGCATGGCATGCCGAATGTTTACCCCAGAGGCATTTCTTGATGGCTTCCAGGGGAGCATCACAATAGTATGCGTAGTCCTTTGGTGGCCCATTCTCCAGCAAGTCACTGAGGTCCACCCAACCGTCGGACACGTCGAACGAGGTCACGAACTCTGTGAACCGAGGCGAGACAGCATCTTGGTAAAATGGCTTATGTCGAGTGGCTGTGGTGAGCCACTCCGAGCACTTGCGCTGGCGTCTATCGCTCGGTGGCGACGCATCCACTCTCGCATCGTTTAAGATCTGCGACAGGAATCTGTACTCACCATCGCAAGTGAGCACTTACTGGCGCAGCTGTTCGCGGACACGCTGGCGTTCGATCGCCTTCTTCGTCGTGCACTTTGCAGCACATACTGTTGGAAACTGCTCCACTCGGTCGCGGCTCGAAGCATCGCCAGCATCGGGCCGACATGCTGGGTTGACCATCATCTGTTGACGGATGCCTAGGGTCTCCCAGTAGCGCCTGCTTCCCTCATTTACACCAGGGCCCATAGCAGGTTGCCCCGCAGACGCAGATGCCGACGCCGCGGGTGTCCCCGCGGAAGCCAAAGCAGCAGCTGACGCTGCGGATGAGCTTGCACTTCCAGATGAGCTTTTACGCCTTTCACGGCAACCGAAGCACTGGCGTTCGGCAATATTCGAAGCTGCCCCCGATGCCTCGGGCGTCGCCAGGAGCGCCGCTTTGCCCACATCAGGCTGCAAGGCGCGCGCCCAAGATGCAACGTCCAACGATGGCGCCTGGCCCGCTCCCCCGCGGGCCCCGCCGGGCGCGGGGCCGCGCAGTGCGACGGGCTCCTTCGGCTGAGGCGCGCCGCCGCCCTGGAACGCCGACGCAGCGGCCGCCGCGGCCGGCTGCCCCGGCGCACGTTCCACGGGCAAGTTCCCCCGCAGATCTCTGCTGTCTTATTTCCAAGGTCGCCCTCTGCTGAGCCGGTTCCCCCCTTCGACTTGGGCGGCTTTGGAGTGGGTGGCCTTGACGCGCTCGATGATGGAGACCAATCAATTTCCTTCTCAGATAACTTCTTCTTCTCGGACCGCCTCGCGCGCTTCGGGGGCCCATCTGGTTGCTTAGCGGGCGCCCCCGCGCTCGCGGATGCCGCGGGCCCCCCCGCGTCTCTGGGCGAGGATCTATCTGGAATAGGATTCCTTTGGCCTGTAAGTGACACGCTCCCGATGTTAACCCTGCCTTTACTGTCCAACTGGTATATTTCATCGAGCAGCTTGCCCAGCACCCTGGCGCCCACCCATCCAATGTCTCTGAAATCATACGACACTATCGTACCCGGCGCCAAGTCCACGTCCGCTATCACTGGATGAGCGACGCCCACAGCCGCATTAGTTGATTCGCTGCTGTAGGTCTCGCAAGAGGATTCCGATCCAGGCGCAGGTTCAGTAGGATCATCAGCTGGAGCGAAGACAGGAGCATCATCCTTTCTATCAGCCTTGGACTCATCAGCACCGTCGCGCGAAGAAGAAGCGGGTTGCCCCGCAGAGGAAGCTGCTCGCGCCTCACGGGCGGTCGCACAGCATCCTCGATTGAACCGCTTCAGTCGGCGATTCTCTCGAGCCCCTCTCAACGCTTGCTCAGCGCGTCGCGCCTGACGAGCCCTTAGCGGCTGATAATCATCCTTGGTCAAGAGTGCTCCCCTAGGATTGCGGGTCGCATCCGCACCGCGCCCGAGGCCGCCCCCGCGGGGCCAGACCCACGAGGTCTGCTCGAAGTTGGGGCCCCCTCCACAGAACTGGTCTCGATGCGCTATCCGACCCTTAATGACGGCCCTTCCCCGCGTCCTTCAATTCCAACGCGGCGACAAACTTTGCGCCGCGCCCCCCGTTGGAACGGACGATTTCGCCTCGGTCGCCCCGCGCCGCATTTTGCAATGACCACCAGCGGCGGACGGCGCGCTCGGCGCACCCTTCTCTCAGCCAATATTTCCACGTCTTCCTTTGAAGTGCATTGGCGAGCAAGCCCGTCGCTACCTTGAGTGACAGGTTCGCGTCGGCGAGGGCCATCGGGTTCGCCTGGACGCCCGCCGCCCCGAGGCGGGTTTCCCCGCGAACGCCCCTTCTGGGAGGAATTCTTGGAATTGTCGGACCAGGCGTTCGCGGACGCCGTGCGCCGCTGGAGCGGGCGCGCGAATGCCTGCGAGAATGAGGATATGGTGACGGCTCTCAACTTCCCATTCTTCGTCACCATCATCAGTTCGATGCACTCGTCTCCAAACCGGGCGGCTCGCATACCGGCCGCGCAGTACAAACGCGAAGTGAGAACCTCCATTGCGTCCGAGCTCGCATTGAATACGCCCAGAAGGGTCGCCAGAGTCACGCGGGTTACCCCGCGCAGGATCGTCGTCGCAGGTCCCCCTGCACATGGGCTCCCCAATCACATGCGGTAGGAACGTCAAGCGGGGCTCTTCCTCCTCCGCAGCTGGCATCGCAACATCGGAGTCTGCAGGTGCCCCCGCCAGCTCGCGGCGCAAGTCGGCGGACACGCGGTAGTCCTCGATGAACCCTACGCGCGCAGGCTGCCCCGCGATAGGGCGCCCAGCCAGTCTGCAAGGTCGATCTCATCATAGCCAACGCAGATCTCCTCGAAGCGCTCGTCGGCGCACCTCTCGAGGGACACGCTGGCGCATAGATGCCTCGCAGCCACGAAATGGACAGCGGCTGCGGGGCTGTCTTCGGGCTCGGCAAGAAGAGCCCCCCAATCGACATACTGAATGTCGGAATCGGTGCGAGCCGAATTCATCGGCGGACCCCTGCCTCTCCCATCGCCTAGGGGGGCATTGAAAACGAAAATGTTAAGTATTATGGCAGATATCACATTCCATGGTTTTCCCGCTGGCATTTTTCGGGTTGCCCCGACGTCTCTTGCCCTTTCCCTGAGGTGCGCCTACGGCCTCTAGCTGACCCCAGGAACATTGCTTCATATGGTGGTCCCGTAAGGAATGCCAAGAATGCCAGCATACCTCTGCCATGCAATCTCCGTCGCAGATCACTGTTCCCTATAAATATACACCCCCTCCCCTCTGGCGACTGGGAGCCAACCCGAGTCCATGAGAGCCCACACACACACATACACACACACACACACACACCCATCCTTGTTCCTTATTATTATATACCCCCACCTATCTCGCATTCTGGCCGATAGCAACCCGGCCCGGGACCTCCCATCCGGACTGTAAAATCAATACGAAATAACATTTCTTTTCTTCTCAACATCGACATTCTTGTCGTCAACGATGCGAAAAGCGTGGCAGGAATGGGACGCGGCGCACATCGCGCGCGGCAGTCAATCTGGGCCCGCCCATCCTGATTGTAAGAAATCAATACAAAGTCTGGGCGTTTTCCTCTCAGCATGGCCTGCCTTGTCGCCGACGGTGCGAAATATGTGGCAGCAATGGGGCGCGGCGCACATATGGGACGCGGCGCACATCGCGCGCGGCCGTCAATCCGGGCCTGCCCATCCTGACTGTGAAAAATCCATACAAAGTGCCCGCTTTTTCCTCTCGGCATGGCCTGCCTTGTCGCCGACGGTGCGAAATATGTGGCAGGAGTGGGACGCGGCGCACATCGCGCGCGGACGTCCATGCGGGCCGCGGGCCCTCCCATCCTGACTGTAAAAAACAATACAGAGTTGCCGTTTTTCCTTTCATCATGGCCTGTCTTGTCGTCGACGATGCGAAATGCGTGGCAGGAATGGGGCGCGGCGCACATCGCGCGCGGACTTCTGGGGCAACCCCAAGGCGGGAGGGGCCACCTTACTTGTCAGAAACAATGCCATGCTGATTTTCCCTGCCCACATAGCTGTTCTTGTCGCCCACCCCGCAAAAGTGCATGGCAAGAATTGGGCGCGGCACCCCCCCCCCGCTCGAAGTGAATGAAATGACCTTCCCGCTTGGGCGCCGAGCGAAATTTTCTCAAAGTTGCGCTCCCGCTTTGGCTCGGCGCACGTTTTTAGCTCGCCAATTCATTGGGCGCCGGGGCGTTCCAGGAGGCCCTGGGGTGACGAATGCCTGGGAGGTTTTTGCTTGTTCAGGCTCTTGGAGGGCCTCCTGAGGCTCCCCGCGGTTTCTTGGCGGCGTCTTCGGCCGTCTGGAGGCCATCTTGGGCGTCTTGGAACGATCTTTCGGCGACTCAGGGCCCCTCGGATCGTCTCGGGGGCGTCTCGGCTCTCTTGGGGCGTTCCTGGGGCGCTCTGGGACCTGGAAGTCAGCGCCGAAGAAGAAAACCATCGCTGGGACCGACGTGCCCAGGACCTGCTCGGGGTTCTTTTCGTCCGGGGGCCCCCAGGGGCCGCCCCGCGCGCGCAAACTAGAAGATTGTTAACTAGTTACCGGAGATCTTAGCACGCCTCTGGCCCGTTGGGCTGGCCCGGGACCTGCTCGGGGTACTTTTCGTCCGGGGGCCCCCA
>CAUYUJ010015921.1:50000-52500 GCA_963575745.1 Prorocentrum cordatum | reverse complement strand
TCGTACTCGTCAACTGGCGCAACCACAGCGATGTCGAACAATACTGAGCCGACTGCGCCAAAAAATCTGAGAAGCTTGGTGCGAGACCGGAATGAAGAGCAGCCCAGAAACTGGAAAATAAGGACAGAGCGAAGGAAATTGAGAACAGCGAGAGAAGAGGACAAAAAAGAGAGGACAGAGGGGGCGCGCTTAATGGACAAACAATACCTGAGCTCCAAAATATGCGCAACAAGATCAGACGACGTGTACCACAGAATCATGCACGGGCGCCGCTGGCTGCACCCGCTGCGCGTGCCATTGCGAATGTCAACGGGCATAACGCCGAAATCACGCACAGCATGCGCAATGCAATCAGCTTGGAACACGGATGAAGCAAGAGGTGCCCGGACAGCCTGCACGCATGGAAGGGCAAACTTGTCTTCCGATTCCGCCCAAGAGGCTACAGAAAAACGAGAGCATATGCAATCCTGCTGAAATTGGGCAAAACAACAACAAGAATCACAATTCAACTGCAATCGCTTAAAATGCGCACACACCCTGTTGCGAACACAAGCGTTCACCTGCCGATGCTCTGGCGACAGCTGGAATCTATTCAGTTTGCCTCACCTGCGGGACCGCCCAGACAAAATCCTCGACCACTCCTGCGACGCAGACGACGGAGCTGGACCGGAATCACCAGCGCGCTGGCGGCGACGAGGGCGGGGATTCGGGGCGTCGACCACGTGCGCAGATGCCCCCTACGGGTTCTTCAACTGCATATTGTCACGAACGTCAGACCAAGAATGGTGCAACATCTCGCGCTGATCGTCCCACTTGATCTTGATGTTGAACTCTCCGCCCTGCAATTCAACGCCGGCAACAGTGCCAGATATCGGAGTGTCGCCGACGGATTTGCTCACCGAGAAGCCAAGAATGTCGCGGGGCTCGACTATCGGGGTCAGCGGCGGAGAATATGTTTCACACTGCTCATCGCGGCTGTACTCCCGGAACAAATCGCGCCGAGCTGGGTCCTCAGGGCGGCTATCCTTGTGCATCTGGCGGAATTGGTCATCCTTCTTCTTGCGCTGAAGATACATCTGGGGACTCCCACAAGCAGGAATATCGAGCTCCCCCATCACTGCCCAGACGCCATTGACAGAATTTTTCCACTTGTCATCATCAACTCCAAGAGGCAACAGCGGAGTGGCCTCGTCAACGCGATTCCTGGACACATCCCATTCTTCAAGGGCGCGGAGAAAGCAAGGCACACAGCGTTCCTTACGCATCATCTCCTTGAGGCCGGGCGTGCTAGTGGCCATCGCAACAACTTCGAACTTATCGGGGTCCTCATCGTGGAGCGGGAGGAACCTCCCGTGGCTGTCGGCGTTGTTCTCGCGCATGTCGATCACCTGGCTTTCGAAAATCCCCATGGGACCGGGGCGGGGCATCATCGAACCGGCCGCCCCCATCGGCGGCTGAAACGGGCGAGACCCGCCTCCGTAGCACTGCTGTCCATATGGCCTGGGCGGGCAAGGAGCGAAAGGATTCATCGCCAAAACAATAACAAAGACAGTGACAAGTAATTGAAGGATGCGCATACAATACCGGATGTGGGGATCAACGGATAGGAGCGAGCAAGCCAGATCACTACCCAACAAACTCTGACGATTTTTTGACTACTACACTGGGCTGTAGTCAGAGCACACAACGGCCATGGAAACAGCAGAGAGCGAGACAAAAGGGGAGACAGGGAGAGAACAAGAACGCATGGATGGTGAGAGCACAGTAGAATCACACATGCACGCAAATTCGGCCCAGGTTACTTTCGCAATAGATTAGCATGCGCAACAAAGCATGCGTCGGACCGCACGTCGTACCTTTCGAACTGATTTCTTCATTAAGCGTCTCCATCGGCGTCTGTGCTTCTGGTTTCTTAGGAATAACTACTACGCCTGCTGATATCCAGTGAAACGCACGAGCACATCAGAAGATTCCAGGATACCATTCCCTCACCCGATGAGGTGTCCGCATCGGTGCCCGAGTCAAATTCGGACTCAGCGGGTTGCCCCGCAGAGCCTACGAGGGCAGTGGCTTGGGCAGGGGCCGCCCTTGCCAACGGTCCCTGGTAACGGGCCCTGGAATCTTGCGACCCCGTAGGCTGGCCACCCTGTTGGCTTAATAAAGTGGTGGCGTCGGTTGGTTGTGGATCGTCATTCCAGACGTTGTTAGCAGGTTGTCCTACATAAGTGTCGGCATGAAAGACATCAGTACGATGACCGTGGCTAAATATACTACCACCAATGTTGTCAGGGGGTCGCTCAGCAATTGGGCATGAGACCTCATGCGTTCGAATAAAGAATCATCGCGAATGAATTCGCGAAAGGGTACGTTACCGGCAGGGTCCCAGTGGGGGGCCGGCAGTGCGTGCGTCATCTCCACCACGCTGCATGTGTCCAACAGCACATCCTATAGCGACCTTTAGAAGGCCAAATATGGTAATATCAATCCAATGGCCTCGTAG
>CAUYUJ010015921.1:35000-45000 GCA_963575745.1 Prorocentrum cordatum | reverse complement strand
ACGGCGGCCTCGGCGGGGGAGGCACGGCCGCCGCCTGGCCGCCGCCTCCAGCAGCCGCGCCAGCGGCAGGCGCAGCAGCCTGCGCGGCGCCACGCCCGCGTCCGCGGCCGCGGCCGCGGCCCCCGCGGGCCCGGGCGAGGGCGGCGGCGGCGGGCGCAGGTCCAGGCTCGGCGGTCCCCGCGGCCGCACCAGCAGCGCGCCCACCGGCCCCTGGGGCGCCCCCGGCGGCAGCCCGCCCGGCGGCCTGGTCCCCGACGTCTGCCGCGTCGCTCCCGCCCGCGCGGCGCGTGGCTGAGTCGGGCCTGGACTCGGCCAATTCCCGCGCGGGCGGCGGCGCCCGTCCTCGGGCTGGGGTGCTGGCGGCCGCACCGTGCGCCACCCGCGGGGCCGCGCCTGCAGAACCAGCCGAAAGCGGGGCGGCCGCGGCGCTCTCCCCGCCTTGCGTCAGCCGCGGGGTCTCGCCAGCAGCGGGCGCCGCCCCGTCGCCGACGGAGGCGCCCTGGGATGCGCCGGGCGCTGGGCCCTCAGCGGCGGCCTCGTCGACCTCGTCACCGCCGCCCGCCTGGCCAGCGGCCTGGGTCGCCAGCGCCGCCCCGACGGCCGCCACCGCGATGGCCGCCGCCGCCGCGCTGCCCGCCTGGCCGCCGCCGCCACTGACAGCCGCCCGGCCGCCCTGGATCGCCACCCCGTCGTCGGCGCACTCCCAGCAGCTCCAGCGCACGCCTCCAGCCATCTCCAAGGCCGTGCCGTGGCGGTCGCACGCTCGCCCCGCGCACCGCTGGCCCTGTACGCATGATGATGCTGATGATGATGTTGATGATGCTGATGATGATGATGATGATGATGATGATGATGATGATGTCGGTGATGATGATGGTATGATGATGATGATGATGATGATGATAGTATCCCGATGATGATGATGATGATGATGATGATGATGATGATGATGATGATGATGATGGTGCTGATAACGATGGTGATCATGATAGTGTCCCGATGATGATGCTGCTGCTGATGATGATGACGATGACTGTGTCCCGATGCTGCTGATGATGTTGATGATGATGATGATTGTGATGATGGTGATGATGATGGTGGTGTCCCGATGATGTTGATGACCGTGATGATGATGATGCTGGTGTTGATGATGAGGACGGTGTCCCGAGTATGATGATGTTGGTGATGATGATGTTGATGTTGATGTTGTTGATGATGATGATGATGACGTTGATTGTGAGAGCGGTTGTGATATCGATAGTGAGATCGATAGTGAGACCGAATGTGATAGCGATTGTGAGATCGATTGGGAGATCGATTGTGAGATCGATAGTCAGATCAATTGTGAGATAGATCGAGTGAGATCGATTGTGAGATCGATCGAGGGAGATCGATCGAGCGAGACCGATACTGAGATCGATAGTGAGATCGATAGTGAGACCGATCGAGTGAGACGTTGGTAGCTCCCCCCCCGAAACTCCTTATCACCCGAAGGGTGGTCGTATAGGTATATATGAACAAACATACATGCATACGCACGGACATACAGACACACTTACACACGTACACACATCCATACACACATACACACATACCGGCATACATAGCTACATACATACGTACATACATACACGCATGCATACATGCATAAATGCATACATACACACATACATATATATATATACATACATACATACATACATACATACATACATACATACATACATACACACGTGCTTACATCGATGCATGCATACATGCGTGCATGCATGCATACATACATACATGTACACATGCACACACCCATATATATATATATATATATATACATACATACATACATACATACATACATACATACATACATACATACAGACAGACAGACAGACAGACAGACAGACAGACAGACAGACAGACATGCATGTACACCTATTTTATGCACAGTCATACATACATACATGCATGCATACCTCTATATGTATATGTACACGCACATGCATACATACAAACATACATACACACATACACACACACATAAATACATGCATGCATGCATACATGCATGTAGACACACAGTCATACATGCATACAAACATACATACATACAAACATACATACGTACAGGCGTACATACATACATCCATACTCACATATACACACATGCCACATACATGCATACGTACATGCATTCATACATGCATACACGCATACACATATACATACGTACGTCGCGCTCGACGCGGCGCCGGCGGCGGGCGCCGCGTCGAGCGCGGGGGGCGGGCGGCCCGCCCCCCGCGCTGTCCAGCTGGTTCTTGAACGTGGTCAGGCGGAGCTTCCCGTCGTCCAGGCCGCTGATCCAGACCTTGACCCGCTTCCCCTGGCGGCGCACCCCGGATGGAAGGCAGAGGGGGCGGAGCTTCCCAGAGGGCTCAGAAGGCCGAGAAGCTCTCCGAGCCCTCTCCGCTCTCCGAAGGCACAGGACGGCCTATCAGAATGCTCGAGGACTTCCGAGAAGCCCCGCTGCCTACTGACAAGGCCTGCCCTCCCTCACGCCCCCCAGGGCGCGCCGCCAATCCTTGAGCTGCTCGAACCTCTCCTTGGCGACGGCGGAGATGTGCAACAGTCCGTTGCTCTCGGCCCCGATGTCCACGATGGCGCCAAAGCGCCCCGTGGCGAGCGCGAGCCCCCGGAAACTCTGGCCGACCTTGAGCGAATCGATCGGGATGCGAGGCTGAAAAGGCTTCCATTCCTCTCGGGTGTTCGCCAACGGTGTGTGTGTGGGGGGAGAGCAATACACGTGGGGTGAAGACACACCGCTCGTGCACCTTTTGGGCCCGCGGGTGGTAGTTTTGGGGTCATTGGGGGAAACCAAAAGGTACCAACACCGCCGACTCCCCTGACCTCTCCTGGGGTGCGCCCTGACCAGAATCGCGACGCGAATCCAGCGGTGGAGACGGGGTTCTCCCAGGAGGCCCAAAAAAGGAGAAGGTGAGGCAAGGGTGGCAGTACCCAGACATGCTCGCGTCGTGGAAGAAAACACCAAAAACGACGCGAGGCTTTTCACCGTTGTCGGCCTCTGGGGGTCTTGACCAGGCCCCGCGACCGTCGAAAAACAGGTCCTACGAACAGGGTCAGAATTTCCTTGGAACCCGTATTGAAATTACCCAGACGATGTACCCAACCCTTGCACAACGCATGGCCAGACTAGCTGGGTAGACTTTATAGGGCGTGATAACGTGGCAGGGAAATATTTCTTCTGGAAACGGCTTCTGGGAGGCTCGCGGGGCGCGCGACTCGCAGGATACCGACCAATGGACAAGGGCTTTATGGAGGTGGTTCATTGATTCCCTGGGTCGAGAGGAAAGAAGGTCGAGGACTAAGACGAGGAGGCGCACAGGGAGTTTGACACGTATGCGGGGCAGCAGCAAGACATGGTAGCAGCACGAGAGTAACGACAGAAGCCGGTCAGAGGAAGGAGAGAGATGATGTTTCGAGGTATGCCAGAAATCGGCCTTCGAAAGTCGCGACAGCTTAGCAGATCGCAGCCCCCCCCCAGGGATTCAGGGATGGCGAGGTCTAGTCTGGGTCTGCGTAAGACGCCCCGCCACACTTGCTGGGCCCCCCCCAGCAGCCATCCAAAGTGGCGACAATTTGACAGATAGCAGCCCCCCGGGATGGCGAGGTCAACCCTGAATCTGCGTAAGACGTCCCTGAAAGCGGCGACAGTTTCGTACTGCACAGCCACCCAGGGATGGCGAGGTCCCGCTCTGATCTGCGCAATGCCGCGCTAAGATGGTCCAGCCAGCAGCCCTCAAAAATGGCGACAGTATCGCAGACCGCAGCCCCTCAGGGATGGCGAGGTCTAGTCTGAATTTGGGTAGGGCCTGACTGTGCGGCCCCCCGCCGACGGCCTCCGAAGTGGCTACAGTGTCGCAGATCGCAGCCCCCCCCAGGGATGGCGAGGTCCAATCTGAATCTGGGCAGGGCCCCACTATGCTGCCCCTCCCCCAGCAGCCCTCGAAACCTGCGACCGCTTCGCAGCTGGCAGCCCCCCCAGGGATGGCGAGATCGAATCTGGGTCTGCGCAGAACGCCCTCCTAGGATGGGCCCCCCACCAGCAGCCCTCAAAAATGGCGACAGTATCGCAGACCGCAGCCCCTCAGGGATGGCGAGGTCTAACCTGAATCTACGTAAGACCCCCGCTATGCTGCCCCCCACCAACCGACCCAGCAGCCCTCGAAACTGGCGGCAGTTTCGCAGATCGCAGCCGTCCAGGAATGACGAGGTCTAGTCTGAATTTGGGTAGGGCCCCACTGTGCTGCCCCCCCCCCCCAGCTGTTCTCGAAAGTGGCGGCAGCGGCGCAGATCTCAGCCCCCCCCCCAAGCAGCCCCTCGAAAGTGGCCACAGTTTCGCAGGCTGCAGCCCCCCCCAGGGATGGCGAGGTCCAATCTGAACCCGGGCATGGCGGCACTGTGCTGCCCACCCACCCACCCCCAGCAGCCCTCCAAAGTGGCGACAGTGTCGCAGAGCGCAGCCCCTCAGGGATGGCGAGGTCTAACCTGAATCTGATTATGGCGACACCGTGATGCCCAACCCCCCCCCCCAGCAGCCCTCGAAAGTGGCTACAGTTTCGCAGGCTGCAGCCCCCCCCAGGGATGGCGAGGTCTAACCTGAATCTGGGTATGGCGACACAGTGCTGCCCCCCCCCAGCAGCCCTCCAAAGCGGCGACAGCTTCGTAGATCGCAGCCCCTCAGCGATGGCGAGGTCGAACCTGAATCTGAATATGGCCACACGGTGCTGCCCCACACCCCTCTCACCCCAAGCAGCCCTCGAAGGTGGCTACAGCTTCGCAGGCTGCAGGACCCCCCCCAGGGATGGCGAGGTCCAATCTGAATTCAGGTATGGCGACACTGTGCTGCCCCCCCAGCAGCCCTCCAAAGTGGCGACAGTGTCGCAGAATACAGCCCCCCCAGGGATGGCGAGGTCCAACCTGAATCTGAATGTGGCGGCACTGTGCTGCCCAACACCACCCTCACCCCAAGCAGCCCTCGAAAGTGGCTACAGTTTCGCAGGCTGCAGCCCCCCCCCCCAGGGATGGCGAGGTCCAATCTGAACCTGGGCATGGCGGCACTGTGCTGCCCACCCCCCCAGCAGCCCTCCAAAATGGCGACAGTGTCGCAGATCCTAACCCCTCAGGGATGGCGAGGTCCAACCTGAATCTGAATATGGCGACACTGTGCTGCCCAACACACACACACACACCAGCAGCCCTCGAAAGTGGCTACAGTTTCGCAGGCTGCAGCCCCCACCGGGGAGGTCCAACCTGAATCTGGGTATGGCGACACTGTGCTGGCCCTCTCCCAGCAGCCCTCGAAAATGGCTGCGTTTCGCAGATCGCAGCCACCCCAGGGATGGCGAGGTCCAATCTGAATCTGGGTGGGGCGACACTGTGCTGCCCCCCCCAGCAGCCCTCCAAAGAGGCGACAGTGTCGCAGAATACAGCCCCCCCAGGGATGGCGAGGCCTATAACCTGAATCTGAATATGGCGACTCTGTGCTGCGCCCCCCCCAAGCAGCCCTCGAGAGTGGCGAGAGCTTCGCAGATCGCAGCCCCCCAGGGATGGCGAGGGCCAACGTGAATCAGGGCGGGGCGACACTGTGCTGCCCCCCCAGCAGCCCTCGAAAGTGGCTACAGTTTCGCAGGCTGCAGCCCCCCAGGGATAGCGAGGTCAAATCTGAATCTGGGTATGGCGACATTGTGCTGGCCCCCCCCAGCAGCCCTCGCAAGTGGCGACTGCTTCGCAGGCTGCAGCCCCCAAATGATGGCGAGGTCCAATCTGAATCTGGGTATGGCGACATTGTGCTGGCCCCCCCGGCAGCCCTCGAAAGCAGCGACGGTTTCGCAGATCGCAGCGCCCCCGGGACGGCGGGCTCGGAGGCAGGTACGACTGGGGTACGAGACAAGGGGAGGGAGAAAGAGAGAGAGAGAGAGACAGAGAAAAAAAAGAGAGAGAGAGAGAGACAGAGAGGGAGAGAGATATAGAAAGAAAGAGAGAGAGAGAGAGATGGACCACAATGCTCGGTCCAAAACGAGAACCCAGCACAGCAAGAGGGCTGGGGGGAAACATCCGGGCATCGCACGTCTGAGCATCGGTCCTTCCTCCTCCGCTGGACACTCCCCTCCGCCACGGGCTCGGCCCCGGGCTTGGCGACGACCTGCTCGGCGACCGCCGCGCGAGAAAGCCGGCAGGACCCAGCGGCTCTCCTCAACGGCCTCTCGCGGCTACCCTCCTCGCCTGCCTCCTCCTCCTCCTCCTCCTCCTCCTCCTCCTCCTCCTCCTCCTCCTCCTCCTCCTCCTCCTCCTCCTCCTCCTCCTCCTCCTCCTCCTCCTCCTCCTCCTCCTCCTCCTCCTCCTCCTCCCCCTCCGCAGCCATTTTGGCCCAAGCCATCCGGCCCAAGCCATCCCGGCCCAAGCAGCGCCACGCGTCGGGCCGCGCGCGGGGGGCCGATCCGAGCGCCCAGGGGCTGGACCAGCATCGTGCTGTGCTCGGCTTGAGCGCCACTCATGTCTGGGTGGTGAACGCCTGGGATAATTAGTCTACGAGTTGCTGTCCGTCCGCTTCTTGAAGGGTGCCGTGATGCATGCGCCTATTTGTACCTCAGGACCTGGTGAGTTCGGAGCTCTTGCGGAAGATCACCGAGTTTGAGTTCGACGTTGAAGTTGAGGTGGACGTTGTTGTGGTCAACAATGACTTCGCCCACGACCTTCTGGCGAGGCACGGAGTCGGTGCTGTTCAAGCGGGAGAGCGGGGACTTCGTCCAGATCCCGCTGCCGCCGGCGCCCCCGCTGTTGAATGGGCCTTTGATGGTACCGCCTCCGCCACCGCCCTCGAGTACGGGTCGCAGCTGTTCGACCCCCTGCAGGCTTACGGTGCCCAAGCTCCGCGTGAAGAGCAAGCATTCTTTCAAGACGAAGAAATACGGCAACATGCACAAGGATCACAAGGATCCGAAGAAGAATAAAAAGAAGAAGAAGACGGAGAGGAAGAAGAAGGTCGACCTGAAGTCGCCGCCTGCCGAAGATGTGGTGGACGCTGACGGGCAAGCAAATCATTGCCCCTCCGCTGCCTACTACACGAATGTGCTCGCCCGTGAGGTCCAGCAGTTCGACATATTCAGTGACAAGGGTTCCCGCCTGAGGAAGTCCAAGGCCAAGTACCGCAAAAGGAAGAAGAAGAAGAAGGACAAGCAGGTGATAGAGCCGCAGATGGAGGTGCCCGCCTCCATCGCAGCTTCATCGTCTCCTGCTGGTGGCAATGCGCATCCTGCTCTACCCTTTTCGGGCACGTGTGAGCTCAGGGCGGAGAGTTTGGCTGTTACTTCGACGGCTACTTCTTCGGCTTCTGCTTACGGTGCTCCCTCCACGGTGTACACGGCTAGCGAGATGTCTTGGGCCTCTCCCGAGCTGCTCGCCAAGCTGCGGTTGCTGGGCCACGTGTGCCCAGACTGAGCCAACGACCTCATGCATGTGAGGTTCACGTACTGCAGGTCCGTGCCGTGTCGACTCTGGCGTTGGTTCCTGACACCGCGCTGGATCGTTCAACCTTGAACGATCGGCCGCTGCCGCAAAGTCCGATCGTTCAACATCGATCGATTCTGGGTCGCCGGCGGCGTTCAACCTTGAACGCCCGCGCTGGGGTCGCCGCTGGTCGACACGACGCAAACCTACCGTACGAGTTCTTGGAATTTCTAGATTGCCAGTTTTTCGTCGGCTTCTAGCTCTTTCGGCTCCACTTCCGCCTCCTCCGCCTGGCCCTCCGAGCCAGCAGCCCTGTCGCCCGATCGCCTCGGCAGCTCGTGCGTGCAGTGGCCCGCAGCAATAAAAAAACTCCTCCTCCTCCTCCTCCTCCTCCTCCTCCTCCTCCTCCTCCTCCTCCTCCTCCTCATCCATTCCTACTCCTTCTAGATAATTTCTCCCTGTCGCACCCCGAGGCCAGTTTTTGGGGCGGGTCAGGCGTTTCGCCTGAGACTTCCTCACCGTTTATGACTCTGCAGCTTCAAAAGTGACGACGGCTTCACCGATGGAGGGCGGATCGTTTTCAAAAGGTTTAAGATAATAGCAAGAGCTTCACGGATTGAGGGCGGGTCGTCTTCAAAATGTGGCTCTCGCCTGAGCGCCGCGCACATTCGTTTTCAATATTTGCAAGAGCTTCTCGGATTGAGGGTGGATCGTTTTCAAAATGAGGCTCTCGCCTGAGCGCCGCGCACATTCGGTTTGGACATTTGCACGAGTGGCTCTCGCCTTAGCGCCGCGCACATTCGTTTCAAAAGTTGCAGGAGCTTCACGGATTGAGGGCGGGTCGTTTTCAACATGTGGCTCTCGCCTTAGCGCCGCGCACATTCGTGCTAAAATGCGCACGAGCTTCACGGATTGAGGGCGGGTCGTTTTCAAAATGTGGCTCTCGCCTTAGCGCAGCGCACATTCGTTGTGAAAAGTTGCAAGAAAATCGCTGATTCCCATGATCGACGTACAAGAAACTGTGTTTTGGAATGGGTCAGGATTATGTGGGCGTAAAAATTATGTTGATTCGCGGTGTTAACGTCCCACAAGTGGCGTTCTGGCACGATTCCAAATCGTCAAGACGCAACATTCAGGTTGATACGTGGCGTTGAAATCCGGATAAGAATGTTTTGGCACGCTTCAGGATCTTCAAGCGGTTGTCTTCCAACGAGGCAGCTCCCACAATGGAAATGAACCACTGTAGGGGCCTATGCCGAGGGAGCTTAAAAGGAGGGTTCATTCCAACATCGTTGATGACTCTTGGGTTTACACTCCTCCTCCTCCTTCCTCCTCCTCCTCCTCCTCCTCCTCCTCCTCCTCCTCCTCCTCCTCCTCCTCCTGGGCGTCCTGCACTCGGGCCGGCGGGGCTGCCCGCTTCCGCGAGACCCCAGCCGCCTGCCCGCGCCCAGCGGGCGGCCATGAACATCCCCCTTTCTTTCTCCAGACGGCGGGCGCGCGGAGGCGAGCGAAGGGCTCCCTCCGCGCTCCTCCTCCTCCTCCTCCTCCTCCTCCTCCTCTCCCTCCTCCTCCTTCCTCCTCCTCCTCCTTCTCCTTCTCCTCTCCTTCCTCTCCCTCCTCTCCTCCTCCTCCTCCTCCTCCTCCTCCTCTCCTTCCTCCTCCTCCTCTTCTCCTCTCCCTTCTCCTCCTCCTCCTCCCTCCTCCTCCTCCTCCTCCTCCTCCTCCTCCTCCTCTCCTCCTCCTCCTCCTCCTCCTCCTCCTCCTCCTCCTCCTCCTCTCCTCCTCCTCCTCCTCCTCCTCACTCCTCCTCCTCCTCCTCCTCCTCCTCCTCCTCCTCCTCCTCCTCCTCCTCCTCCTCCTCCTCCCTCCTCCTCCTCCTCCTCCTCCTCCTCCTCCTCCTCCTCCTCCTCCTCCTCCTCCTCCTCCTCCTCCTCCTCCTCCTCCTCCGCGCCGCTCGCCAACCCCCCGCCTGGCACAGTTGTTTGCTTCGCGGGTCGAGAGCGCACCCCTTCCTGTCGAAGCGAAGCGGGCCGCGCGAGGCTTGAAATGACCAGGGATGACAACCCCGCCTGGCACAGGCGGGCTCGGCGGGCTCGCGCGGCCGCTCGCCTGCTCCTGCGGCAGGCTCGCGCCCACGCCGTCCTCGCCCAGCATCACGGCGAGCACGGGCGTGGCGCGCCTGGCTCCGTGGCGCCCGGGGCCGCGGGCGCCCCCCCGCCGTGGCCGGCTGCGGGAGCGGGCGCAGCGGGGCAGCAGTGGCCTTGCGTCGCCCCCAGGCAGCGCGGCCTCAAGACCAACTTCCCGACGCGTCCGTCGCGCTGGAAGCGCGGGAGGGACAGGCAAGGTCCACTGCCCGACAAGCCCGCCGCGCCGCAGACGGGCGCTCGCACCAGGTCTGCGCCAGCTGCTCGCCGTCGCCGCCGCGCCCCTGAGGCGCCTGCTGCTGCCGCGGGCGCCGGAGGCGAAGGCTCGCTCCCCG
>CAUYUJ010015921.1:5000-30000 GCA_963575745.1 Prorocentrum cordatum | reverse complement strand
GGCAAAAAAATCCGCGCGAAATTCACTTCGAAATCCGGAACGAAATTCCCCAGGACGATCCTGGCCCATCCCATTGCTTTCCTAACGAAATCCGCTCTGCGATGTTGGCGCCATGAGTTCTGGGAGGCTTTTCGGAGGGGTCTCGGGAGGGTTTCATCGTTTCGGGGGAAGCCAATTCCCTAGCGAGCCTCGGCCTGTCGAGCCGGCTCGCCTGGCTGACCTTCGAGGGCTGAGAAACAGCACCAGGACCTCGACATCCAGATTCGAGTCGAGACCTTGAGAGCAGACCAGAGAGTGAGGTCCGTCAGTCTGGAGGGCTATTCTGTAGCACTCTGGAAGGTCAGGGTCAGGGGGCAAGACTCGGGCGTTGGCAGAACCGGGTTTAGTGGGACCTGGTTTAGTGATGTGTACTGGGGGACGCCCCCCCCCGACCGTTCCACTAACCGGAACTGCCTTCACCCGAAAAAACACAAGCTACGGCAAACCTGGTTTAGTGATTCTGGCCAATTTAGGTGCTCCAGGAGACATCGACCAGCTCAGGGGAAGAAACATCGACGACAGGCAGGCCCGACTTAAGCCGAGATTCGAGGTCTTCGTGCGTTCTCTTCGGTTACCGGGCGGTTCTCGGGCCTCGGGATGCATTCCAGCAGCTGCGCCTCACCGAAGGCGCTCCAGGGGGAGGAGGAGGAGGAGGAGGAGGAGGAGGAGGAGGAGGAGGAGGAGGAGGAGGAGGAGGAGGAGGAGGAGGAGGAGGAGGAGAAGGAGGAGGAGGAGGAGGAGGAAGGCCCGAGTAATGACCCGAAAACCACCAGGGGACCGACTCAGGGGAAGAAAAGTCGACCTGGAATCGGCGATACATCGCCGGTAGATCTGCGATCGGCCCCCCGCAGCGAATCCGCACGCTCCTGGGCCCCATATCGGCGATCAAATGAGCGATTCGGGGTCGATACGTTCCCCCTGAGCCTATCCCCGTCACCAGTGAAAGGCGGCCGTTCTGGACTATCTGGGCACCCCTGGGACGCTCTCGCCGAGGTGCAGCTGCTGGGACAAAGCCCGAGGCTGGGAAACCGCTTGGAAACGACGACAACGTCCGAAAATCTCCAGTCAATCCGCCCTGAGCCCACGGCGGGGGCGCTCGTTGCACGGAGTGTGCCCAGGAGGCCTCAGACTCTGAAGAATACTCCTTGTCTGACGTCTGATGAGGGCGGCAAATGATGCTCCTGGCCAAGCCTCAATGGGAAGTCACTGGCTTGACCCTGGATTCCCTATCCAATGGATCTTCATTCAAGGCTCTGGAGGAGGAGGAGGAGGAGGAGGAGGAGGAGGAGGAGGAGGAGGAGGAGGCGACGGAGGAGGAGGAGGAGGCGGAGGCGGAGGCGGAGGCGGAGGAGGAGGGAGGAGGCGGAGGAGGAGGAGGAGGAGGAGGAGGAGGAGGAGGAGGAGGCGGAGGAGGAGGAGGCAGAGGAGGCGGAGGCGGAGGCGGAGGAGGCGGAGGACATCGCATCCCCCCCTCACGTTGCCCCAGGAGCCGGCAGGCGGCGGCGAGCGCCAGCGCCGCGGCGAGGCCGCGCCCCCGCCCCCGCTGGCCGGCCGTCGCGCCAGGTGCCATCTGCCCCGGCCGCACGCAGGAGAGCGACCCTGGGCGGCAGCCTGACATCCCCCTTCTGCGAGCAGGTCACGACGGAGGGTTCTCGCGACCCAGGCCGCCGACGTGTCGAGCGATTCCCCTCGGCTTCGCGCTCGTCGCTCTCGGTCTCCGGGGGCTCTCGCTGGGCCCCAGGGGCCGCCCCGAGGCGGCTCGGCAGGATGGAAGGCCAGTCCTGGGGACGGGGCCCAGACCTCTGGGAAGCCACGCTGCGGAAGAGAATTCGGGGGCCACATGCGAGCCCTACCCCTGCCCCTCACGATTTCTGAGGGGGAGGGTGGGGTTCACTTCGCTCGAGAGCTCCCGAACGAAGTGAACCCCACCCTCCCCCTCAGAAATCGTGGGGGGCAGGGGTGGGGCTCGCATGTGGCCCCCTAAGAATGCGACGGAGGGTGTTTGGGGAGCACCAAGCGTTCGGAGGTTTTCGCTGCTAACCAGCTACCCCTGATGACAACACTGAAGGGGCCCTGGGACACACAAATAAATAGACACAAATAACCGGATTCACGATATCTTCCCATATTTTCTGTGTTTTTGTCTTCCCCCCACTTCCCACATTTTCCCATATTTTTCTGGGAAATCGACGATTAATTGTGTCTGTGTGTTTTTTCCCCCCTGAAACACCCAGGGGATGAGAAAGTTCGGGGCGCCGGGGAGGATGATTAGCGATGTGCCCCTGCGAGCCGCGCGTGGGATGCACGACGAAGAAAAAAGACGTCGTCGCCGCCGCGCGAAGACGACGACGATCACGACGACGACGACGACGACGACGACGACGACGACGACGACGACGACGACGACGACGACGACTATTCATGGAACCCCTTCTCGCCTGGGGCTCCAGACCTCTGCTTCGCGCGGCTGTTTGCAAGAGTGCGGCCTCTGGGGGAGGCTCCACCCGCTCGAAACAGGCGCCAAAAAAGCAGCCAGGATCTACTCCAGGGGGGGCGGGGGGGGGAGAGGGGGGATGCGAGGGCCCGCGCCGATGGGCAAAAGAATGACTAAAAAAACGCCCACCGTGGCAAAACAAGGTTCGACTCGTCGTTTCGTATCTCTCCGGGCCGCGGGAGGCCCGCGGCACGGCCCCAAGACCCCAGGGCGCCGAGGGTGCGAGCTTCTTTCGGTGTGCGCGGCCCTGGCGTGCTGCTCCTCGACCTCGGCCTCCTCCCGGGCGCCGGTTCCTCTCCGGGGGGGCCCGCGGCGCCATCAGGCCTGGGCCCGCGACGCCGGCCTGCCCTCGGGGAAGCGGTCGGGAGCACTAGGCTCGAGGCCGTCGGGGAAAAGAGCGCCCCACCCAGAACGGCTTGGCAAGCTTCCTCCGAAGCATAGGGAGCCCACAAAGGACGTACGCGCCCAGCTATGTACATGAACACGGCCCCTCGATTCGCGAGACCGGCCGCGTGATACGAACATTTGTGCAATGCGTGCTCTCGAAACCAGCGTGGATTCATGTACATGTACGTCCTTCTTTCGCTCCTGAAAGCAAGCTTCGATCCTTCATCTCTTGTCTCCCCGGGCCGCGGGAGGCCCGAGGCACGGCCCCAGGGGGGCCCGAGGGCGCCGAGGGCGGCGTGCTCTTCTCGTGTGCGTGCGCGCGGCCCTGGCGTGCTGCCCCCCGACCTCGGCCTCCTCGCCGAGAGCGCGACCTCGGGATACACTTAAGTCGGGCATGTCCCCCTGCAGGGGGATTCTGCGACGAAAAATTAGAAACACTCAAAAAAAATCCCCAAATGCACGAAATTAATCAAGAAAAATAGTCCCCAGGCGATTTTTGACTACTTGTGAACTTCCCTCCTGTGGAGGGACAGGCCCGACTTTGGATATTTTTTTTGTCTGCGGGTCGAGAGCGAGCATCTTCCAGTTAAGAGCTAGGCGGGCCGCGCAAAGCACTAATTGGGGAGACAGAGCGCAAGCGGGCGGGGCCTCAGGCGGCCGGAGGGCGCGGGGTGCAGGCGGTGCTGAGGAGCTCGCACAGGAAAAGGTACACCTTGGACAAGGAGGAGGAGGAGGAGGAGGAGGAGGAGGAGGAGGAGGAGGAGGAGGAGGAGGGGGGGGGGATGCACAGAACCCCCCTTTGGTCGGGGATGGACTCGGCTACACGTAAGAGTGACCCTGGGTAAGAGTGACCTTTGGTGCGCGGCTTTGGGAGGGCCGTGGGGAGGCCAAATCCAGGCGCGCTAGCCGCTGCTACCGCTTCGCGTTTGGCCATCTGGGGGCCCACCTGTGCCCGCACCAAAGGTCACTCCGGCGAAAGGTCACTCTTACGCCTAGTCGATGGACAGAATAGAGGAAAGAGGACTATACACATACACCGGTTCTGACCAGGCTCATCCTGAGCCCAGGATCGGTTCCCGCCTTGGCCAGGAAAGCATGTGCACCGATCCTGGGCCCAAGATGGGCCTGGCCAGGATCGATGCATGTGCTTGGTTCTCTTCGCCCGAACAAAACCCCCCTTTGGCAAAACGTGGTTTAATGAAAAAGACCTCGGGCCGAAACCAGGCGGGCGCAAGCCTGGAAAACGACGGCTGCGGCGCCCTCTCGAGAACCGGAAACGGACAATTCACTAATCGACGTGTCAGGGTGGGGGTTCTGTCCATCCCCGATTTCTCTGGGGGCCCGCGGCGCCCGCGGCGCCATCAGGCCTGGGTCCACGACGCAGGCCTGCCCTCGGGGAAGCGGTCGGGAGCAATAGGATCGAGGCTGTCCGAAGAAAACAGATCCCACCCAAAACGACTTGTCAACCATCTTCCAAAGTATTTTTCAACAGGGCAAATTGTCATCTGTTTGTTCGTCGGGATTTTTCGGGCCAGCTGGCCCCGAAGTGATCCCGTATCACTCTTAGCTTCCGCTGCCACGCTATCGGGGAGCTCTACGGGGGCCGCGGGTGGGAAAAAACAAGCATCGGCGGATGCCTGCGCCGGTAGCAGGACGGCCACCATACACAGGCACTGGCCCTGGCCAGGCCCAGCCTGGAGCTGGGACCCGGGGCTGGCGTATGCGCCCTCCCGGCCTGAGCATGGAGGCATCTGCGCCAGTCCTGGGCACAGCATCGGCCTGGCCAGGGTCGGTGTGGGCGCATCCGCCACACATGCCCCGAGGCATGAGATGGAGTGTCCTCAGGTCCCTCAACGTCCTGTGCATGGGGCCGAAGGGTCATTCACTGTCCCTGGGCGCGTGGATGAAGTGAGTTCTGCTGTGCGACCCACCCGCGACCCACCAATAGTGTCTCAACGAGAAAATCAACGCCTGCGGCGAGCTCTCTGCAAAACTGGTTGGACTTAGGCGCCTGCGGCGGGCTTCTTCTGAGCCTCGCAGACTGCCGACGTCCCCGCCGCCCCATCACCCTTATCCGCACCTGCGCCCCAGCACCGCCGCCCTGCTGGGCCCATTTTTCCACCACCACTACCATAGGTAGGAGAGGGAGGAGGAGGAGGAGGAGGAGGAGGAGGAGGAGGAGGAGGAGGAGGAGGAGGAGGAGGAGGAGGAGAGGAGGAGGAGAAGGAGGAGGAGGAGAAGGAGGAGAAGGAGGAGGAGGAGGAGGACTTCCTCCCGAAGAGAGCCGGGCCAGCGCTACGTACTACTCCTTGCGGGGCCCACAGCCAGAGTTCCCGGCGGTCGTTGGCGCTCGTGGGGCTGTGGCGCGTGATGACGCGCGACGTTGCCAGAGGCAGGACGGCCCCAGAACGGGCCAAGCGTGCCCCAAGATGGCTCCGAACCACCCCAAGATCGCCTCCAGACCCCCCAGAACCCAAGATGGCCTGAAAACAGCCCAAGAAGGCCCCCCCCAAGACGGCCCAAGAGGGCTCCAAGGTCGCCCCCAGGAAAACCCCAAGAGGCGATCATTGATTTACCGATGGTTTTTGAAATATTTTAGCGCTCTCGCCTTTTCGGGTTCCCGACGTTCCAAGAGGACCAAGAGGCCCCCAAGATCGCCCAAAGATGCTCCAAGAAGCCCCCAAGAGGGTCCCAATACGGCCAGGAGGCCTCCAAGAGGGGCCGAAGCAGGGGAACTCGAAGTTACGTTCCGAGCCCTCCGCCCCAAACTGACCCCCGAGACCGCCACCAGGCTCCTTAGAGCCCCCAGGAACCCCCAGGAGGACCCAACAATGGTCCAAAACGATGCCCTAAGAGGTCCCAAGAGGCCCCAAGACACCCCAAAATCGCCTCCCAAGAGATCCCCGCAGGCATCCAAGAGGCCTCCCACCTACAACCCAGGCGAGGCGAGCGACGAAAAGAAGCGGGTCTCACGCGAGAAGACACAGCGACCTGACGCGGTGGTTTGCGCGGGCCGCCAGCGCGGCATGTTGCGCTCGAAGCGAAGGCGCTCACGCGCGAGCTTACGCGGGCAGCTCACGCACCAACGTCGGCGAAGACGACCCTTTTTTTATCACGTCGCCCAAATGGCGGATTCCGGAAACCCTAAACCCTAAATCTGATCATCTCTTAAAAGGTCGACTTCAGGGGGCACTCCAGCGGTGAGGTCGCCCTCACGAATCGGGAACCTTGAGATGGGGGTACATGCAAACAGGGGTCAGCCAGAGCGCCGGATCTTGCAGGATCCTGCAGAGCCATGGGCGCACTGACCTGTGCTTGGGCGCAGGATCCTGCAGGGTCCTGCAGGGTCTTGCAGGATCCTGCAAAGCCTAACTGACCCGGGTCTGGATTGACCTGGGTCAGTAGTCTACTGAGCTGACCAGCCTCGAACTGATCGCTACCCCCTGAGATCGGCAACCCCAAGGCCACGACAATCTCAGCGGCGTGCCTTCAGAAACTGGGTGGGAATCCTCGAGATCGACACCGAGGTAGGGCGATGCCAACACACAAGCAGGTCGAGACGAAGCCAGGACGAGGATAAGATAGGGTGGGGGTAAGTCGGGAACCTCTGAGATCCGACGGCTCTGGAGGATGTCTTGGGCGCCGCGGCCTTTTCAAAGCGTTCGGGAACACTCTGGGAGCGTTCCGGAACGCTCTGTCACGGATTTACCCTCGTCCTAGCCTTAGGTCGGGCGTGTCCCCCTACAGGCGGATTTTGGACGAATAATTAAAAATACCAAAAAAAATCCGCCGACCCTGTCGGCGTGTGGAAGAGGCTGTTCCGTTTGACTCGTCGTCGTCGTCGTCGTCGTCGTCGTCGTCGTCGTCGTCGTCGTCGTCGTCGTCGTCGTCGTCGTCGTCGTCGTCGTCGTGGTCGTTGTTGTCGTCGTCGTCGTCGTCGTCGTCGCCATCGCCGCTCGCTTCCCCCTTTTCCCTAGGTCCGTCGCCGTTCCACCCACTCTCGCAGGGTGCTCCTCCTCGAGCTCGCCAGCCACAGCGAAATTGAGCAACGTTGTAGTTGAGTCGAAGGGAAGCCCCTTCCCTTTGATCCCTTCCCCGCTGGGGGGGGGGGGGGGGGCGGTTCCGGGGGTGATGTCCCGGGGGGTGTCCCGGGGGGGGTCCCGGGGGAGGGGTCCCGGGGGAGTGGTCCCAGGGGGGTCCTGGGGCAGATACTACTCCCACTCGGGCGGGTTGGGCGGCCAAGAAAAGCCGCAGGACGCGGCAAAACTGCCCAAGGATGCCCCTAAGACGGTCCTCGAGGGCCCCGAATCGCCGAAGTATCGGTCCAAGTCGCCAAAGTAGCCTCCAGACGGCTCAAAAGGTTTCCAAAACGCCCCAAGAGGCCTCCAAGAGGGCTTCCAAGAGGATCCCAAGGGGCAAAAATCATAGATTTCCCGTAAATGTTTGGAAGATTTCGGCATTCTCGCCTTGTCAGCTTCCCGACGCTCCAAGACAGGCCAAGAAGCCCCCAAGACCGCCCCAAGATGGCCCAAGAGGCCTCCAAGAGAGCCCCAAAACGACCCAAGAGGTCCCCAAGACCGACCAAGAGGTCTGCAAGACAGCCGAAGAGGCCCCCAAGAAGGCTCCAAGGAGGAGCCCAGACGGGGGACCCGAACGGACTTTTCGAGCCCTCGGCCTGAGAAGCTCTCAGGAGGCCCCCAGAGGTCCCTAAGAAGCCCCCCAAGAAGCCCCGAGCAACCCCTAAGAGACCCCCAGGAAGCCCCAAGAGGCCCCCACGAGGCTTCCAAGCGGCCCCCAAGAGCTCCACGAGAGGCCCCCAAACTACCCACAAGAGGCCCCCGAGAGCGCTCGTCATCGTCGTCGTCGCCATTCAGTGTCGGCGGCACCGACCGCAAGGCCTTCAAAATTCCCCCCCCAAAAAAAAATTACACTAAAATCGTCCACTGGCTCTTTTTTGACTTTTTGTTGACTGTTCCTCCTGTAGAGGGACAGGCCCGACTTGATCCTAGCCCCGTCCGACAAGGGCACGCCGGCGAAGAGGTCGCTCTCGCGTGCAGCCGGTCTCTCCGCAGAGCGCGCCGCGAAGGGGGCTGGAACCAAAGCAGAGCTGCGCCTGGCGAACGGCTGGCCTTTGGGCCAAGAGGGCTGCGAGAGGCGCAGGGCAGGAGGCCGAGTGTTGTTCTTTCCAGCACGTCGGGGGGGGAGGGGGGGCATTTTGCGTCCGTCGCCCACTCTTCCAGAAGAGCGTTCTCACAGGGACACCCCAAAAAAAGCATGGAACGTGTTTCACTCTTCTGAACATGTTCTAGAAACGGTCTTGACTCGGCCAACCCTCCACCTCCATCTTCCATACCTTCCGACCTCTGCGGACGGCGCGGAAGGTGATGCATTGAAACTACTACAAGCCTCAGGAAACGCAAGAAAAGCCGCCGTTTTCACGAAGCGCAAGAGTGTGGAAGGTCAGCACGGAAGGTCTGGAAGAATGAGGGCGAGGGAAAGCGTTCTAATCGGCTACACGTAAGAGTGACCCTGGGTAAGAGTGACCTTTGGTGCGCGGCGCTTCGGGGGCCGCGGGGATGCCAAACACAAGCGCGCAAGACGCTACTACCGCATCGCGTTCGGCGATCGGGGGACCCCATTGGGCCCGCACCAAAGGTCACTCCGGCGAAAGGTCACTCTTACGTGCAGTCGATCTAAAAACGACACCCTGGAATGCGGACGTCAGGAAGGCGGCACCGTGATGCACGACACGACGCACGAAACACGCAGATTGGACACGGAGAGGCAGCGGGCGGCGGCGAACGGGCCACGGGCCGATTCCGGACCTGAACACGTATCAAAACCGGCGCCCAAAACGCGAAGAAACGTCGACCTGACAAGGCGAGCATGGCCATCAGCAAGGAGACGGGGGGACTTACAAACCAAAAAGAAAAAACCATGGCCTAACAAGGCGAGAAAATCAAGAAAACCAAGAAAGGCCTCGCTCGCCATCAGCATGGCCTAACAAGGCGAGAAAAAAAGAAAACCATCGCTCGCCATCAGCATGGCCTAACAAGGCGAGAAAACCAAGAATACGGGGGGACTAACAAAAAAAACACTTTCACTTGCATCTTAAGTAAGGTGAAGCTAGGACAAAGACACAATCGGGCGGTGATACATCGGGAATCTCTGAGATCCAGCGGCTCTGGGGGATGCCGCGGGCGCCGCGGCCTTCTCCGAGCGTTTCTGGAACGCCCTGAGAGCGTTCTGGAACGGATTCATTCTCGTCCTAGCCCCGTCCGACTACTTGCCATCGATTGGACGTCCATTCCGCGTGCATGTTTCGGCTTCGTCCGCTGATTTTTCGCAAGATGATACAGGATGCTTCTCGATGGTCCTTGCCTAGAAAAAATGCACACGTCGGAGCGGTGCCAAGACTGCTGCAGGAGGGCCGCACGACTGGGGCTGGGCTCGGGGGCAAGGAGCCCGTCCGCATCACCGAGTCACCGAAGAGGCGGGAGCTTTTGTATTCTGGGTTTCGACATTCTGCCGAAGGGTGGGGGAGTGGGAGGGGGGTTGGCTCTGGGCCGGTGATTAGTAGATCTGCTTTTACCAGTCGTGCAAGCAGATTGGGGGAATGAGTCCTGACCAGTCGCCAAAAACAGCCAGGATCTGGTCTATGGTTGACGAAACAATTAATAAAAACGGCGGCGAGGAGGAGGAGGAGGAGGAGGACAACGACGACGAAGACGACGCAATGTTTGTGCTCTCGGCTCGACTCGAGACCCTCGGCCAGGGCTAGCGGCTAGAGTAGTGTCGAACAAGCAGTGCCAATGTACACCCAATCGGTCTCGCTGTTGTTTTGGATCGTGGTTATCAAAACGCGACGGCTCGCGCATCCTTCGCAATACACATACATATATATATATATATCGATATATATATATACACACACCCTTCTCGCTTTTCGTCGCCGCATTGCTGTCCCCCTCGTTGTCATCCGTCTCCCTGGCATTTTTCTACGTTTATCTACATGTTTCTGATTACCCCTCTTCCTCTTCACCGTCTCCCCGTCCATGCAGCTGCACTTTTGATCATTGCGACTAGTCGTAGAGGAACGAGTAAGAGGAAGGGAAAGAGGGAAGAGGGACAACCTAGGCGCGCTGGCAGCGCACCTGACGCGCCACTTGTCTCGCCAATCCGTTCAGTTTGCCCTCGTCCCAGCACGTCCGCCGACGGCGAGAGCCGAAAAGAGGACCAGGACAATGAGGCCGAGAACGAGGACCAGGATTACCTCGGGCCTGTCCCCCACAGGGGGATTTTCGACGATGGGGCGCCGCTGGCGCCGCTTCTCTGGGGGAACAAGAGACGGCACAAACGGAAACTCTCGACGGTCCGCGCGGACCGTCGAGAGTGCATGCCTATGCTTAAGTCGGGCGCGTCCCCCTACGGGGGGATCTTGGGCGAAAACTAAAAAATGCTCAAGAAACATCCCCCCCAAAAAAATTGACAAAAAATAGTCCCCTGACTATTTTTTTGTGTTTTTGAATGTTCCTCCTGTAGAGGGACAGGCCCGACTTACGCCTAGGCCGCGTTTGGCTCTTCGCCCCTCTGGCCCCCCGGGGCGAAGCCACCAGCGGCGGCGAGGGCCCGCCGGGAGGCCCGGAGAGACGGCGAGGCCGAGGGAGGCGCATCGGTGTGGGCACAGTCGGACGCGATCGGACAGGACACCCGCGAGGACACCAGGCGCCTCCGACGGCAACGCGTGGCCCTACAGTCGGGGCCTTGACCTAAGGAACCCAAAATAAGGAACGAGGCCCCTTTTTTCCAGAAGTTCAACTTCGATGTCCGATCGAAAACATAAGGAAAACCTGAGGCAAGCTGCGAAACACTTAAGGAACGCGGAGCCCCTCCCCAACGAAAAGGGTTCCTTCTTCAGCGCCCCGACTGTAGAGCACCAGAGAGGGCACGCGGCCTGCAGAGACCGGGATCGACTGGACACAGTGGGCACCCTCCATCTGGCACGGTCGACCCACCAAGCAGGGCCGAGTGCACCTTGTCCTCCTCTCACAGATGACCACATGTGAGCCCTAGCCCCCACCCCCCACGATTCCTGAGGGGGGTCGGGGTTCATTTCGCTCGGGAGCTCCCGAACGAAGTGAACCCCAACCCCCCCTCTTAGAAATCGTGGGGGGCGGGGGTTGGGTTCACGTGTGGTCCCCGATCTCAGCCCCCCCGGGAGGCCTGCCACTGCGTCGACATGGCCGCGAGCGCGGCCCGGACGAACTGCGAGGGCAGCTCGAAGCAGTCGGGGGTCGGGTCCACCTGGAGAAGGGGCAGCAGCGGGCCAGCGGGAGGGGGGAAGGCAGGAACCCCGTCGGGCCCTGGGGCAAGCAGACACGTTCTGAGCATTTTCTTAGGGTGGAGGGCTCGGGGTGAAATCCGTATGGGCTTGCGCACCTCGAAAATCAATCCGTCTTGTGATTCACCTTTGCAGATTCAAGCCTCGAAAATCCATCGAAACGGCATTTCAGATTTCACCTCTGCTCTCCACCCAAAGAAAATGCTCGGACGCTTCTTCTCTTTCCCGCAGAAGACGGCGGCAGCAGCAGCAGACTCGAGAAGTCCGCTGCCCCTCGTGGGGGCTATCCCGCGCCATACTCAAGCTGACTCAGCTCTGGCACTCGCGAAAGGCCGACCGGACACTTTACTGCAAGTGCCTAGACAGTGAATTGGGTACGTGCGAAGGGCCAAAAATACGACTGGGCAAACAGAGACGCGATTCCCTAAGCAGTGCTCGCACTGAAGGGGTTCTAGCAGATCTTGAAAGATTTGGCGAAAATGGGCGTCCGATTTCGGTAAGCCGCCGAGTTCCTAGGTGTCCAGTCCCAGGGTTCTGGGTTCTTGGTTCTCGGGTTTCCGGTTCCGCGCTCTCGATCGCGGGGTTCCCGCATTCCCGGTTCTGGGTCCGATCGATCGACAGAGCGAGTTCGATCTCTTTCTCGATCTCACTACCGATCTCACGACCGATCGCTCTATGGAACTCACTGCCGACAAAAAGCGGCACGGTCCCCTCCGGCCAGCGGGCCGCAGCCCCCGACCCAGGCCGAGGGGGGAACCAAACTGCGACGGCCGCTCCCTGCCGACGTCGCGCTGCCAGGGCGGCGGGCGCGTGCCAGGCCGCTCGCGCAGGGAAAGCCGTGCAAAGGAGAGGGGACGCACAAAGACATCCTGGTGCCGTGCGCCGCCGATGGAAGCGCACGCCCGGCCCGAACATGTGGTGATTACCAGGCCTCGTGGCATATGGCTTTCCGAAGGGTATGGCCAGGAAGCTCCCGCCACGGAGCTTACACTTTTTCAGATGTCCAAGCGTGCGCGTCGCCCTTGCAGGGCTGGCGCAAGACAACATAAGCATGTTTGGGCGGGGGAAGGCGAGGAGGCAGGGAACGCATGACATGAAAGAAAACGGTCCCCGAGAGAAACGGATATTGGACCACGGGGCCTTCCCGCAATGCCCGCGCTGATGTCGCCGCCGCGTTGACATGGCACGAACCCAGACATCCGATAATTCAGCTTTGTACCACACGCGGCCCCCGAAGTCCAGACCCATTGCCCAGGGCCAGTGTGCTTGTGTGTTGGAAGTCTAATTCCTTCGCCCAGGGCCAGTGTGTGAGCTTGTGTGTGTGTGCGTCTGCGTGTGTGCGTGTGTGCGTGTGTGCGTGTGTGCGTGTGTGCGTGTGTGCGTGTGTGCGTGTGTTCGTGTGTGCGTGTGTGCGTGTGTGTGTGGATGCGTGTGTGTGTGTGTGCGTGTGTGCGTGTGTGAGCGTGCATGTGTGCGTGTGCATGTGCGTGCGCGTGAGACTGCGCGTGCGCGTGCGCGTGAGCGTGTGCGTGAGCGTACTTGTGAGCGTGCGTGTGCGTGTGCGTGTGCGTGCGCGTGTGCGTGTGCGTGTGCGTGTGCGTGTGCGTGTGCGTGTGCGTCTGCGCGTGCGTCTGCGTGTGCGTGTGCGTGTGCGTGTGTGTGTAGGTGTAGGTGTGTGGGTGTGTGGGTGTGTGGGTGTGTGGGTGCGTGGGTGTGTGGGTGTGTGGGTGTGTGGGTGTGCGGGTGTGTGGGTGTATGGGTGTGTGGGTGCGTGGGTCTGTGAGTCTGTGGGTCTGTGGGTGTGTGGGTGTGTGGGTGTGTGGATGTGTGGATGTGTGTGTGTGGGTGTGTGGGTGTGTTGGTGTGTGGGTGTGTGGGTGTGTGGGTGTGTAGGAGTGGGTGTGCCGGGTATGTGCGTGTGCGTGTGCGTCTGCGCGTGAGTGTGCGTGCGTGAGTGTGTGTGGGTGTGCGTGTGCGTGCGCGTATGCGTATAGCGCGTATGCGTATGCGTATGCGCGTGCGCGTGCGCGTGCGCGTGCGCGTGCGCGTGCGCGTGCGCGTGCGCGTGCGCGTGCGCGTGTGCGTGTGCGTGCGTGTGTGCGTGTGCGTGTGTGTCTGTGTGTGTGATTGTGCGTGTGTTTGTGTGTGTGATTGTGTGTGTGCGTGCGTGTGTGTGCGTGCGTGTGTGTGTGTGTGATTGTGTGATTGTGTGATTGTGTGATTGTGTGATTGTGTGATTGTGTGATTGTGTGATTGTGTGATTGTGTGATTGTGTGATTGTGTGATTGTGTGATTGTGTGATTGTGTGATTGTGTGATTGTGTGATTGTGTGATTGTGTGATTGTGTGATTGTGTGATTGTGTGATTGTGTGATTGTGTGATTGTGTGATTGTGTGATTGTGTGATTGTGTGATTGTGTGATTGTGTGATTGTGTGATTGTGTGATTGTGTGATTGTGTGATTGTGTGATTGTGTGATTGTGTGATTGTGTGATTGTGTGATTGTGTGATTGTGTGATTGTGTGATTGTGTGATTGTGTGATTGTGTGATTGTGTGATTGTGTGTGATTGCGTGTGTGTGTGCGTGTGCGATTGTCTGTGATCATGCGTGTGTGTGTGTGATTGTGTGTATGCGTATGTGTGTGCGTGCGTGCGTGCGTACGTGCGTGCGTTCGTGCGTGTGTGTTGGTGGACGTGGGTGCGCGTGTGCGTGAGTGTGTGTTTGCGTGTGCGTGTGCGTGTGCGAGTGTGCGTGTGTGCGTGTGTGCGTGCGTGCGTGCGTGCGTGTGTGTGTGTGCGTGCGTGCGTGTGTGCGTGAATCCGTGTGTGCGTATGCGCGTGCGCGTGTGTGCGTGTGTGCGTGTGTGCGTGTGTTTGTGTGTTTGTGTGTGCGTGTGTGCGTGTATGTGCGTGCGTGTGTGTGTGTACGTTCGTGCGTGCGCGCGTGCGTGCCAGCGTGCGTGCGTGCGTGCGTGTTGTGTGTGGTGGTTCGTGTGTGGTGTGTGCGTTGTGTGTCATATGTGATGTGTGTGCTGTGTGTGGTGTGTTGTGTGTGAAATGTGCTGTGTATTGTGTTGTGTGGTGCGTATTGTGTGTTGTGTGTGTGGTGTGTGGTATGTGGCGTGCGTGAGTCTATGTGAGTGTGCGTGTGTGCGTGCGTGTGTGCATGCGTATGTGTATGCGGATGGGCGTATGTGTGTGCATGTTTGTGGCGTGTGTTCTATGCGTGTCGCTGCGCGTAGAGCCGCGACCCCAAAAGTGTGTGCGTGTGTGTGCGTGTGCGCGCGCGTGCGCGTGTGCGTGTGCGTGTGCGTGTGTGTGCGTGTAAGTGTGCGTGTGACCGTGCGTGTGCGTATGCGTGTGCGTGTGCGCGTGCGCGTGCGCGGGCGCATGCGCATGCGCGTGGGCGTGTGGGAGTGGGCGTGTGAGCGTGTGTTTGTGTGTTTGTGTGTGCGTGTGTGCGTGCGCGTGCGCGTGCGCATGCGCATGCGCGTGGGCGTGTGGGCGTGGGCGTGCGGGCGTGTGGGCGTGGGCGTGGGCGTGGGCGTGGGCGTGGTCGTGGGCGTGAGCGTGGGCGAGTGGGCGTGTGCGTGTGCGTGGGCGTGGGCGTGGGCGTGGTCGTGTGTGTGGTCGTGGGCGTTTGCGTGGGCGAGGGCACGGGCGTGAGCGTATGCGTGGGCGTGGGCGTGGGCGTGGGCGCGTGCGTGTGCGCGCACGCGAACGCACACGCGCACACGCGCTCGCGCACGCGTCCGCGTGGGCCTGTGCGTGTGCATGTGCGCGTGCGTGTGCGTGTACGTGTGCGTGTGCGTGTGCGTGTGCGTGTGGGTGGGCGTGCGCTGGTGCGCGTGCGTGTGCGTGTGCGTGTGCGTGCGAGTGTGCGTGTGCGTGTGCGTGTGCGTGTGCGTGTGCGTGTGAGTGTGTTTGTGCGTGTGCGTGTGCGTGTGTTTGTGCGTGTGCATGTGTGTGCGTGTGTGGGTCTGTGGGTGTGCGTGTGTGTGCGTGTGTGCGTGCGTGTGAGTGTGCGTATGCGTGTGCGTGTGTGGGTGCGTGGGCGCGTGCGTGCGAGTGAGCAGCACGCACGCGCGTGCGGGCGTGCTTGCGGGCGGGCGAGCGGGCGGACGAGCGGATGTGCGTGTGTGCGTGTCTGCGTGCGCATGTGTGCGTGCGTGCGTGTGTGAGCGTGTGCGTGTGTGTGTGTGTGTGCGCGTATGTGCGTCTCTGCGCGTGTGCGTGTGCGTGTGCGTGTGCGTGTGCGTGTTCGTGTGCGTGTGCGTGTAAGTGTGCGTGTGCGTATGCGTGTGCGTGTGCGTGCGCCTGTGCGCGTGCATGTGCGTGCGCGTGTGCGTCTGCGTGTGCGTGGGCGTGCGCGTATGCGTGTGCGTGTGCTGGTGCGCGTGCGTGTGCGTGTGCGTGTGCGTGGGCGTGGGCGTTTGCGTGTGCGTGTGCGTGGGCGTTTTCGCGTGCGCGTGCTTGTGCGCGTGCGTGTGCGTGTGCGTGCGCGTGTGCGTGTGCGCGTGCGCGTGCGTGAGCGTGTGTGCGTGCGTGTACGTGTCCGTGTGCGTGTGCGTGTGCGTGTGCGTGCGCGTGCACGTGCGCGTGTGCGTGCGCGTGTGCGTGTGCGTGGGCGTGTGCGCGTGCGTGCGTGCGTGTGTGTGCGTGTACGGTTTCGTGTGCGTGTGCGTGTGTGCGTGTGCGTGTACGTGTGCGTGTGCGTATACGTGTGCGTGTGCGTGTGCGCGTGCATGTGCGTGTGCGTGCGCGTGCGCGTGTGCATGTACGTGTGTGCGTGCACGTGCGTGTGCGTGTGCGTCTGCGTGCGCGTGTGCGTGTGCGTATGCGTGCTGTTGTACGTGTGAGCATGCGTGTGCGTGTGCGTGTGCGTGTACATTTGCGTGTGCGTATGCGAGTGCGTGTGCGTGTGCGTGTGTGTGTGTGTGCGTGTGCGTGTGCGTGCGCATGTGTGTGCGCGTGGCGTTGTGTGTGCGTGCGTATGCGGTGCGTGTGCGTGTTCGTGTGCGCGTGCGTGTGCGGATGCGTATGCGTGTGTGTGTGTGTGTGCGTTTGCGTGTGCGTGTACGTGTGCGTGTGCGTGCGCCTATGCGTGTGCGTGTGCGTGTGCGTGTGCGTGCGCGTGTACGTGTGCGCGCGCGTGTGCGTGTGCGTGTGCGCGTGCGTGTGCGTGTGCGTGTGCGTGTGCGTGAGTGTGTGCGTATGCGGCTGCGTGTGTGCGTGTGCGCGTGCCTGTGCGTGTGCGTGTGCGTGTGCGTGCGCATGTGCGCATGCGTGTGCGTGTGCGTGCGCGTGTGTGTGTGCGTGTGCGTGTGCGTGTGCGTGCGCGTGTACGTGTTCGTGTGCGTGTGCGTGTGTGTGTGTGTGTGTGACTGTGTGTGTGTGCGTGTCCGCACACACTGGTGGGCCTCGACGTGCGTGACACACGAGGACTCTCCAAGGTCGCCTCCCGGAGAGCGACCGCAGCACACAAGCATCTGCGCCTGCTGGGGCCGATCTCCCAAGCAAGGCACCGCGAGCAGGCGAAGGGGGGACTGAGAGTGCTGATGATGATGGTGATGATGTTGATAATGGTGCTGATGCTGGCAGTGATGATGATGGTTACGATGGTGATGATGATCATGAGGATGATGATGGTGATGATGACGTGGATGATGATGATGATGACGATGATGATAATGACGATGATTGACGACAACAACGGCCACAACAGATGCTGATGATGCTGATGATGATGACAATGACGATGATTGAGGACGACGACGACGACGAAGACGACGATGATGATGGTGATGATGATGATGGGGGGGCTGACGGTGATGGTGATGATGATGGTGGTGGTGATGATGGTGATGGTGATGACAGTGCTAGTGATAACGATAACGATGACAATAGCGACAAAGTACAAAGGTAATGGAAAGGGTACTGCTAATGATAATGGCACTGATACTGATACTGCCAGCGATGGTGAGAATGATAACGGTAATAACCATGACGATGGTGGTGGTGATGTTGATGATCATGACGATGATGGCGGTGATGATGAAGCGAATGATGATGCAGGCGGTGAGGATAGTGGTGTTGATGTTGGTGTTGATGTTGGTGCTTATGATGGTGATGATGATGGTGACGATAACGATAATGGTGATGATGTTGCTGTTGGTAATGATGATGATCATCATCATCCTGATGATAAAAATGTGTTCGATGCTGATGATGGCGGTGGCAATGATGGTGATGATGACGACGATGATGATGATGTTGATGATGACGTTCATGATGATGATGGTAATGCTGATGATGATGATGACGCTGACGACGACGACGACGATGACGATGATAGTGATGGCGGTAATGGTAGTGGTAGTGCTGGTGATGGTAGTGATGATGATGATGCTGATGCTGATAATGATGGTGATGGTGATGGAGATGGTGGTGGTGACAGTGATGATGATGATGATGAACCTGATGATGCTGCTGATGCTGATACTGATGCTGATGCTGATGCTGATGACGATGACGATGACGATGACGATGACGATGACGATGATGATGATTATGATGATGATGATGATGATGATGATGATGATGATGATGATGATGATGATGATGATAATGATGATGATGATGATAATGATGATGGAGGGCGAAAGGGGGCGCAGGAACCACCTCGCCCTCTGCGTGCCCCTCCTCGCCGCGCGGCTGCGCCGTGCTCTGCACCTCCTGGCAGACGGGGGGGGGACGAACGAACGACCACCTCTGCGGACAACCGCCTGGGCCTGCCAGACCGTGTGGGCGAGGACATAACCTCAGCGAGCTGATACGTGTGGAACACAACATACAGCCGGACCTAGAACAGAAGAACAGATCCTTCAAGAGCACGAGACCCTCCGCCAGCCAAACTGAAGGACACTCGAGGGCACCCTCCCCCAGGATGCACAAGAACATCCAACAAACTCGAAGGACATTAGTGCACCCTCCCCAAACCGACCTCGGTTTTATACCTCGGCCCGACCGCACATGCATAGGAACCACGAGACAGAACAACCGACAAACAAGAAGGGGAACAGCAGCAGGATGAGGAGTAAGGAGAAGAAAGGGGGCGAGGAGGAGGAGGAGCAGCAGCAGCAGGGTGAGGAGGAGGAGGAGGAGGAGAAGGAGAAGAAGCAGGAGAAGGAGGAGAAGGAGGAGGAGGACCAGCAGCAGCAGCGGGAGGAGGGGAAGGGGAAGAGGAGGAGAAGGAGGAGAAGGAGGAGGAGGAGGATGAGAAGGAGGAGAAGGAGGAGGAGCTGGAGCTGGAGGCGGAGGAGGAGGAGGAGGAGGAGCAGCAGCGGGAGAAGGAGGAGGAGGAGGAGGAAGACGACGATGACGAGAAGGATGAGGAGGAGGAGGAGGAGGAGGAGGAGAAATAGAGGGAGGATGAGGAGAAGGAGGAGGAGGAGGAGGAGGAGGAGAAGGAGCAGCGGGAGGAGGAGGAGGAGGAGGAGGAGGAGAAGGAGAAGCAGCATGAGTAGGAGACAGAGGAGGAGTGAGGAGAAATAGGAGGAGGAGGAGAAGGAGGAGGGAAGGAAGGCGTGACGGCGAGGGGAAAGGGGGGCGTGGAGGGGGAATGGCAGGGGCGCCCACGTTGCCCCCCAAGGTGGCCCCAGATGCCCCAACAGAGCCCCCGAGGAACCTCCAGCCCGCCATCGCTCGGGCGTCCATTCCCCGCGCATTGATCGAGTTCGCGAATTTCTGTTGCTCGATGATCCAAGATGATCCAAGATGGTCCTCGCCGATGGAAGAATGCACACGTCCGAGCGATGCCAAGCCAGCTCAAGACGAAGCCAGGACGAGGATACAGATCGGATGAGGACACATCGAGAATCTCTGAGTTCTGGCGGCTCTGGAGGATGCCTCGGGCGCCGCGGCCTTCTCGGAGCGCTCCCGACCTCTCCAAGAGCGTTCGGCACGCTCTGGAACGGATGAAAATAGGATGAGGATGAATCGAGAATCTCGGAGATCCCGCGGCTCTCGAGGATGCATCGGGCGCCGCGGCCCTCTCAGAGCGATCCCGTTGGGCGCGAATTATTGGGAGGGCGATGTATGGGGGGGTGCCAAAGGCCCCCTTCTGGACCCTCAAGGGACCCTTTCCTGCAGCCCTCGCAGCCCCCCCCTTTAGCCTTCCACCCCCGTTTATCGCGGCCCAATACCGCCCATTCCGAGAGCGTTCCGGCACGCTCTGGAACAGCGTGAGGAGGAGGAGGAGGAGGAGGAGGAGGAGGAGCAGGAGCAGGAGCAGGAGCAGGAGCAGGAGCAGGAGGAGGAGAAGGAGGAGGAGGAGGAGAAGGAGGAGGAGGAGGAGGAGGCGGAGGAGCAGGAGGAGGAGGAGCAGGAGGAACAGGAGGAGGAGGAGGAGGAGGAGGAGGAGGAGGAGGGAGGGGATCGGACCAGGAAAAAGGCGGCACCGCCCCACCTCCGGCCCCCCGGGGCTCAGCGTGTACCAGGAGATCTGGCGAGTGCTCTTGCGTGGTATGCGCCACGGCCCCAGATGGGCCGCAGCGCAACACGGAGGGCCGTGGGCGGAGTGGTGCCGTCTACTTCTTGGCCAAAGGGCGACGTGGTGCGATTGGCTCAGGACGCGCTCCAGGGGCTCCGGAGCAGCGGGCGGCGCCCTCGTGTCTGCAGCTCGTGCGGAACGTCGGGGGATCTTGGAGTTCCTGGAGGTCTCGGGAGAAGGAGGAGGAGGAGGAGGAGGAGGAGGAGGAGGAGGCGGAGGAGCAGGAGGAGGAGGCGGAGGAGGAACGCGCTCCAGGGGCTCTGGAGCAGCCGGCGGCGCCCTCGTGTCTGCAGCCCGTGCGGCACGTCGGGGGATTCGGCGGTGGACAAACCTCCCTTCAGTAGACCTCCCCTTCGTGAAGACGGCCTGGGACCGAAACCGACGGACCTGGGCCCGCGAAAATGACGGCCGCGACGCCCCCTCGCGAACCGAAGACGGCCAGTTCCTGAATCGACGCGTCGGGGTAGGAGGTCCGTCCACCCCCGAGGGACCTTGGAGCCCCCGGAGCGCTCGGAGCGCCTCGCCGAGCCGCCGCTCTCGAGCGCCCTCCTGGCCCCCTCCGCGGGGCTCTCGCGGGCCGCGCGCCCTCGGCCGCCGCGGCCCTCGGCAGATATAGGGTTATGTCGGGCGTGTCCCCCTACAGAGGGATTTTCGACGAAAAATTAAAAATACCCCAAAAATACTCCGAAAAGGCCAAAAAAATACTCAACAAATAGTCCCTGGACTATGTTTAGACTGCTTTTTGACTATTTTTGGGGCATGTTTTATTTTTCGTCGAAACTACCCGTGGATCATTTTTTGTTGTTTTTTTCTTTTATTTTTTTCGTCAATTATGTTTTATTTTTCGTTTTGAGACCCGACTTTTATGTTTTTCGTCGAAACTACCCCTTTTTCGTCCATTACGTTTTATTTTTCGTTTTGAGGCCCGACTCAAATACAGGGGACTCCGTGGGCCCTCTCCTGCCCGACGCGCGGCAAGCGGGCGGGGGGCGCTCGCTCCTCGGCCCCCGCTGCTCCCCACCCTCGACGCTCGAGCCTCGGCCCTCTGAAGGGGCCCCGGGACACACAAATAAAGACACACACACATAAAAAAAAGGTTCCCCATATTTCCCCATATCTTCTGGGTTTCTGTCTTCCCGCCCAGTTCCCACATTTCCCCCTATTTTCTCCTGGCAGTCGGCGAGGAGGAGGAGGAGGAGGAGGAGGAGGAGGAGGAGGAGGGAGGGAGGAAAGGAGAAGAGGAGGAGGAGAGGAGGAGAGGAGGAGGAGGAGGAGGAGGATTGTGTCTGTGTGTTCTTCCTGGCAGTCGGCGACGAATCGCCTCTGTGTGCTTTTCCTCCTCCTGGCCCCCTCGGCCCTCGGCGCCCTCGGCACTCGCTCCTCGGCTCCCTCGGGCGGGGCCGCGGGCCCTCGATCCTCGCCGCCCGAGGCTCCATCCTCGACCCTCGGCCCTCCATCCTCGACCCTCGACCCACGACACTCGACCCTCGACCCTCGAGCCTCTCCATCCTCGACCCTCGACCCTCGCCGCTCGAGGCTCGATGCTCGGCCCCTCCGTCCTCGACCCTCGATCCTCGACCCTCGAGCAGGGCCCCCGATCCTCGACGACCCCCTCGGGAGGCGACCCCCCCCCCCCGCGCGCCTGCAGCGCGCGCGCGGGGAGGAACTCGAGGAACTGCGCCTCGCACGGGGTGCGCGGGGCCCCCGCGGAGGGAGGCCGCCGACGGGCCGGGACGCCGGCAGGCCCGCGGGGAGCTGCGGCCGCATCCCGAGATCGTGGCGTCGCGGAAAAAAAAGGGCTCCCAACTTCGCGCGTCGCGCTGCGCGAAGCGCGAGAGCGCGAAGAGCTTCGCGCTCTCGCGCCGCCTCCCAGGGGAGAAGAGGAGGATGAGGAGGAATCGGAGCCCAACCGCGAAGCGCGAAGCAAGAATAACTTCGCGCCCTCGAGGGCGCCCTTGAAAAAACCAGAGGGAAGGGGGGGGGCGGGAAACGACGTGTTTTCCCTGGGCAAGCACCGCGGGTTCGTGTCGTGTCGTCCCCGGTGCTGGTTCCTTCCACCACGGGGATCGTTCAACCTTGAACGATGTGCCGCTTCCGAAACGTCAGATCGTTCAGCATCGACCGATTCTGGGTCGCCGGCGGCGTCCAACCTTGAACGCCAGCGGCGGGGTCGCCGCTGGTCGACATGACGCGACCTACCACATGGGATTCTTATGATTGAGCCCGCAGAGCGAGTCACCGCGGGCCTCCAGGGGAAGCTTGCACGCAGATTTTGCAATTAGTGGGCGTTTTAGGGATACTGCCTCGACGAGGATCCACACCAATCGTTGCAATATCTCTGGAGGCTTTGCGCCCCTTGGGGGATTAGGCGGGCTTCGACGCCAGCTAAGGGCCTTTGGGGGTCCATGGGGCACGACATGCGTGAAGGGTGGCCCAAATTGAGGCTCCAAGGAGCCGTCACGGGAGCCAGCTGAGCGCCCAAAATTCAGGAAGTGCGTGGGGGATGTCCGAGTCGCCGTTCCCATCAACATGGAAGGGCAATTCACTCGCATGTTGACGCCCCCCAGGAGCCTCCAGGCCCAAATCATTTGTTCTCCCAGAAAGGGCGTGGGCCAGGTGTTCTCTTTTAGTTGTGCTCCACTGTCCCCGGTGCCAGACTTGCGCAGGGCCAGCAAATTTCCGCTCGAACAAACGACGCAGATTCCAATATTGCGTTTACAGCATGCGTTTCGCGCGCGCCCGCTCGAGTAAAGTTCCCCGCCCTTCTCAGATCCTCGATAAGTGCGTCGACCCTGTCGGCGTGTGGAAGACGCTGTTCTGTTTGACTCATCGTCGTCGTCGTCGTCGTCGTCGTCGTCGCCGTCGCCGCCGCCGCCGTCGTCGTCGTCATCATCGTCGCCGCCGTCGGCGTCGTCGTCGTCACCGTCCGTAGCCATTTTGGCTCAAGTTTTGGCCCAGCGCCTGGGGGCAGACAAGCTGCCATCGGAGGCGGCGTGGCATCGGCGCCAGCGGTGCCAGCGGGCAGCGACGCGGACCCTGCTGTTGGCCTGGCAAGGCGCGCCGTCAGTGCGGCAGCGGCGGCGCCTCGAGGGGGCGGCCGTGCTGCTGGAGCGGCACCACGGCTCGCAGGCGCCGCAGGTGCCCGCCTTCATGGGCAGGGGCATCTACTCGGTGTGCGGAGGCTGCGGCGACTGGACGTGGGATGACCTCCTACGGAAGAGTAAAGGATGGTGCTCCTGCGGCACCTTCGTCGGCAGGCCTGCGCTTGGCCCCTGGGGCAAGCGCTCGCGTGGCTCCAGCGCGGGCCGCAGAGGTGCGGGAGGGGCATGGGGCTGAGGACGGCGCGAAGGGGCACGAGCTCGGCGGTGCGCCAGGTCCGACGTCCAAGGAGATCAGGGAGGCGATGCAGGCGGGGCGCCAGGAGGCGGCACGGGCGGCCCTGCGGAGGTACGCGGCCCCGCGCGATGGGGAGACGGCGGCGAAGGCCAAGGCGGCGGACACCTTCGCGAAGCTCAAGGCGGCCAGGGCCCAGGCGGGCGGGCGCTGGCAGGCGCTGCAGGCGAAGGAGGCGCGCGTCACGTCGACGAGGGCCCAGCTGGAGGCGCTGGAGCAGGAGCGCGACCTGGCGGCCGACGAGTGCGCCTCGGCCAAGGCCCACCTGGAGGAGGCCAACCTGGGAGCACGGACCGAAAATCCGAGCCGTGCGCCCCAAAAGGCCCCCAGGAGGCCCCGAGGAGGCCCAAGGAGGCCCCAGGAGGCCCCAAGAGACCCACGAGGCCCCGAAGACGCCCCCTCAAAGAGGCCCCGAAACAGCCCCCCCCCCCAAGAAGCATCCAAACGGCCCTCAAGAGGCCCCCGAAAGGCCTCCCGCGACTTCCCAGCGAACATCCTAGAGGCCCTCGGAGGCAACTCATAGGAGCCTCGCATACCATCTTGTCGGCTCTTGTGAATCGACTCCAATCGACGCTAAGTCGACGCTAAATCGACGCTAAGCCGACGCTAACTCGACGCTGATCGGCGCTAACCGACGCTAAATCAGCGCTATAGCATCGACTCCCAGACGCTAATCGACGCTCATCGACGCTAAAGACGGAATTAAGAGGGCATACAAGGCTCCCATGATTTGCTACAGAAGAGGCCTACATGACCCACGACCCAGGCACAGTGGCGGGAGGGACCGAAGGTCATCAAACACAGCACTTTTAAAGCTGGATCGATCCGTGATGGTCCTGGGGTCCGAGACCGGGGGAAATCGCCGGGCGTGGACAGAGTGCAACGACCGGATCTGGGGGTCGGCCAGCCCTCTGCGGCTCTCGGACCATAGAATTCGTCTCTCCAGCGGCCGCCTGGGACGGTCCGGGCACCCCCAGTTAACGCCCTCGGCGAGGTGCAGCTGCTGGAACGCAGCCCGAAGACAGAAAAAAACCGCTGGGCGCCGCCGAAGAAGGCGCCCAGGAACCGAGCACCGAGATCGAGCCTCGAGCCGAGAACGCCTCGGCCTCGAGCCTCGGCAACACGCCCAGCCTCGAGCCTCGACCTCGAGCCAAAAATCTCGACCTCGAGCCTCGAGCCCAGAGATCCGATGTCCTGATTTGTTCAGTACGGGGTCCCCGCAAGTCTCGACCCATTCCCTAGGACCGGTTTTTCATCCTGAGTCGTGTTTCGACGGTCCCGAGGCCCAGCGAGGGCCCCCGGGGGCCGAGATTGGCGAAAAACCTCCGCCCTGATTTTTTGTCAACACGCTGGACCTCTGGGGAGGCTCGAGCCTCGAGCCTCGGCAGCGCCAGAATTAAGTCGGGCCTGCCCCCCTACAGGGGGGTTGTCGACGAAAAAACAAAATACACCAAAAGTAATCAAACAATATTCTTCAAATAGTCTGGGGACTGTTTTTGGAATACTTGTTGATCTCTTTGCGGTATTTGGGGGGATATATTTTTTTCCGTCGAAAATCCCTCTGTAGGGGGACACGCCCGACAGAACGCCAGAAGAACGCATGGCCGCGGCCGCGGCCGAGGGCCCGCCCCGAGGGGCGCCTCGTCGCACCCGGCGAGGGCCCCCGGGGGCCGAGATTGGCGAAAAACCTCCGCCCTGATTTTTTGTCAACACGCTGGACCTCTGGGGAGCCTCGAGCCTCGAGCCTCGGCAGCGCCAGAATTAAGTCGGGCCTGTCCCCCTACAGGGGGATTGTC
>CAUYUJ010015920.1:221815-305821 GCA_963575745.1 Prorocentrum cordatum | reverse complement strand
TATCGGCGGCGGCGGCCGATATTCCCGCGAGGAGCTAGACGACTGCGGGGAGGCCTCGCGCGGCGGTCGCTCGGGGCTTCCGCAACTGCGGTCCTCCGTCGGCTCCGCGACTGCGGCATCCGCGGCAGCCCCTTGCAGGCCGAACCTTTCCCGCAGTCGCTGCTTCAGCTCGGCGAACCGCTTGTCGACCTCGGCTTTGCGACCTGGGTCCATGGCGTGGCCGCGCGCGGCCCCCGTCCGACGGGGGAACTGCGGCCGGCTTGGGAGAGGAAGGACAACGAGGGAGACGGCGGGGATGAGGACGAGGAAGGCGAAGAGGAGGATGGAGAGGACGCGACGGAAGAGGATGGCGCGAAGATCTCAGACGAGGGTGAAAGGAGCAAGGGGACTGCGACGAGGATGACGGGGCAGAAACGGAGGAGGAGGAATCAACAAAGTCCGCAACTGCGGCCCTCGGGGGGGACTGCGACGAGGACGACGGGAAATGACTCGGCCAACGGAGGCGGGCTACGGCCAACGGAAGGAACTGCGACGAGGAGGAAAGGCGGAGGGAGGAGACTGCGACGAGGACGACGGGGATGGGGCGACGAGGACGACGAACAACTGCGGATCCATCTGTTTAAGTACCTGTCTCCGCAACTGCGGCCGCGCTAATTAACGTCACGAGTGCTTCAACGGAGTTGATGCGCGCCCGAAGCACCTAATTACAGCGGTCAGTCGTGGGAGCGCCGCAACTGCGGCCAAGCTGTATGAAGTCGCTAGAAGGCAGCGCCGCAACTGCGGCCGAAAGCGCGCATAGTGAGTCAAACGAGCGCGGCGTCACGCGATCGGTCCCCGCAACTGCGGTTCCATGGCTGCGCAATCCCGCAACTGCGGGGTCAAGGCTGCGCGGACCACCGCGGTTGCAGCTGCGCCCCCTTGCTCGCGTCGAACCGCCCAGGATTCGGATGGGCGTGCAGCATCTTCCAGAACGTGAAAGTTCCGTGGCCATCGCTCTTGCCGAGACCTGCCCTCGGGCCCCGCACGGGATGCGAGTGCGGCTCCACCTCATACGTGTTGAACTTCGGGCTAGACCAGGATGGGTGGACGCGAATGCCCGAGCCGTCGTCGCGGATGAGGACGAAATCCAACTGGGGCAGAGGGATTCTTTGCGCCTGTCCTCTGTCCACCCCTTTCGTGTGCCTCATGTTGTCGAGACTGCTAGGGCACGGGCGGCACTCGCAGCGGACCAACCCGCGACTGCGGTCATTGTCAGGGCCGCACACGACGCGCAGCATTGTAGGTCCATCCATCTGCGCGACCATCCCCAGCCAAGACCACGGCACTTTGACAGTGTGGTCCCAGTCCCAATCCCTGTTGTCCTGCGCCTTCCCCTTTGCGCGGTACTTAAGGATCTTCGAAATTTCCTCCGCAACTGCGGTACCTCCGAAGACGGGCGTGCGGCTGCCGAAAGGGTTTTCTCGGTCTTTGTACTCGTCTCGGAACCACTTCAAGGCCGCGTTGTGCTGCTTATAATTGCCGTTCCAGTTCGCCCTGAAGTTCTCGAAGAATTCCAACTTGAAAATTGGCAGCGGCTCATTGCGCGCAATTTGAAACAGCGCAACTGCGCCTTGTTCTTCGCGCCCTGGGGGAAGCAGGGGACCGCCTCCTTTGCCCGCCGCTGTTGCGGCCGCGGGCTCCGCGGCAGGAGAACCTGCCGAGGCACTCGAGCGGCCACCTTCCCATGCATTCCACCAGCCACCCTCGTCGTCCCACCAGCGGGCGCCCTCCATTACCCAACCCTCGCATCCGTTGCCGCCCCATCCGCCGCCCTCCCATCCGCGACTGCGGTCACTTCCGTCGCCGCCATCCTGCGCTTTTCCTCTCCATCCGCCAAGAGAATCTCCGCCGCCCCAGCCGCCACTGCGGTCACCTCCGCCGCCGTATCCGCCACTGCGGCCGCCCCAACCCCCACTTGTACCCCAACCGCCGCCGCTGCTCTTTGAAGAATCCGCAACTGCGGCCCGTGTTTCCTCTTCCGCTTTGTCATCCCACCCTGCACGCATCTCTGCCCCGACTGCAGGCCGCGGAGGCGGGCGCGAGCCCGCCAAACCGCCGTGAAACCTACCGTCGGCGCGGGCTTGAGCCGAACGTGCATGGAGGAGGAGGATGAGGAGGAGGAGGGTGAATGTGAGGAGGATGATGCGTTCCTGGGAGGTGTGCCTTCGCGTGCAACACAAGAGCCCTGAGAATTCCTGAGGCCACTCCAACAGCCAAGGACGCGGATGACAAGAAAGTCGAGAAGATTGGGAACCGATTGAGGATTAAGAGGCGTGCGACGAAAGGGATGATGATGACGAAGAGGAAGATCAGTGAAGGGGAGGAGCGGACAGGAATTATGGAGGAGTGATAGCAGAGGAGGAAGAGGGGGAAGGGGGAGTAGGAGGAGGAGGAGGAGGAGGGAGAGGAAAAGGGGGAGGAGGAGGAGGAGGAAGAAGGGGAGGAGGAGGAGGAGGAGGAGGAGGAGGAGGAGGAGGAAGAGGAGGAGGAGGAGGAGGAGGAGGAGGAAGAGGAGGAGGACGACGACGACGAGGAGGAGGAGGAGGAGGAGAGGGAGAAGGAGAACGGGGACAGGAGGACAAGGACGGAGAAATATAACAAATGAGGGGGAGGAGGCGGAGGAGGAGGAGGACCAGGAGGAGAAGCAGGAAGAGGAGGAGGAGAGGGGGGAGGAAGAGTGCGCGTGAGACTGGGAGAACGAGGTAATTAATTAGAGAGGGAACGGGGGAGGAGGGAGGACAAGGAAGAGCATACAGCGACGAGAAGAGGAGAAGGAACAGACGAAGGCTCCTGCTGATCGCATTTCCGCATCGTTCAAAGCAGTGCCGGGGCGCTGCTTTGAACGACTGGTGATGTTCAAAGCAGTTCCCCGGCACTGTGTTCCATCGTCGCCGTTATAAGGGCTATCGGATTATTCTGATCAGGAGAGATCTCGCCTTTCCTGGGGTCTGCGAAATGCGAAACTGGCAGTCTCGGAGAGCTCTTTTGCCCATTGTCCAACGCAAGCGAACTTGAAACGCTCTCTCTTTCCCAGCTCGGGCTACCCCTCCTGAAGGACCGAGTACAATTTGAGCACTGTCTAGTTCCGGTATAAGTCTTGCGGTGCACTCCCAAGGTCAGGTGGGGATCCCCAGCAAATCCCTTCTGGGGCTCTGGGCCCCTTCAATAGAGTACTGACAGTGCTCAATCCAGAGAATCCAGAAGCCGCGAGGCACGGTGGCGGGCTTCCCACCGTCCTCGATGAAGCCAAGGCCAAAAAACCGGACGAAGAAAACACCGACCATGTGCATGCGAAGGTGTGGAAGCCGTGTTCCAACCACAGTCCTCCTGATTCTCCACCTCCGTATCCGTCACGGCTCCAGCCCCGCCCGCGCAGGAGGACCCTTCGCCCACCTGCCCGGCCGCGGAGGGGCGCCTTCCCGAGAGGACCCGCTCGATTCGCGCCCGTGGCCCGCGCCCGCGCGCCCGCGGGAAGATGCCCTATTTCGGCTACGGCAGGCGCTCGGCCAGAGAGGACGGGCCTCCCCCGCAGGACGCGCCGGGTGCTGGCTGGGCGGGGGAGGCCAGTGCCCCGCCGCACGGGGGCCACCGCGATGGCCCGGAGGCCGATGCGTACGGCAGGCCGATGGCGACCATGGGCGACGAGCTGTCGGCCGAGGGCTCGCCGAACAGCTGGAGCGCTGCGCCCTCTGCCGCCGGGCCCCCAGGCGGAGCTCTTCTGGGACTCCCTCTGGAGACCACTCTCGGGGCTCCCCTCTGGGGCCATCAGAGAGCCTCTCGGGTGCATCTTCGGGCCTCGGGGGGACACCACTAGGCCACCTCAGGCAGCATCGCGGGCCTGTCTTAGGCCCCCGGGGGCCACATGGGGGCCTCTTGGGGCCAGCCCGGAGCCATGCTTTGGGAGTCCAAGGGCAACCTGGAGGAGCCAGGGGGCTGACTCGGAGCGCCGCCGAGTGTTTTCTGTTGGAGCTATGGCCCACCCCCTCACAGAGAACAGAAGCGAGACGGGACCGGAGTGGGAAGAGACGGGAGGCAAGAGGCATGACGAAATAGAGACGACAAGAAACACCAAGACAGCAGTCCAGCAGGGCCCTTCACAGCCTAGCGCGCCCTAAAGGGACCTGCGGATTCGAGTCGGCGACGAGGATGTTGTCTTGTTGCCTGGCACCGGCCAGGCCGACATGTACTCTCCCGCTCAAGGTTCTTACGGCAAGCCCGTCGCCCACTGGCAGCCGGGTGTGCACCTGGACGTCCAGGGCGAGCACGAAGGCACCAGCTCAGTGGACTCCGTAGGGATCCGTGGAGAGCATCACGACACTTGGCGCAGCTGGGGTGGGAGGCACAGCTACGGCCACGGCCCAGACAGCCCCTTCGCCGATCCAGAGGAGAGGATCAGGCAAGCACGCGAGAAGATGCATGCCTTGCTCCATGAGACTTTCAGGTTTTATGGCCAGAGTGTCAGCCACACGCCGTGCTGCTGCGTAATGTTCTGGAGCATGATTGTGGCTGTGATCACCGTACTGGGAGCAGTGGTTTTCCCGCCCGTGGTAGAAACGGACTTTGATTCTTTTTTGGTCACAGATGTTGAGTCCTCAATCCGACTGTCCGCCTTTGACGCGGCGATGAATGCTCGGGACGCGCTGTCCCGCAGGCTCTCTGGTGTCGGCGACACCGGCACCACGTCGGTCACCACGTACACGACGAAGGTGTTGTTCCTCATATACGAGGTGCAAGGAAACGTCCAAGGTGGCGCCTTCGACGACGAGATCCTGCAGCATATCTTGGGCTTCGAGGCCTCGCTGCGAGCAGAGCCGGCCTGGAAAGACCTGTGCGGCAGGGGCCCGGAATCCAAGCGGGCGTTCTGCGATCCTGGGATATCGGCTGCGCGGTACTTCCTGCCGACCTTCAAAGTGCAGAGTGAGACAGATGTGATTCCAGAGTCCCTGGTGTTTGACGGGAATGGGTTCGACCCGTTGCCCCCTCAGATGGCATTGCTTGCCATTGAGAGCCATGGACTTAGTGGATTGGTGCTGCCCGAGGATGGTTTGACGTGGGAGACTGCAGCAGGCTCGAGTCCATCAGTGATCCGCAGCGCCTTCCGCTTCTCGGTGCCATGTGGAACTGGCTCTGCAGAGGCTTTGGCCAAATGCGAAGAGGGGTTCAACGCATGGAAGGACTTTTTCACCCACCATCTCCACCCGTTCTTGAACGAGCCCTACCTCGTCAAGAAGAAGTTTGCTGGCGATGGCGAAAGTGAGTATTATGAGCCATTCAGGGTGTGGTATTCTGGCAGCGACATCGACTCGTTCGAGGTTATTCAGGCGATCGTTGGCGACTTCTGGTACGCTTTTGGCTCTATGCTCGCAGTGCACCTCTACGTTCTTGTCCACACGCGTAGCTTCCTCCTTGCTTTGACAGGTCCTTTCATCTCTGTGGCAGCGGTGCCCCTGACATACTCGCTGTGCGCGATCGTATTTGGGCACACGCAGGTCAGTTTCGCCAGCTTCCTCGCCCTTTTCCTTGCTGTAGGGTTTGGCGCCGACGTGGCGTTTGTGTATCGAAGACGCCTACGGCGAATCACCGCCGCCCCCTGCCTTTTTGGAAGCGCCTATGTGGCCGAACGTTGAGGCCAGACCTGCCAAGCTATCGGACCATGTGTTCCCCGAATCGGTTTGGAAAGCCTTCGGGGAACACGTGGGCATCTTGAAGGTCATCTTGGCAGTCTTGGAGGCCTCTTGGGCAAGCTTTGGGCGATCTTTGGGGCTTTTTGGGCCGTCTCGGGCCAGCTTCGAGCCAACTTCGGCCATCTTGGTGGGTTCCTGGCACGTCTGAAGCCGTCGGAAGCCGTTTGGGGGGCCTCTATGGGCCGACTTGGGGCCCGCTTGGAATGCTCCAGGGCCGTCTTGAGGCCATCTTGGGCGTCTTGGAGGCCATCTTGGGCGTGTTGGAGGCCTCTTGGGCCCTCTTGGGGCCCTCTAGGGGCCATCTTGGAGGCCACTTGGGCCATCATGGGGTTCTCTTGGGGGCCTCTTGGGCGATCTTGGGGGCTTCTTGGGCCGTCTTGAGCCGTCGGAGAGCCGAAAAGGCGCAAATGCCAAAATCCTTCAAAAACCAAGGAAAAATCAATGATTTTGGCCTCTTCGGACTCTCCTGGAGGACCTCTTGGAGGCCTCTTGGGCCGTATGGGAGGCCTCTGGGGGGCCTCTTGGGCCGTCTTGGGCCGTCTTGGACTCTCTTGGGCCGTTTTGGAGGCCGTCTTGGACCATCTCGGGCGGACTTGGAGGCCATCTTGGGCCATCTTCGCGATTTTTTGAGGATGTCCCGAGCGAAACGGCCGTTTTGTTTGCGAGGGATTGTTTCGGGTCGTTGAGCACGTTTCCGTTTGGGGCTTCCGGGTGGCCGGCGGGTTTACTGCCGGACCAACTGGGGAGTTCTTTTGGAAAAAGAACCAAAACCCAAAAACCTGTGTTGTGATTTTGATTTGTGTTTTTTGATGATTATGAGTTTTTTGTTTGAAATGATGATGTTGTGTTGTGATGTGGTTTTTGATGAAGTTTTTCTTTTTTGTTGTTTTTTTTTGATTTTTTTGTGAATTTGTTTTTTTTTGTGATTGTGCTTGTGATTGTTCTTGTTTGAAACATCCAGCACGCCGTGCACCCCTGCAAGCAGGGGGCGGCGGATCCAGCTGCCTGCGGCAAGTCCCGCCACCGTGCCAGCACAGCCCCCTGGGTGGCGACTGCTCGAGGGACGCCAGGAAGGGGGTCGGTTCCCTGGAAGGTTACGCAACAACTATCAGGCTGCAAGCGGCATTCTGCCACGCCTCACCATGCCAGCGGGCACGGTGGCGGATACCGACTTCTGGGACCAGTCCCTGAAGAGGGAGGACCTCGCCAGCGACACCGACCGCGTGCTGTGGACCTACGCCATCGCCGCGAAGGCGTCCCTCGCCACGACCGCGACCACGGCGCTGTCCTTCCTCGCGAACCTGGCCTCGGCCATCCGAGCGCTGAGGCAGTTCGCGCTCTTCATGGGCCTCTGCGTGATGGTGACCTGGCTTCTCATCCCGGAGGTGGCCCCGTCGAGCCAGCGGCGCCCCCCCCCCCGTGCACACTCTGCAGCCCCCTCTCGGGGCCCCCTGGAGGCTCCTCGTCGCCACGGCCGGGTGCGCCTCAAGGGGGGGGGCGTCCGGATGGATCTGGGGAGGGGCGGGGGAGACGGACCTGAAGCGGAGTCGGGCCCGGTGGGATAGCTGCCGTGGTCTCGGCTGGCCCTCCTCCGAGCATCTCTCTCGTGTACCTGCCGCTCTGCATCTTCGACGAGCGCGCCTGTTCCCGCTATCGGCTCTGCCACGGGCGGCGGCTTTCGTTCTTCAGCCCTTGGGCACGCCACTTGAGGCGATGGCGCTGCTGCTACATTGCCATCGCGTTGATTTGTTCTATTGCTGGAGCTGGCATTGCGGCCGGGCGCTTCGAGCTGGCTTCCAGCGTTAGTCTATTCCCGGGGGAGCACAACCAGAACCGCGGGAAAGAAGTTGCGGAGAGGTTCGCGACTCCGTGGGACATCCTCTACGAGATGCGCACGGCGCCAGCAGCCGAAGAGAGCGTTTGCGTCGACGATTCGGGCACGCCTGCGGGGTGCCTGATGGGATGGTGCGAGGCCCAGGAGCGCGCGGACCCGCTCAGCTGCAGTGTCTTCGAGCGCGTCGGGCACACCTGCTCCGCCAGCACAGAGCGCATCCTCGCCACTATGCGCATCGTTGGCAAGAACTCCGTCACGGCTTTCGAAGCCGAGAGCGCCTTGCTGAGCCTTGCTGGGGATCGCTTCGGGGCAGGCTTCGAGGCCTCCTCCTCCATCAGCTGGGGCTTTCCCTCGCCCGCCACGCAGCTGCTCAACGAGTGGGAGAGCGGTGACATGGAGCTCCACAGTCAGAAGGAGTCTGGGAGGGCCTTGTTGAAGCGAGGAACGGGCGACTACTGCGACTGGGATGTGGTCGCATACTGCGGTGGCGCGCTGGAGTGCTCGGACCCAGAGTTTACGCGCATCAGGCCCAGCTTGCCGATCGGGAGCAGTAGCCGTCGAGCCTCTAGCGGTGTCGACCCTTCCGAGGGTTTCGGGCTCGTGGGGACCCGCATTCCACCTTCGAGGTGGGCAAAGGTGCGCGCCGTGTTCGGTCTCTGGACTCCATCGGAAATTGACATTTTCTCTACTAACGATCCCTCTTCAGAGTGGAGATTCCTCATGGACATTCCAGGCTCAACGTTCGTGATGGGCGATCCGTGGACGCAGCGAAACCTGAACCAATTCTGCGCGGGCATCACGACCAAGATGAGGGTAGTGGATTACTGGTGCTGGATGGAGGATTTCCGAGAGTTCACACTGGCTAAGTATGGCTCGTTTCCTGTCCGATCAACATCTTTTGCTTCGGTTGCCCTTGAGTTTACAGAGTCTTCTCACAGTTCACTGACAGGCACAGACTATCTGGTGACGCTGCAGCGCGAATCTGGCACCCTAGTCGCGCGGGCGCATTTGGGAACGATGGGGGCGGGGGGGTTGCCAGGGGGGGCGCCCAGGAGGGGGGCAGGTTCGAGGGAGCGTCTCAACTGGACCTTCTGTCTTTGACACCATTTTGTATGGAAGGCGAAGCGTAGGGACAGTGCCAAATAGGCAAACACATGCTGGGCTCTGTGCGCTGGGGGGAGAAGTATTGGAACAACCAAGTGCGAGACACCAATTGCTGCAAGCGCGGCGGCGGACATATGGATGATCAATGAGGAGATCAAGGCAATGTTTTTCTCCTTTGCGGTTGACGTTGACTATATGTCGTCCGATTTTGACATGATACTTGACCTCAAAGAGCAATGGGACGAGTACCTCGAAACTTGGAACAGCACGGCCAAACCGGTTGCCAGGAATGCATTCCATGTCTCTAAGTTGTGGGTGTCCGCGGAGTCCTCGCGCGTATTGGTGTCAGGCACGATTAAGACAGTGGGGATATTGCTAATACTCGCTTTTATGGGCATGCTTGCTTTCACATGGAGCATTGTGTTGTCTTTGTATGTGGTGATCGCTACCATGGGTGTGATGGGTTGCCTCACGTTTCTGATCACTGTTGTTCTGAGCTGGTCAGTGGGGTTGATAGAGGTCATCGCAATCATTTATTTTGTCGGGTATGCAGTCACGTACTCACTGCACGTGGCGCACAAGTACGCCTCTGACAGCTACCGCGATGCCGACCCCGATGACGAAGCTTTCGCGAGAGAGCTGGCCGCCAACGCGGGATACCACCAGCCCCAAGTCCGATTTTTACGCACCGTGTACTCCTTGAAAGCCATCGGCGGTGCTGCACTGGGCAGTGCAATCACGACCAGCGGCGCGGCGTTCTTCTTGACGTTTTGCACCCTGACCATCTTCACGAAGCTGGGTGGCATGTGCCTGGCCGTGTCCGTGCTGTCCGCCATCTTTGCTCTTGTGCCTCTGCCCGCATTGCTGCTGTCCTTTGGGCCTATCGGCCCCGGTGCGTGCTCGTGCGTGCGGCAGGAGCAGTACACCGGACAGCGCTTGAAACCCCCGCCGGAGAGGAAGGGGACCAGGGAGTGACACCTATTGGACGCTGGCCTGGCAGTATTTTCACTGATTCGAACGCCGTCTCTGCGCAGTCGTGCAGTCACCTCTTGCTGCTGGTAGGGGCCGCTATCTGATCTGCGTTGCTGCGCACATCTGTCAACTCGCCTGGGGAGGCAGCAAAGCAACGCTGTAGTGTGGCTCGGGGGTGGCGTCGCGTAGTTGTCGCGATGGGGCCTTTTCGGGGCCCTTCGTTCTTCGGGTCTATCCGTGGGAGAGGAGGATGACGACGAGAAGCAGGGGGCGAAGCATCAGTAGCAGACGAGGAGGAGGAGTACGAGGAGTAAGGGGGACAGACGAGATCGTTCGGTTTCCTCTTCTCCCCCGTCTGCTTCTCATCATCCTTGTCCGTCAAGCCCATCCAGCGCACTTCACCTCAGTGCAGTCGACCCCCCAGACCAACCATACCATACCTTTTCCCAGCGGGTATCAATCTACATATACCCGTGATCCACATCTTTCCCAGAGAGGGTCTATATTTGCATCTACATGTACATGTGGTACACCTCTTTCCACCAGGGGGTTGTCCATGGATATATCTATGTCTATATCTGTTTTATCGGTGTGAGCTGGGGGGTGGGGCCCGGCCGGTGCCGTCATCCTCCATGGGCGCCCCCCGGGACCTTTGGGGGGTCACAGACCCCCCGGGACTGCCCCGGGCCGCTTCCAAATTGCCCGCGACAGGCCACGCGGGCCGTACAGATGGTCAAGAAAGCCTCAAGAGGCCCCGAAGACGGCCAAGAGCGCCCCCAGAGGGCCCGAGAAGGCTTGAAGAAGGCCGACGAGGGCCCCGAGAGGGCCTTCAAGAGGCAAACATCGGCCCATTCCCAGCGTAAAGCGTAAGTTTCCAGCATACTCGCTTGCTTCGTTTTCACAGTGCCCCAGACGCCCCCGAGCAGCCCCAAGACAGCCCAAGAGAGACCCAAGAGGGCCCAAGACGGCCCGAAAAGATCGTCCCGTGGGGGCTCACGGACCCCCCAAGACGGCCCAAGAGGCCCCGAAGCTGGTCTCCAGGAGGCCCCCAAGACGGCCTCAGGGAGGCCAAGAGGGCCTCGTTCGAAATCAGGTTCCCGGAAGCCTCTCTGGGAACATGATTTCCGGGTTCCCAGGACGCCCAAGAGGCCCACAAGACAGCCTCAGCGAGGCCCAAGAGGGCCCGAGATGGCTTGAAGATGGCCGAAGAGGGCCCCGATAGGGCCTTCAAGAGGCAAAAATCAGCCCGTTCCCGTAGTAAAACGTGCATTTTCAGCATACTCCCTTGCTTCGACTTCGCAGTGCCCCAGACGCCCCGGAGGAGCCCCAAGACAGCCCAAGAGTGACCCAAGAGGGCCCAAGACGGCCCGAGAGGGACGTCCCGTTGGGCTGACGGAACCTCCCAAGACGAAGAGGCCTCAAAGCCGGCCCAGGAGGCCCCCAAGACGGCCTCAAGGAGGCCCAAGAGGGCTTCGTTCGAAATCATGTTCACGGAAGCCTCTCCAGGAACATGATTTCGGGGTTCCCAGGACGCCCGAAGACAGCCTCCAGAGGCCCCGGACACGCCAAAGATGGCCTCAGGACGGCCGACGACGCCGCCAAAACGCCCCAAGAGCGCCTCCAGAGGCCCCTCCACAGGGCCCCACAAGCTGAAAATTATGAATTTTCCAATGGTTTTTGAAGCATTCTTGCGCTCTCCCATGTTCCGCCTCCCCACGGTCCCGGACCGCGTCAGAGGCCCTTCAGATCGCTCCAAGACGGCCGAAGAGGCTCCCAAGAAAGCCCAGAGACGGCCCAGGATGCTCCTCAGATAAATCAAGAGGGCCTCGAGAGCGCCCCAAAGAGCGCGGCATTTCAAGGTCTCCAGCCTGAGAGGCTCCTAGGACGCCCCCGGAGGCCATCAAGAGGCTCCCAAGAAGCCCCGTGAGGCTCCCAAGAGAGCCACCCGCGCAAGAGGCCCGGGCGCCCGGGGCCGGGGCTCCGAGCGCGCATGGGGGGACCGGGGCCTCCGAGACCGCTCCCAGAGCACCCCGGAGGGGCCGTGGAGCCCCCAGACTGCCCCAGAGAGCTCCAAGACGCTCCCAGAAACCCCCAGGGGGCTTCGACCAGCCCCTCCAAGACAGCCCAGATAGCTCCAATGTGGCCCAAGATGGGCTCCAGACCGCAGGTACACAGCCCAAGTGGCCTCCAAGAGGGCCCAAGAGAGCTCCGAGAGACGTCCCGAGAGAGCCCAAAGAGGCCCACACCATTGATTCGCACTGGTTTGCTTGTGTTGGTTGTTTGTTGTGTTGGTTGTGTTGCTGGTTTTGGTTTGGTTTTTTCGTTGTTTGTTTGGTTTTTTTTTTCTGTTTGGTTTTTTTTTTTTTTGTCTTTTTGGACATTGGTTTTTGCTTTTGATTCGCACTGGTTTGCTAGATGTTTTTCGCATACGTTCTCGCGCTCTCGAGCTTCCAATGCTCGAAGACGGCAGAAGACACCCCGCCCCAAGACGGCCTCAGGGAGCTTGAAAATTGCCCAGGAGGAGCCTCAGACGGCCCAAGAGAGGCCCGGGACAGGCCCATGCTGGGCCACAGAGCGGGAGCGGGAGGCCCCAAGGCGCTGCAAGACGGCCCAGATGGCCCGGGCTTTCCCCCTCCGTCCTTCCTTCCCTCCCGCCACCTCCCCTTGCCTCCATTCCCTCCTCGCACCTCTTCCTCCCCTCACCCCTCAGCTTTCGTGCTCCTCCCTCCTCTCCTGGGACGGCCCCGCCAGAGCGCCAGACAGGCCCTGCCAGAGCGAGCGGGGCATCTCTCTCTCTCTCTCTTTTTTTTGTTTGTTTTCTTTCTTTCTCTCTCTCTCTCTCTCTCTATATATATATATATACACATACACCCTGTAATTTCACAAGTTGTCCCTCCCACCCCTCAAGGGCGGCACTGGCAAAGCGAGAGGGGTGTTGCTATACCATGTGCAGTCCCTGTTTTGTTTTGCTCATGAGTCTCAAGGCAGCCCCGAAATGGAGGGCATGAAGTGTAATTTCGAATATTTCGCCTCCTGAAGCTCCCCCGAGGCCTGAAGAAGGCGCCAGGACGGCCCCATGCAGGCTCCAGGTGGCGCCCGAGGCCCCAGACCAGTGCCCCGAGAAGCAACGATTATTGTTTTCCCCAGGGCTTTTCACTGTTTTTGGGCTCGTCCACTTTTCAAACTTCCGACAATCCACGACGGCCCAAGAGGCCTCCAACACCGCTTCAGGACGAGTCCAGAGGCGCCCAGGAGGACCCAAAACGGCCTAACAGAGTTTCTTCACGACCCCAGGTGCGCCTGAGACGGCCTCCGAGGCCCTGAAAACGGACCCAAGATGGTCTCCACAGGGGGAGCATGAACCGAAATTTCGAGTCTTTCGCCCCAACTGGATCCCAGGAGGAGGCCCCAAGATAACTGCCAGATCAAGAGGGCCATGAGAGGCCCCCGCGACGCCCCAGAAGGTTCCAAAACCAGCCCCATTACGCTGCCGAGGAACCCCACATACTTATATTATGGCTGGAGTGATGATAGCTGAAGTGAAGCATGTAAGAATGATGTTGGTGGCCGTTGCCACACCCTGCGCACCCCCTATTTTGTCCAGAAAGTGCCACGCCTGCTATGCCCTGGACGACCGTCGTGCATAGCGGCCGCGGTGAGGGACCACCCCCTGCGCACCCCCTGTGGTGTCGAGAAAGTGCCACACCTGCTATGCCCTGGACGACCGTCGTGCATAGCGGCCGCGGTGAGGGACCAACCCCTGCGCACCCCCTATGGTGTCGAGAAAGTGCCACACCTGCTATGCCCTGGACGACCGTCTCGAATAGCGGCCGCGCTCGGGGACCACCCCCTGCGCACCCCCTATGGAATGGAGAAAGTGCCACGCCTACTATGCCCTGGACGACCGTCTCGGATAGCTGCCGCGCTCAGGGACCACCCCCTGCGCACCCCCTATGGAATCGAGAAAGTGCCACGCCTACTATGCCCTGGACGACCGTCTCGGATAGCGGCCGCGCTCAGGGACCCCCCCCTGCGCACCCCTTATGGTGTCGAGAAAGTGCCACGCCTGCTATGCCCTGGACGACCGTCTCGGATAGCGGCCGCGCTCAGGGACCACCCCCTGCGCACCCCCTAAGTGTCGAGAAAATGCGACGCCTGCTCTGCCCTGGACGACCGGCGCGGATAGGGGGACCACCCCGTGCGCACCCCCTATGGTATCGAGAAACTGCCACGCCTGCTACGGCCTGGACAACCGGCGCGGATAGGGGGACCACCCCCTGCGCACCCCCTATGGTGTCGAGAAACTGCCACGCCTGCTACGGCCTGAACGACCGGCGCGGATAGGGGGACCAAAAACCCCCCCCTTGGCACCGCACCCACGATGGCGTGAGAAACTGACCACGCCTGATACGGGCCTGGACGACGGGCGCGAAAGGGGGACACCCCCTGCGCACCCCCTATGGTGTCGAGAAAGTGCCACGCCTGCTACGGCCTGGACGACCGGCGCGGATAGGGGGACCACCCCCTGCGCACTCGAGAAACTGCCACGCCTGCTACGGCCTCGACGACCGGCGCGGATAGGGGGACCACCCCGTGCGCACCCCCTATGGTATCGAGAAAGTGCCACGCCTGCTACGGCCTGGACGACCGGCGCAGATAGGGGGACCACCCCCTGCGCACCCCCTATGGTGTCGAGAAAGTGCCACGCCTGCTACGGCCTGGACGACCGGCGCGGATAGGGGGACCACCCCGTGCGCACCCACTATGGCGTCGAGAAACTGCCACGCCTGCTACGGCCTGGACGACCGGCGCGGAAAGGGGGACCACCCCCTGCGCACCCCCTATGGTGTCGAGAAACTGCCACGCCTGCTACGGCCTGGACGACCGGCGCGGATAGGGGGACCACCCCCTGCGCACCCTCTATGGTGTCGAGAAACTGCCACGCCTGCTACGGCCTCGACGACCGGCCCGGATAGGGGGACCACCCCCTGCGCACCCCCTATGGTGTCGAGAAATTGCCACGCCTGCTACGGCCTGGACGACCGGCGCGGAAAGGGGGACCACCCCGTGCGCACCCCCTATGGTGTCGAGAAGCTGCACGCATGCTACGGCCTGGACGACCGGCGCGGATAGGGGGACCACCCCGTGCGCACCCACTACGGCGTCGAGAAACTGCCACGCCTGCTACGGCCTGGACGACAGGCGCGGATAGGGGGACCACCCCCTGCGCACCCCCTACGGCGTCGAGAAGCTGCCACGCGTGCTACGGCCTGGACGACCGGCGCGGATAGGGGACCACCCCGTGCGCACCCCCTATGGTGTCGAGAAAGTGCCACGCCTGCTACGGCCTGGACGACCGGCGCGGATAGGGGGACCACCCCGTGCGCACCCCTTATGGTGTCGAGAAAATGCCACGCCGGCTACGGCCTGGGGGGGACCACCCCGTGCGCACCCCCTATGGTGCCGAGAAAGTGCAACGCCTGCTACGGCCTGGACGACCGGCGCGGATAGGGGGACCACCCCCTGCGCACCCCCTATGGTGTCGAGAAACTGCCACGCCTGCTACGGCCTGGACGACCGGCGCGGATAGGGGGGAGCACCCCCTGCGCACCCTCTATGGTGTCGAGAAAGTGCCACGCCTGCTGCGGCCTGGACGACCGGCGCGGATAGGGGGACCACCCCGTGCGCACTCACTATGGCGTCGAGAAACTGCCACGCCTGCTACGGCCTGGACGACCGGCGCGGATAGGGGGACCACCCCCTGCGCACCCCCTATGATATCGAGAAAATGCCACGCCTGCTACGGCCTGGACGACCGAGCTGAGCTGTGCTGTGCTGAGCTGAGCTGAGCTGTGCTGAGCAGTGCTGTGCTGTGCTGTGCTGTACTGTGCTGTGCTGTGCTGTGCTGAGCTGTGCTGTGCTGTGCTGAGCTGAGCTGAGCTGAGCTGTGCTGAGCTATGCTGAGCAGTGCTGTGCTGTGCTGAGCTGAACTGAGCTGTGCTGAGCTGAGCTGAGCTGCGCTGAGCTGTGCTGAGCTATGCTGAGCAGTGCTGTGCTGTGCTGTGCTGTGCTGTGCGAGAAGGAAAAGGGTAGGGGGGAGGTGTGAGACGCGGGTGCGGCGCGGCAGGGAAGAAAACCAAAACCCCACGAAACATGTGGGGAATGAGGCCAAACTGCGGCCCCCTAAAACCCCCCGCGGCCCCCTTCAACATCCCTCCTTCCTTGCACTTTCTAACCCCTCTCCTACTGTTCTTGTTTCGTTACCTTATGTCTCTCCCATCTCACTTCGCTTCCGCACCACGCAGACAACATCTCCGAGTGGTTCATTCTGGCTACCCTGCGGCCTTTGCAGCCTCCTTCGGGGTTCCCTAGCAGCCGCCACGAGGACCCCAATGTGGCCCCACACTGGCATATTCCCAGAGAGCTTCTCGGAATATGATTGTCACCGCCATCCTGGCAAGGAGGCCGAAAATGAGGACGGTCCGCGCCGTCCCACCGAACACCCCAATTCAGCGCAGTGCCTTGCCGTGGCCTTTCCAACCTCTCTTGCTCTTGTTTCGTTACCAGGCGCCTCCTCCATTTACCTGCCAAGCATAACCGCCATGTCAACATTTGCAAACGTTCCCACCGGGCCGTCCTTCGGGTTTTGCACACTCGTTCGCGTAACCCTGGAATCGAGGCCCCCAACACGGCCCACGCCATCCATCATGTTCCCGGGCCTTCCGGGAACACGATTGTCGCCACAAGCCCGACAATGAGGCCGAGGAGGAGGAGAATGAGGAGGAGGAGGAAGAGGAGGAGGAAAAGGAGGAGGAGGGGATCAAACACATCCAGAATCAAAAGAAAGGAAACAAACGAATCCCTACTCATTTGTTTCCGTAGCCATTTTGGCTCAAACCATTTTGGCTCAAGTTCGAAACGCGTCCCTGGCGCTTCGAGCTTGGACACAGCCGAGGGGTGGCTCAGTGTCCACTTCGTGGGGACAGTCCCCTGAATCTGATCCGTCGTGCGCCAAAGCACGTTTCGTTTTCGGCCACTCTCCTGCCACGGTGCGGATCACACCAGTCTCCCTCATGCCCGCGGAGGTTGTCAGGACGGTCAAAAAGGAAAAGTTTTCTTGCTCGCACTCGAGGCGTGCTACGAAGAAGGAATCGTCACACAGCTGCAGCCCGTGACGCTCCCCGCAGAGGTTCTCAATGAGTCCTGATCACCGAGAGCGCTTCCCGATCTCTGGCTCGAGCCTGCGGTCCTCCGACCTCGCGCGAACGAGGAGCCGTAAGAGTGAATCGTATGATGAAGCTGCTACGCCCCAACGTCCGCCAAGTTGGATGAAGCAGCTGCTAGTGAGCATTCAGGACTCGAACATTCGTATCCAGGTGCTCGAGCAGAACTTTGCCCAGGAGGTGCAGACGGTCCAGTCAGCCATCTCGACTACCGACAAGAACGTCCACCTGCTGAACACGCGCATCCCTAACATGGAGATGAACAGCGCCGCCGCCCTAAATGATGCCGTGACGCTCGCAGTGGACAGTAACATGAAGAACACAGATGCAGCTCTTGCAGAGCTGCAGAGTACACCTACTCCACGCCCCTCGTGTACGTCGCAGCGGACAGGGGATGCTGGGCCGTCTCGCGATGCCAGGCATGCGCACTTCGAGCGTGCCCATCGTGTGATCATCGTAGGCTTCCCCCGCAAGATGATGCAAGCCTCCCTGAAGCGCGCCGCGGACCTGGCCATCAGAGCGGGCATTCCCCAGGATCGGCCTCGCCCGACTTCGCACCCATGACATGACGAAGAAGATTGTCTTCGATTTCGTGGATGCGTCCAAGGCATCTGACTTCCTCAGCATGATGCACTCCCTGGGCCTGATCGCATTCCATGACCCGATCTACCCGCAGCAGCAGATCTAGCTTCGGGCCAAGGGGGGCATGGAGCCAGGTTCCCGCCTGCTCTTCCTTGCCATGGGGAAGGCTCGCGGTGCTCCTGCCAGCGTCAGTAAGCAGGCTGGCAAAGACATGGGGTCCAATGGTCTGGGAGGGGATGCTTATATCCCCCGTTCTGCGGAAGATCCTATACAGCTGTGTCATCTTGAGCTCGTGCCCGGCGGTGCTGTGCCGCCACATGTTACCATAACTGTTTGCCTTGAGCAGTGCGCTGGATTCCACGAGCTCGTCTCTCCCCTCGTTCCGCGCCTGAAGGAGGGGATGGATCATTTGAACGAGTCCTTGCCCTTTTAGAGTGGAGGGCGACTGGCCACGGGCTGTGGGCGCGGCGTTAACGACTCCTTCAGAGGAATGCCCAAACGCTGCGAGCCTGGGCGGCGATTCCCCCAGCCACACCTGCCATTTTACCTGCTCTTCTTTTCCTTCGGTCAGGGCCCGCCCATTCTCCCCCCCCTCCCAAATGAAGATTGGATCTTGGAATGCTGCTGCCCTTCTTGCCGCTGTTCGGAGTCGAAGTGCGAAGGCTGCGCCGCGCTTTGCTCGGCCTGCGAAGCTCGCGAAGCAACTCGCGATATTTTGCGCGCGGGAAACGCATGATCAGATTGCGGGTAGTAGTGAGCTTCGGCGAGAGCTTCGGCATGTTGAGATCGGTCACTCCCTATTCCGTGACCCGTCTGCTTCTGGTGGAGTCATTGCGTGCGTCCAGCCTGCCATTGCTGGGCTCGTCTCTTCCATCGCCCACTCGGCTGCCATCGAAGGTCGCACCATCAAGTCCTACCTCTCTGGGCTTCTGGGGGGCCTTTGCATCGTCAATGCGCGCGTGCCCAACGCCAATGAGCTCACCGGCATCTATTCGTATGCCCTGCGTGCCATCCTTCATGCTATGCCTAACCCTGCAGATTACCTTACTATCCTGATTGGCGATTGGAACTTTGCTCTCTCCTCCGATGGCCGCCTCCGCGCGGGTGGCAGTGGCTGGTCTGTTGGGGGCGACGACCGTGCCAGTGTGTCTCGTCGTCTTTGTGGTTCCTGGATTGAGTTTCACCGACGCGAGGATGCGAGGAGGGAGGTCAGAGACGGGGTTGCGACGCATACTTCGCGACTGGACCGCGCGCGCAGCACTCTTCCGTCTGCCCTTGTTTCGGACCTCGCCATAGTGAGCGAGGCGCTTGGGCCCCTGAAGGTTGACGCGGTCTCGGACCACGTTCCCATTGTTGTCTCAATCAGCGCCCTCAAGCCGACCGATGTTCCCGAACGCCTGGCTCCCTGGCCTTATCGGCGTTGTTTTTCGGATCTTCTGGACGGCGCCATTCGCGCCCTCCCTGATGGTGAACCGCGGGGCCGACTTGCTGAAGCCAAATCTCTGATGTTTGAAGTTGCAGAGGAGGTTAAACGGATCGCCAATACTAAGATTTGCGGACAACACTGAATCTAAACACGATCGCGCCCTGGCGCTGCAAGCCCTTCGCGCCTGGCGCGCAGGAGACTCTTTCAAGCTCGACGCCGCCGCCGCTGCATATCCTGCCTTATCCCGGCACTTCCCCCTTGGCCTTCAAGGCGCTCTTTATGGGGCCCTCTGCCTACGCGTCCAGAGTCTTCACAGTGCTTTTCTGTCTGCTGAGGAGGGTGAAATTTCACCGGGCCAGCTGTATCGATAATGGCCCTGACGGCCATGAGGTGTCTGACCTGGGCCCCGGCGGGCCCCGCGCCGGTGGCGGGGGCAATGTTCGGCGGAAATTGGCGGCCAGGAAGGAGCTCTGGAGGAAGATGAAGCGCCGCACTTGGCTCCAAGGGACCTTCGCGGCCTCGGGAAACGCTGGCAAGACAGGAGAAGAGGCTGCCCGGGCCCTACAGGATCACTGGAGCGCAGTCTTTGGTGCTACTGAGGACGACGAGCCCCTCTGGCCCGAGCTGCTTGACTTTGCGCCGACGCTGCCAGATGCCACGGAGGAGGTTGATGAGAATTACTTGTCAGACCACGGGTGGACGATGGATGAGGAGGAATGATGTCAGCTGATCAGGGGGGGGGGAGGACAGCGTGCCTACGGAAGATGGGATCCCTTACTCGGCCTGGAGGGCTCCTGCTGCTGGCGAGCTTCTCCATGACTGTTATCGGGCCTTCTTTCAGAATCCGCATGCAGGCATTCCTGATGATATGAAGCGCAGTCTCCTGGTTTCCCCAAGAAGATAAAGTGAACAAGAGGTGGGCGACGGGGTCTACGGAGAGCCTGCCACTGCCCGCCCGCTTAGCATGGCGAACACAGATGCTAAATTGTTCTCGGATTCAATGGCTGTTCTCCTCACAAAGAAAGTTGCACGGCACGGCCTGCTCCAGCCACCTCAAGAGTGTTTCCGTGGTCGCGATGCGCCGGTGAATGTCATGGAGGCGGAGAACTTCCTCTTGGAACACCACCTTCGCGATCGTTAGTCAAGTGGCATTGTCCTGACGGACTTCGAATCCGCCTTCCCCTCCATCAAGATCTCCTGGGTTCTGAGGGCGCTTGGTACTATGGGTGTTCCGGTTGCCTGCGTCAAGTCCTCCCAGGCCCTCTACCAGAATAACTCTGCCGCGATATATCTGTTTGGGAAGATGTTTGGGTCATTTGAGATTGGTAGAGGTGTTTGACAAGGCGATCCGAGCTCGATGCTCTTTTTTATTCTGGCAGTCGAGCCTGTTCTTTCTTGGCTGAAGTCGAGGCTCCCGTCTCAGCTCATGCTGGCGCTTGCCTGCGCTGACGACTTCTGTTTTGGCCTCCGATGCTTATTTGGTGCCTTGGAGCCGCTCTTCAGGTATCTGAGACTGCTCGATGGTGCGATTGGGCTTGTGACCAATTTCCCGAAGTGTCAGATTGTGCTGGTGTATGATCGGCTCAAAGAACCCCCTCCAGGACTTCTTGAAGTACCTTGGGCCCCCGTTCCACCCCATCGAAATCGCCTGGTGCCTGAAGTACGCTGGGATCTGGATCGGCCTCGGGGCTGAAGGGGTTGCCCTCCGTGAGAGCGAGGCGGAACTAAAGAAACGTACTCGGGAGATTCGTGACCTTGGTCTCGGGCGCGTTCAATCCATTGTTCTGTTCATAACATCATGCGTTTCCCTGTTTTATTTTGCCCTCCAGCTGCGCCGACCCACTCGTGAACTCGACAGAGTATGGCAATCGTGTGTACGTTTTTTGACTGCAGGACCGAACAATGCCCCCCCGTATGAGATGTGCACGAACCTCTGCGCGCACGGCCCCCCAGTGGAGCTCCCCCGGCTGCCCCTGACCGCGGGCGTGACCCGTGCCAGATATATTGCCAGATGCGACGAGTTGCCTCGCATTCGTGGTCTGGTTTGTAAAGGTTTTGGTGATGGCGACTGGTGCCCGTGCAGGGCACTTGTTTAAGTTTCAGGGTCTCGTCAGGCCCCGTGGCTTTGACGCCCTGTATGAGCGAAAGGATGTGCAGAAACAGTATGCGAAGGTGCTGAAGGTATATCAAATGCCCGCCGTGCCCCCTCATGAAGCTCTCCTTCGTCGGGCTCGGGCTCGGACCCCTGAGGTCGCCGCCCTTGACATTGGTCGTGTCTGTTCCCTGGTCAAAACTCTGACGAGGCGTTCCAGCGTGCATCTCCCCCTGGCTATTGTTCGTGTGCTTTTCAGGTGCGCATGCATGAGTCTTAGATTCCATGCTGCTCCCAGAGGCTGCATTCGTGGCTGCCCGTGTCTTTGGAAACCCTTCTTGCGACCTTGACGACATGATGCGCTATCTTGTATGCCCCAGGCTCAGGCAGTTATTCTCTCAGTGGGTCGGCCCCTGGGCTCCTGCTTCCTCTGGGTCTCCTGAGGGTTCGCCCTGGCTTCCCTCCTGCCTCCTTTTCCGTGGGATGGGCCCTGATCAGTGCCTTTTAAGTTCGATGTTTTGTGATGCGTTTCTCAGTATGCACACCTCGGTCAGATGGCCTGCCTGGCACACCGCCACAGCAGTTTGGAGCCCGTCTCCGAATGCAGGCGAGACGGCGCCGCGCTTGCAGGAGAGCGCGGTCGGTGCCCAAGTCATTATGGGCGGGGGAAGCGGTTTTTTGTTTGCAAAAAAAAGCGGACTCATCCGTTGATCCATCTTTCTCTCCATTTCCCGTCCTCTCCTTTTCTTGTCTTCGTTGCCTGTCTACTTCCGCTCTTCCGTGCAGACCCCCCCCCCCCCTCTTTTTCTCCTTCCTTCTCCTGCCCCCGCCCGCGACCGCAACGACGATAGTGGCGACGACGCCGACGACGACGTCGACGCCGGGATTGCGCCTGGCTGCCGCGAGGGCGGGCGAGAATATAGTTCATGAAAAGGTGGGGTGGGGATGAGGGCGAGGTTTCCGGGGGTTGACTAGAACCTATGCGCGCTACGCGCGCTGTAGGTTTTGTATGTATGTATGTATATATATACATGTATATGCTTTATATATGCTGATAAACATGTATACATATATGTCCTTGCATGCGTATATACATGCATGCATACGCACATAATTTTCTACATGCAGATTTACTGACATGTATACAGACGCGTAAGTGTATATGCAATTGCATAAGCACACATACATTTGCACATGTGCAGGAACATGCATGCTTATTAACATCTGCATACACTCGCACGCACACACACATCTATATGCAATTATGTATGTATGTATGTGTGTATGTGTCTATGTGTGTATGCATGGGTGCATGCATGCCTGCGTGCCTGCATGTATGTATGTATGTATGTATGTATGTCTGTACATATATATATACATATATATATATATATGCATATCGGCGGTTCCCGGTGCGGAGCGACCCCCCCTCCGCCGTTGAATTTCATCCTGGGGGGTTTCGAGCCGGCGGCGCCGCCGGCGCGAGCCGGCGCGAACCCCCCCGGTAAGCGCGATGCCGCCCAGTTCCCGGCACGAGCCCCCCCGCTCCCCCAGCATGCATGATCTTCCTGGTATGTGCACGAACCTCCGCCCGGATGCGTGACCGCCCCCAGGACGTGCCGGAACAAGGCGGCACCGCTCTTTTGCGCGCGGCCGTTCCGTCGACTCCTCCCATAGGAGGCTCAGGCGCGCGCCGCGGCCACCCGCGCTTGCTCCGACAGGCCGAACATTCAGGTGCTGTCATCAAGTGCGGGGAAGCCTGCATTATTCTCTCAGGCGCCGGCTGTGCGCGCCAGAGACAGCGGCAAGCCCGGCTGCGCGGCTGCCGCGGGCAGCAGTGGGCCCGGCTGCGGGGCCGGTGCAGAGAAATAGTGCTTATCGCATCATTCTCATTCTCGTGCATTTGTCATTGGGGATATGCGGACAGCTCGCGCTGAACTCCGAGCCCGTGGTAATATGTGTGACCGTATTTCACATGCAGGGGTTATGACCTCTACTGGTCCACAATATTTGGGTGCTGTATTCTCGGGAGACTACCAACTGCTATGGGTGGCAACGCCTGCTGATTGGTACCTGCCTGGAAAGCTGGCAGGGCCACGCCATCAGCGCATCCACAATTTGATGACCAAGGCTCGGGCTCTGCGCATGACTATTTCGCTGGTGGGTGGCCAATTCAGGCTCAAGCATTCCAAGCCAGCTGAGGACGCAGCGCTCGATGGCCGAGTCGGGCGGCGACGATCGTCGGCCGAGCGGTCGGGCGACGAGAGCGTCGGCGGGCGTGCGCAGGGCAGAGAGTGGACGAGGGGGGCACAACCCACCGCGCTGGAGGACGACGCCAGCGGGCCCGAGGACAAGAGCCACGAGGACAATAAGCTTCAGGACAAGAAGATCATGCTCGATGCCAAGCTGGATGGCGCGAAGGTCAAGCTGGAAGACAGGAGGGGCTCCTGCAAGCTCGAGGGCAAGAAGAACACTCTGGAGGTCAAGCTCGGTCCTGAGGAGAAGCGCAGGCGCCTTTGCGTGCCCGCGACGACGAGGCAGCGCGATTCCTTGCACTCGGCGCCAAGCCCTGCTTCGCTTCCAGCCTCGGCTCCGAGCCCCGACAGCCTCGAGGTCCCTCGCGAGCCGCTGGGAGCTCTGAGCGAGGTGCTGTCGGGCAGAGTGAGGACGATGCGTCGGGGGCTCTCAGCGAGGTGGCCCCCAGCGTCGAGGGCGCCAGAAAACGACGAGAGACAGGTACCAGAGCAACAACACCATTGACACAACGAACGAAAGCACACGCAATCAGTACAACGCGCGCAAGCTACATCAGGGGCCACACAAACAACAGCTAAACCACCAGCGCAACAACCGCACCACCAACAACAGCACAAGCAACAGCAAGCACAACAGCAACACTAAGAACCGGCGCAACACCGACGCAACAGCAAGCCGCAACAGCAACAAAACAAGCAATAACAGCGGGCGGACACTAATCATATCCAACGACAAGCTAACAACATAACGCTGACAACAAGATGGCACCGCCAAGCAGCGAACATGACGCGCCAACAACATCCAGGGGCCCACGACCGTCCGACGCCACGCTGGCTCGAGGCTTTCTGCCCCGAGCCGCTGCAGCTTTGCGGCGAGGCTCCGACGTCCGCGCCGACGAAGCAGACGAGCTCGCCGAGCCTCTAGGGCCTGCAGACCTCGCCGCCCGCGGTCTCGAGCTCGCGCGAGGAGCTGGGGGCCTCGCCCTGCGTGGCGGCCGAGTCCGCCGCGAGCTTTTACAACCGACTCGAGGCCGCGAGGCTCGAGGCTGAGACGGCCGAGAAGGGTTCCTTCTTTTCGATGTTTTGTTTATTTCCCTTTTTTCTTCATAGTTTCCTCTTCTTTCTTCTTTCGGGTCGAAGTTGCTTTCGCTTCGCGTCGATTAGCCGCAACTTCAAAAACGCTTTGAGTTCTCTGTCTCCTTCTTTTCCTGTTTCCTTATCTTCCTTCCTTTTCCTTCTCCTCGTTCCGCCGCCCCCCGCCCCCCCCGCGGGCCCGAGCTTTTTTGCCACTTTTTTTTTCCGCTGGGCCCCGCCATGGGCGCCCGCCCCTGCTCGCGAGATTGACAACTATCTAATGAATTTGTTGTTTGCAAGTACACGCGCTGGCCCCGAATCCAAACATTTTTTTGTAAATCGATCCTGGGGCCATCCACTTCTCTCCGTCTCCCGCCTTTTCTCTTCCTCTCTTCCTGCTCGTGCTCCTAATTGCAGTATTGCAATCAACCCGCGTGGCATGGGCGAGCAACCTCGTTGCCCCTGCAGTCTTGCCCCATCGGCCCATCTATGGGCCTTCCAAGGGCCTTGCATCTTCGCCGCGCATCCCAGCCACGGGTCGACTGCAATGCTGCGAGCACCCCCCCCCGGGCCCCGCGCGCCAGCGACTCGCGGCCGCGGCTGCGCGCCGAGAGCTTGCGGGCACCGAGGGCGAGGCCCTCGCCATGGGCGACCTCGGCCGAGGCGCGAAGCGAGGCCTCGGCAAGGGCGGCAGACCCCAGGGCGCGAGCGCGGAGCGCAAGGCGCAAGGGAACGCACAAAAACCCGAGCTGCTCCCGCGCTGCGACGAGACCCAACGGCGCAGTCCAAGCTCCAGATCTTCCTCGACTGGAGCAAGCGCGCGGACGAGCACAACGTGGAGAAGTTCGCCCTCCTGCCCGCTCGAGTGAAGGCCGAGTTTCAGAACCAGTGGCACTGGAGCCGCGATGCGGTTGCCCGATGGCGCGGCCTTCCTCGAGAAGGTTGCCCCGGCGAGGCTCGGCAAGAACGGCCCCCGAGGCTGCGGGTGCGCCCGAGTGCACCAGCGCGGGCGCAAGAGTGGCCGAGGCGCCGGGCTGCCCCGCGAGATCCCAGGTGAAGTCGCAGCCAAGCGCCCGCCCGAGGGCATCATGCGCCGCCTGGAGTGCTGGTTCAAGCGGGAGCGCGAGCGCGGCCACGAGGTCAGGGGGAAGACCATTCTGACGCGGCTGCGATACGAGCTGGCCTTCGAGCAGGACAAGCAGCTCAACTGCGCAGCTCCACTTGCAGAAGATCGGCCACTAGAGTTACGGCACCAAGATCCTCGAGAGGGTGACCAAGCGCCTGAGTACCTGGCAGATCAACCAGACGACCAAGAAGGACATGCAGTGGGTGGATGAGTTTGCTCTTTCGCGGCTGAACGCGAGTGGGCGCGAGGGCCGGCGCCTCTCCGACCAGAGGAAGCAGACCCCCAGCAAGGACAAGGCCAAGCTGACCTAGGCCACGGCCGACAGGTTGTACTAGTAGTATTAGTGTTTGTTGTATGTACTAGTTGTATTTTTCTATCTAAGAGTTACTAGTATTAATAATTACGAGTACGAATAGCAACTACGAGTACGAATATTAACTAACATTACTAGTAACTAGTACTCGGAACTACTACAACTACTAGTACTTACTAATACTGCGTACAATTCTTAGTAGTAGTACTACTACGAAGAGTACCTACTACGACTAGCAGCTATTATTATTACTACTACTACTACTACTACGATTATTACTACTACTAGTAACTATTACGACCACATGTTACTATTTCTATTACTATTACCAGGTACTACTACTACGATTACCAGGTACTACTACTACTACTACTGCTGGTACTACTACTAACTACTATTATTACTATTACTACTACTACTACTACTATTACTACTACTACTACTACTACTACTACTACTACGGCTACTACTACTACTACTGCTACTACTACCACTACCTACTACTACTACTACTACTACGGCTACTACTACTACTACTACTACTACTACTACTACTACTACTACTACTAACACTACTACCATTACTACTACTACTACTACTACTCCCACTAATTCTACTTTTACTACTATTACTACTTCAAGGTATTACTAGTACCATGTAGAACTACTACTACTACTATCATTACTACTACTACTACTACTACTACTACTACTACGACTACTACCAGGTACTACGAACGAGTAACTACTACTACTACTAGCATTACGAAATTCGCGCGGTGGCGAGTGGCGGCCCCAGGACATCAGCCTCTTCGTCGGGGGGGCCGAGACCTTTGCCCAGCACGAGGCCAGCGCGAGCGTGGTCGTCGTCGACGCCACCGCGCTCGGGCCCAAGCTCTGGGGCGAGGGGCAGGCGCGCGTCCGCGAGAGCGGGATCTACGCCGCAGGCGCCAAGGAACTCATCGAGAACCTCCGCGAGAAGTACCGCGAGACGCACGGCGACCAAGACAAGGCAGCCTTCGAGGCTGAGAAGGCCAAGTACTTGGCAGAGCACCCCGACCACAAGGCGCAAGCGGAGCAGGCCTACTCGAGCGCAGTGGACAAGTACAGGATTACCCTCATCAACATCTCCGCGGTCGAGAACTGGTTCGACCCGAGCAGGGGGCCGAAGTCCGCCGAGAAGCGCGCCGTGCCCCTCGCCCCCATGCGCAAGGCACTGCCGAGTCAGCGTCGTGAACCTCGAGGAGGGCACCTGGCGGCGCGACGCCACCTACGAGCGTGGCGATGGCGAGACGGAGCGCTTCCGAGCAGGCGAGCCCCTGGGGGCATTGCTCAAGGGCCGGCGCAACGCTCTGCTCGAGTCCTCCGAGGCGGACCGCGCGAGGGTCGTCGAGGCCATCGACGCGCGGGGGCAGCCGAGGGCCTGGGCCGGCGAGCTGGTGGTAAACTGGACCATCGATTTCATCGAGCAGGAGCGCGGCCAGAGCGTCGTGTTCGCTGACTGCCTCTCGAGGCTGTGGGCCGAGGCAGTGGCGCTCCGAGCGCGGCTCACTTGTGTCATCGACGCGCCCATGGCCCCCGACGTCGCGAGCTTCTTGCGTGGGCCCGACGCCCGCGAGCAAAGCCGGCGCAAGGCCGAGATCCGAGAGGTCAAGGCCGAGATGCTTTGGGCCACGCAGCAAGACTGGGATCCAGAAGGCCAAGGGCGAGCCCCAGAAGCAGTGCAAATCCCTGACGCAATCGGGGCCCTACGAGTGCCTCTACTGCGCCTCCGAGGCCTATGCCCGCTTCCGCGAGCAGAACAAGGACGCAGTTCCGCTCCGAGGGCTGCAAGCCAAACAAATGCTCGCGGTCCAGCCGACAGTGCAAGGCGAGCTCAAGGTCGTCACGGGCATGGAGCCGTGGAGCTACTCCATCGAGCCCGGCCGCGGCATCCAGAAGGGCCTGGCGAAAGAGCGCCTCGAGGGAATCCAGAGCTGACCCGAGGGCGCGCCGCCCGTGCCCGAGTGGGGCGCCCTCGGCGGCAACTGCTTCCACCGCGTCGACTTGCCGACGGACTGCGAGCAGGTCGAGAGACCCTGCTTCCCGGAGCTCCGAGAGCTGGGCCTCGAGCTCACCGACGAGCAGAAGGGCGTGCTCAAAACGCCGGAGGGGCGGATCAAGGAGATCAAGTTCCCGCGCGCCTTCGAGAACGCGTCGAGCTGGAACGGGCAGCTCATGGCAAGAACAGGCGGGCGTCCAAGTTAGCGGGCCAGTCCCTGGGCAAGCGCGCTCGCAAGTGGCAGCTCGGGAAGGCCAAGACTGGCGGCGAGACCTCGCCCGAGCACCTCAGCAGAGGCGCGGCCGGGGCGATGCTCGCAGGCAGGCCGCCGAAGGCGCGGGCGAGCTTCTCCGAGAAGCTCAAGCAGGAGAAGCAAGCGGAGGAGAACGCCAAGAAGAAAGACAACGCCAAGGAGAAAGGAGGCCTCGAGGCTTGCGACGGCCCCCCCTGGCACGGCAAGGTGGCGCGCGTCGCCGAGGAGTGCGTCCGCGAGGGCAGGCGCGGCAGAGTGCGGGGCGTCTGGGAAGTCCCGGGCGCCGAGGGCGAGCGCCGCCTGCGCGCCCTCGAAGCGGAGACCGCGGCGATCTTCCAGATCGAGAGCAGCGAGGCCGGGGGGTCACAGGCACTCGTTAGCGCCCGCCTGCTTCTGCCCGGGGCGGCGGAAACGAGCGGAAGTTAGCAGAGACAGCGGATGCAACGGCGGAAGCGGCGGAAGTTGACAGGGGGGTCAGCGGAAGCAGGCGGAATCAGCGCGAAGCGGAAGCGGGCGGAAGCTAACGAGTGCCTGCGAATCCCGAGCGCCACAGGTCACGATCGAGCAGGACTACAAGATCCCCGCGCCGCACAAGCTCGACTGGCGCCAGACAGGACAGACTCGCCGCGCCGAGCTCGCCAAGGAGTTCGCGATCATGAACTGCGAGCAGATAGTCATGGGCGACGCCTTCGAGCTGGGCACAGTGCACGCGCTGCTGGGCGAGATTGAGGGGCGCGCGGGCGCCCCCGAGACCGCTCTGGCGGCCGAGCCCACGGCGGCCGTCGCCTGGGCTCGAGATGGCCAGGGCGAGGACGCACCCGCCAGGGGCAGCAGCGCTGGGCCGGGAGGGTCGACAAGGCCCGGCAGTTGCTGGTCTGCGTGCACTCCGAGGCGCCTGCGCACTACGCGTACCTCAAGGTCCGCGGTTGCCCCTCTCCCAGGGCGCCTCCAGAGTTTCGCCCCGGTTTGGGGCGAATCCTGGAGGCGCCCTGGGCAGGGGGCACTTGCGGCGATCCCCGCCAAGGTCTCGAGGATCGGCGGGGGCGTCGCGGCGGAGGACCGCGACGCCCTCAAACAGCCGCCCGAGAACGCCATGCAGGCTCAAAAGGGCCGCGCGCGAACTCGCACCTACGCCCCCGCGATTTCTGGGGGGGAGGTTTTGCTCGGGAGCTGCCGAACGAAGTGGACCCCGCCCTCCTCCTCAGCAATCGCGGGTGGGGTCCGCGCGTGGCCTCCCGAGGCCGCCGCGAAGATCCTCCGTAAGTTCGGCGCCGTTGGCCCTGGCGAGAGTTGCCCGGCCCCGAACAACAAACAGCACCAAGCAGACGGTTGGAGCTGCGGCCTGCGAACGAGTCGCTGGATCGAGCGCGCCCTGCGCGAGATCCGAGGCGAGGTCCGCCGAATGCGAGCACGCCTCAACGCTATGGTCGCACGAGGCAACGAGTTTGTCAATGAACTCAGGGGGGCCAGCGACAACGACTTGGCGACGGCCAAGGCCAAGGCCAAGCACAAGTCCAACCCCTGCAAGGGCCCCGCGGCGGCCGCGCCGAAGTACGCCACCTTGGAGGAGGCAAGCGCCGCCGCCCAGCTTTGCACCAAGTGTCTCCCATGCAAAGGCGGCTCCAAAGGATGCCGCGCTTGCGCGGGAGAGTGGTTCGAAACCCAGCGCAAGAGAGGTTTCTTGGCCAGATCGGCCAAGGACCTCTCTTGCGCTGGCAGAATGTAGGCACGATTCTCGAGGCTTATCGAATCAGCCATGTGCCGGCCGCCTGCTGGCAAGTTGTGTAGCCACGAGCCTCGAGTTCTCTCGAGTCAGCCTTGTGCCGAGCGCTTGCTGGCAGCTTGCGAAGCCGCGAGCCTCGAGATCTCTCGAGTCAGCCATGTGCCGAGCGCTCAGGATCACCATCGTCAGCATCATCGTCATCGTCATCGCCGTCATCATTCTCTTCTTCATCCCCGGGAAAAGTTTTTATCTTCCCTGCCAGAACCCCAAACTTCATTATCCCCAGGGTACTATTATCGCCCGCGTTCGGTTAGACCCCCGATGCCGCCCCAAGACCGCCCCAATATGGGCCGAGAGAGTCCCAATGCGACCCAAAGAGGGTCCCAAAACGGCCCAAGAGGGCCCCAAGACGGCCCGGCCTTCGGGCAGGAACCCGAAAGGACAATTCGAGCATTCGCCCCAATATGCCCCCATACGGCCCAAGAGGGCTCGCCGAGCGCTCCCCGGAGGTCCCCGGGTGGCTCTACAGGCGCCGAAGACGCCCAACATGGTCCCAAGAGAGGCCCGCGCGCAGGAGCCCGAAGCGATGCTTCGACTTTTCCGTGCAAGATGCTTCCAGACGTCCCTATAGTGGACTCGATCAGCGCTCCCCAGATGGCCGCAAAAGGCAAAAAACAATGATTGTCCTTAGGATTTTAGGTGTTTTCGAAAATCTTGAGTTTGCGAGCTTAGCGCGCTCCGCGACGTCTTAGGAGGCCCCCAAAACGCGCCGACCAGGCCCCAGAGGCCCCCGCGAGGGTCCCAAGACGGCCCGACAGAACCCTTAGACGGCCCTAGACGTGCCCAGAGCATCCCCAAAAAACTCCGATACGGCCCCAACAGGGTTCCAAATTTAATGCAAATTTGACACACCCACACACACACCGCTTCTTGTCAAAAACGGCGTTGTGTAACATGTGTTTTAAATTGTTGGGGTTCGGGGGGCGCTTTGGGAGCTCTCTTGGCGCCCCGCCCCTTTGGGTCCTCCTAGAATGTCCTCTGCAGTTTTTTTGGGGGCCTGTGGGAGTTTCCAGGGAACCCTGGGAAGCCTCTGGAAGCCCCGGAGGCCCCGCAGATCTCCAGAGTCCGGAAGTTCCAGAAAATCAAAACACGCCCCAGAACATGCAAACGTCCGATTACGTCGCCGGACGACGACCACCACCACCACGACCATTATGACGACCACCGCGACGATCATCGCGACGGCGGCGGCGACTGCGGTGGCGGCGCCCGCGGGGCCGGCGGCGGCAGTGACGGCCTGGCGGCCCAAAGACTTTGGGGCCCTCCTCGGCCACCGTGGCAGTCATGGCACTTGCGCGTAGCGTGGGAAACATTCGGAGCCTTCCAACGCGTCGCACGTCGTTCTTCGCACGGCTCCGCGACCGCCCACCGAATCCCAAGGCGCCCCCCAGAAGGCCCAGCACCTCCACGCGCCAAGGGCGGCCTTTGCTTGAGGAACCTCTCCTTGGGTACCTTGGGTTTCGCGGATCAGCGCAAGGTCTATTGACAACGTTAGCGCAGTCGTCTAGAACCTAAGAGCGCGCGAAGCGCGCGCGTGGTTCTAGTACATATATATATATACACATGGTTTGAAGTTCGTTGCGCTTCGCTTTCAAGTCTTGGTGTAGCTCTGTGTTCGAGGCGGGGGGGGAGGACAAACGGGTGTATTGGGCCGAAGCGCAGCTGTGCGTGCAGGCAAAGGCGGCTGCGAGAAACGGCAAAGCACGTGGGGTGGTGGAAGAAGTGCGCGCGGTTCGACGACGGCGAAGACGACGTTGTCGTCGTCGCCGTCGTCGGTCATCTTGAGGTGGTCTTAGGCCTTCTGGAACCGCTCCTGGGGGTGTTTCGGCCGTTTTGGGCCCGCAGCACCGGATGAGCGGCGATCGTGGCATTGTCAAGGAGACGTAGGACTACAGTAATAATGAAGAAGTGGTGGTGCCGACGGATACGGGAGAGATGGAGGGTTCGGGAGCCAGTTGGGGGCGCGGGCTGGAGGGGGGGGGGGCAAGTGACGGGGCCTTCGGTTCGGAAGACCAGGGTCACCAGTGCCAGATGATGATAATGATGACGATGCCGTCGAAGAGGTTGAAAGGAATGAGTTTTGGGGGGTATGAGGGCGTGCGGTGAGCGTTTGGGGTGGTTGGGAGCCTACTGGTTTGTTCGTGGAACTGTAAGAGTTTTGGGGGCCGCTGGGCGGTTTGTCTGGCGTTGGGACGTGTTCGGGGACGCAGAGGCTCTCGTGTGTCCTCTTGGGGAAGATAGAGGGCTCGGAAGACTGCAGTAAATGTGGGGCGTTTAGGGGCTTCGTCAAGGTTTGGGTGAGTTTTTGTTGCGTTGGGTGCGTGTTTGGGGCTGTGTGTGTTTCTCGGGTGGTCTTGAGGGAACGATGGAGTGCTCGGAGGCCTGTTGTCAGCGCAGGGCTCGGAGGCTCGGAAAATGACGGGAGGGCTTCGAGAAGGGGAGTTTCCAGGGGCGAACGACGACAATGAGGAATGCACCGTCCAGAAGGCGTTTGGATTGACGCGGGGGGTGGTCCGGCTGGCTCGGAGGATGGAAAAATGGCCCATGGTCCAATCCAAGGGTGTTTGTCGGCTAGATTTGCGACGGGGTGCAGCCATAGCCGTGGAAGCCCACGAAAGCGCGACGACGACGTAAAAAATCCCCGAGCTTCGGTTTCTCATTTGTCACCAGCGCGGGGCGAGAGTGAGGTGCACCTGGGTGTCGAAGGCCTTTTTGATCCCCCTCCTCCATCCCTCCCCAAAGTGAATGCCGCACCGGAATGTCCGCGAATGGCCGATGCCAGCAATCTATACAGAAACACTCAAGCGACGAGTCGGGGCGTCGAAGGCCTTTTTGATTCCCCTCCTCCTCCCTCCCCAAAGTGGACGCCGCATCGGGATGTCCGCGAAGGGCCGATGCCAACAAGCTACACAGAAACACGCGAGCGACGAGTCGGGGGTGGATCAAGGAGGTAGGAAGCGGAAGGAGGACCAGGAAATTTGGATCAGGGAAGTCGTCGGCCCCAGGGGGCACAGGTGGGCAGATCTGGCCAGCCCTGGAACAGAAGCGCCTTTCCCTTGAGCGCTCGTGGTCGTCGGGGCCTGTCGAGGTCATGGAGGTGGTCTGGGGCGCTGCATGCGAGTTCCAAGTGGCCGAATTGGCCGGCCAGAGAAGCCTTAGGGCCCTTTGGGCCCCGGGGGATGGGCTAGAGAGAGCCTCGGGGACCACCACGGCCTTCCAGATTCGATCGAAGACGCCGACGGCGAATCACCGCCGCCCCCTGCCTTTTTGGAAGCGCCTGCGTGGCCGAAAGTTGGGTTTGAACTTGACCAAGCTATCGGGCCACGCGTTCCCCGAGTGGGTTTCGAAAGCTTTCGGGGAACACGGAGTCGGGCGAGCTATCGGACCAGTGGTTTCCGAGCTTTCGGATTTTTTGGAGGACGTCTCGGAGGGCTTTTGGGTTGTCTTGGAGGCCTCTGGCGGGCCTTTTGGGCAGTCTAAGGCTAAGTTCAGGCCATTTGGGGCCGTCTTGGGTGCATCTTGGGCCGAACAACTTTTTGCAACCACCAGTTACGCATCTCCGGCGGGACGGGCCGAAACCCCAGGGGGAGTTCTTTTGGAACAGAGCCAAAACCAAAGCGAAAGGGTCTAGCACGCCGGGCACCCCTGTGATGAATCAACGGGGCGGCGGATCGAATAGCCTTCGGCCCGTCCCGCCACCGTGCCGAGGTTGTGGGTATGAGGCCTCTTGGATGTTTGTTGGGATCTCTTGGGAGGCTTTTTTGGGGGGCTCTTTGACGCAGTTTCGAAGCCTCTTGGGAGGTGTTTTGGGCCCTCTTGAGACGTATTTTGGGCTTCTTGGGGACGTCGTGGGGCGTTCTGTGGGCCTCTTGGCTTCTTGGGGCCTCTCAGGAACCTCTTGGGGCTTCCAGGGGGCCGCTTGGGGTGGAAGGCTAGAATTTTCTGTTCGGGCTCGCCTTCTCGGGCCTTCTTGGCGCCGTCTTGGGGCTCTCTTGGGCCGTCTTGGGCGCCTCTTGGGCCGTCTTGGGGAACTCCTGGGCCATCTTGGGGCCCGTGGTGGCCGAAAAGGAGTATATGCTAGAAATCTGCGTTTTCTTTTCTGCGAATTTGACGATTTGGCCTCTTGGGGCCCTTTTGGGAGTGCTTTTGGAGGCCTCGTGGGACGTCTTGGAGGCCTCTTGGGCCGTCTTGGATCCATCTTGGGCGTATTGGAACGATTTTTTCGCGTCTCCGGGCCATCGTGGACCGTCTTCGGCGCCTCTTGGAGCATTCCTGGTCCGTTTTGGGGCCTCAGGGACGGCCCGGGAGAGCCTCGAGGACTCGCGGGGCCTTCCAGATTCTATGGCAGGGAGGATGGGGCCCATCCCTGTCGGTTGCCCTGTGTGAGATAATTCAAATAATTGTCAACATGTGTGTGTATATATATGTATGTACGTGTGTGTATGTATGGCTGCATGCATGCATGCATGCATGTAGGTAGGTAGGTATGTATGTATGTATACAATGTATGTAATGCATGTAATGCATGTATGTATGTATGGATGCATGCATGCATGCATGCATGTATGTATGTATGTATGTATGTATTACACTGTTCTCAACGTCTGTAGTGCTGTCGCTCATTGGCCTCCCGTGAGTGTTGAATGTTCTGCCAAGCGCCCTTCTCCGTCGTGGGCGCTTTGGCTCAAGTCTTACTTTGCGGCTCGCGCCGCCGTATGAGCAGCTCAGAGAAGGCACACTTCGCGTGGGTGATAGCCCGAGATATCTTCAGTTACTGGAGTCGGCCAGAGCCGACCACCTGCACGTGCCAGTGCCCAGAAGTCACGGTCTCTTGTCCCAGCGCAGAGTGCAGCAGTCATTTGGAGGTGATACGTGATCTGTCGTACGAGCAAGTGCGACAGGCAGCCAGCAGCAGGTGCCCAACGTGTGAGGACGTGTCGTGTGTGCCCTTCCCTTGGACGCTCATCCTCGTGCTGCTAGCCCTCGTCCCGACCGTCGGGTTCGTGGGATTCCTCGTGGGCAGTGCCACCTCGCGGTGCAGACGCTCGGCCGAGGCTACCTCGGAGACCACCTCGACAGGCGGGAAGCGGTCCTTTGGGCCTTTCACGCCCGCCACCCTCGCAGCTCTTGAGCGCTAGCCATGGCGGCCGCAGCAGCCGCCGCACACCGAGCCCTGGATATACCAGAGAAAATGTGCTCATCAATTTTGATGATGATGCCAACGGCCTGCGCTGGCATCACCGAATACTTCTTATCAAGGGAGGAGATGGACGTTGGGTGGTCGCGACCCCGACGTGGAGTATCCAGCTGGCCGACCTGTCGAGACACCACATCAGAGTGCTGCGACGAGGGATGCCAGTGGAGCGGGACTACCTGCCGGAGGCTTTCCTGTTCGACCCGAACGCCTCGGACGCGGAGCTGGCGCGGGCTCGAGCTGAGGCCCTTGAGTTGGCCGAGATCGCTGGGTTCGACCTGTCGGCGGTGCAAGCTCAGGGTGGTGGCGCCGCGCCAGCCCAAGAGGCGGCCTGGCGAGTCGCCGACCCAGCGTCTCCAGCCTTCGGGGAGGAGGTCCCCGTCGGAGCGATGCGGGACCAGGAGGCCTCCGTCATCAAGGGGGGCGTCGCTCTCCTCAGGCTCGACGGGAAGTGGACCTTCGCCGAGAAGGTCGTCCCCTCCGAGCACGAGGCTTGGCTTCGAGAGAAGCGAGTGGGGCCCGGGCGTGACCCTCGGCTGCTGGCCGACTCGAGGGACAAATCTTCTCAGAGGTTCTTGGACGCCGAGACCGCGCTCAAGATGATGCGCCGGGTGAAGCAGCCCCTGCCGACGCTGGGCGGACCGCCTGCTCTAGAAGAGTATGCGGAGGGGCTCACTCGGGTGGGGTTCAACGTCGCGACGCACAACCTAGACTGGGGGGCGAAGAGCGGGGTCGCGCCGAAGGGCGCCGTCGCCCGCGAGCACAAGTTCGTGAGCTCCTGGCTCTATCTCATGCTCGCGACCGATCAGCTGGACATCAGCAACCTTCTCTCGGCTGAGCTAGCCGCCCGACGACTGATCCAGATCGAGAGTGCGGTTCGGCGCAACCCGAAGGCACCGGACTTCGACGGGCTCGACATGGTGATGGCGACGCCGATCGGGCCGGGCGGAGAGGTGATGACTCGGGAGTTCACCAGGTGGATCGCGGAGCGGCAGAAGGACGAGGGCTTCTTGTTGAAGCAACAGAGGCTGTGGCGCGAGGAGCGCGCGGCCGACGACAAGCGGCAGAGGGGCGGCAAGACCGGCGGGAAGTCGGAGCACGGTCCCAATGCCGGCGACAAGAAGTAGTATGCATGGGTCTCCCTCTGGTGATGCGGCGCCTCGCAGCCCGAGAGGCACGCCGCAGAGGATCCAGGGGGCGTTCTCGGGCTCGCAGCTCGGGCGCCGACAGCGCGGTGACCCGCTGCCAGTTTTGGCACCTCCTCGAGGGCGGCTTGACGCCCTACGTGACCACCGACGTTATCTACAGCAGCGGCTTCGGCGTCGGCGGCATCGCGAGCGGCGGGTGAACTCCGTTCTCGGCGCTCTCAACGCGCTGCAGGAGGGCCCGTCGCGTCCCTTTCGTCGCGCTGATGAGGGACCACACTCAGCCTTTCGGTCGCCTCTCACTGGAACGCAGGATGCCGTGCGCCAGCGAGTTGGGCGGCTTGTTTCAAGTGCTGGAGACGCTCCAGCCGACCTCAAGCCGCACGAAGCCCTCCAGGAGCTTCTGCGCGTGAAAGACTTGTACACCGTGGAGCCGAGCCACCTCGGGAGCTTCGACTTCGACCGGGTGAAGGTGCTCTCGGCTGGCGTGTCTGTCAAGGACATGGAAGACCTGCTGCCCTCTGAGCAGCGGGCTATGTTGGCAGACCCAGAGGGCCAGATTTTGAGGGACTCGTCCGAGCTTGAGTATGACTCTGGAGCCTTCGCGCCGTATTGGGACCCGAAGCTGCGTTTCGACACCTCAGAGCGTCGGCGTCTCATCCTTCGGCTCGCGGAGTTGGGGCTCGTCGGGTTCCGCACCTCAATTCGAGCACGCATTGGTATCTTCGTGGTCAAGAAGAAAGATGGTTTCCAACGGCTGATCGTGGACGCACGAGAGCCTAACAGGTTGTGTCGACGTCCTCCCCACTCTTGGCTTGGCACTGTGACCGCGCTGACTGGGGTTGACCTCTCGGACTCAGCGATCAGGGCCGCAAGTCAGGGCGATGGCGACCTCAGTTGGGCGCAGCCGTCCGCGGGAAGCGTCGACCTGTACAACGGGTTCTACCAGTTTCGGAACCGCCGCATTGGCTCGCTGTTCGGCATCGACTTCGCGGCCAGGGCCGACTACTGGGGGATCTCTGAGGTCTACTGTGAGGCGACGGGCACCTACCTGGGTGTCTCCGCGGACACCCCCGTCTTCCCCGTCTTCGAGGGGATGGCCATGGGCTGGAGCTGGGCCCTGTACTTCTGCCACGCCACCACCTCCGCCGCTGGCGGGGGCAGCAGCGTGGTCGTCGAGGACAGGCACGCGGCGCCGACGCCGACGCCCAGCCTGGCCGTCCAGCTCCCCTACGTCGACAATGCCAACGTCATCGGGATCACCGCCGAGTCGACGCAGCGGGCCCTGGAGCACGTGAAGCGGGACTTCGATGCGAAGGCCCTCGACTTCCACGAGGAAAACGCAGCCTCGCCAGAGCTTCAACTACTGGGAGTCGTGTTCGATGGCGTCCGACGACAGATCCGGCCTTTACCGCGACGCACCTGGCGGCTCCACCTGGCCTTGCAGGAGGTGATCAGGAGGGGCTTCGCCAGCGGCCGCGTGGTCCAGATCCTCGTAGGTCACCTCGCTCACCACTTCCAGCTGGTCAGGGCCGCCCTCGCGAGTCTCGACAAGGTCTGGGCCTTCATCGGGGGGCGCTACGACGACGAGGCGGAGCTCTGGGACTCGGTTCGCTGGGAGCTCGAGGTCGCGGGCTGGCTGGTCTTCATGGCCGGCGTCGACCTGGGCTCGGAGCCGGCGCCCGTGGCCTTCTGTGGGGATGCCTCCAGCAAGGGCTACGCGCTGCACGTCGCAGAGGTCTCCGACGCCGAGTACCGCGAGGTGGCCGCCTACCGTGAGCGCTGGCGTTTCGACCTTGTTGAGCGGGAGTCCGCTGGTTGGGGGCCTGCGTTGCCCTGGGCCGCCGCCTGGCGTGCTCAGCATGGGACCGGCGCACGCCCGCAGCTGGGGCACCTGGAGTCAGGGGACGGCGCCTCCCAGGGGTGGCGCCGACCCTGGCGGCAGCTTGACGAGATCGAGCGCCCCGCTTCGGTGGTCGGCATCCCGGCGCTGCCTGACGCGCTGGTGGACCCGGCGCGGTGGCGGCGCGTGGTGCGTGGTGGCTGGAAGTACGACACTGCGATCCACGAGAAGGAGGGTCGCGCGATGCTGATGGGCCTTGTCCGAGCCAGTCGAGAGGTTCGATTCCACGGACGTCGGCTGTTGAGCATCGGCGACAACCTGGCCTGCATCTGCAGCTTCGAGAAGGGCAGGGCAAAGTCGCACTGCCTCCATCGTCTCTGTCAGAGGGCCGGAGCTTTGACAATTGCGTGTGGCCTGATTTGGACCCAACGCTACCTGGAGACCAAGAGGAACCCCACTGACGAGGATTCGCGTGCCGCCGATCGTGGAGAGGTCGGCGCTGGTGAGGCTCAGCTCGGACGAGCTGGGCGAGCTCTTTTGCGCAGTGGCCGTGACTCCGCGGTGGCGCCAGCTCGGGCAGCGCCGAGCCGCCGAGCGCGCGCCGCGGCACCCCCGCCCATCGCCAGCCGCCGGCTGGGGCGGTGTGGGCCCCGCCTGTCGCCCGCCAGTGGGAAGCGAGCCAGTTCCAGTCCCAAAAAGGATGCCAGCCATGATGCACCTGATCGTCGTCGATCTCGGCCCGTCTTCCTCGAAGTGTTTGCTGGACATGCTACACTTTCGGCTGCTGTGAAAGACGAGGGTCTGGGAATCGGGATGCCCATCGAGATCCGTCGAGGCCCTCATCATGATCTGGGAGATCAACGGCTTCAGCGTCTCTTGAAAAACCAGATCCGTCGTGGAAGAGTCTGGGCCCTTCACCTAGCTACCCCCTGCGCCGTTTGGAGCGTGGCTCGTCGTACTGGGACTTCGTCGACCAACTGGGGTACGTCGTTGGCTACCTTTACTAGAGCTCTTCTGAGGCTGTGTCGTCAACACGGGGTGCTGTTCACACTCGAAAATCCGAGATCGTCGGGATTGTTTCGTTGGGAGCTTATTCGTCGTGAGCTCGATCGTGCTGGAGCCCACTTCGTTCGATATGATAATTGCGCCTATGGAGCTAACTGCATGAAGCCGACCTGTATCGCCACCAACATCCCCGAAATGAAACAGTTAAGTCGGTTGTGTCCTGGAAATCATTACCATGAACACTTGTCTGGGAAGGTAAAGATCGCCGTAAATGGGAAGTCGACTTGGGCGTGGAAGACCACGTTGGCTGGGCTGTATCCCCCCCGTCTCTGCAGGGCCTATGCTCAAATTTTGAGAAGGATCGCGCCGGCCAGTACCCTACATGCTTCTGATCTGGAGTGGTGGGAGTCTCTCATGGCAGGAGCCACCAAGAAGCCGCTCCCCGCCGAGCCGTGGATCCCACGCTGCCCGCGCGTCTTCCAGTCGTCGTGGGGCCACGCCGCCGGCACCTGGGGCGGCGAGCGCCGCTGGATCGGGCCGCGTCGAGGTCGAGACCGACCTCGAAGCGTCTCGTGCGGGTGTGGAGCGGCGGCGCGCTCTGCGAAGGGCTGCCAGGCGTCGAGTCGCGGGTGAGACCCCGAGCGATGGCTACCTGGAGCGGTCCACCGCGTTTGCGGCTGTGGCAAGGCAGCATCGTCTCTCGGAGGCCTCCTTCGTGGAGTGGGCCGCCGAGGCCAATCGCTGAACCGACCCATCCTCTCCTGCCGCTGTCGACCTCTCGCTTTCGGCGTACTTCGATTACCTTTACCTGGATGGATGCGAGCCGTGGGAGGGGCGGCAGGCCCTGCATGGGTTTGCGCACGTCCACCGCTTCCCGCGGCCCAAGGACACTTTCCCGCACGCCGTGAAGGCGCTCGCTGGTTGGCTCAAGCGTGCACCCGAGTCCAGTCGCGATCCCTGCCCGTGGGAGGCGCTCGCGCTGCTGGCCACCTGGTTCATCGGGCTCGGGGACCTCGCTGGCGTCCTGGCTGCTGCGTGCGCCGTGGTGCAGTTCGACGTCTACGGACGGCCATCCGCTACGCTGTCCCTGACGCTGGACCACATCGTCTCGGGCCCCAGTGCCGCCAACCGCCGCTACGACCAGCTCGCCGTCATCATGGCGCCGAGCGGGCTTGGGCGCAAACCAGCCAAAAACCAGCAGTACGATGACGCAGTGATCGTGGGTGGGATGAGCCCTGAGCGCGCCTGGATCAGGACCGTGCTGGAACGGCTCATCGCCCGAGCAAAACGGCTGAAGCTGAGCTCGCTCTTTGCAGGCCTTGATTTGCCGACGTACGAAGCTCTCTTTCGCCGTGGCTCTCAAGCGCTGTCGTTGCAGTCTCTTCGCCTGTGTCCACACACCGTTCGCCATGGCGGCCCGTCAGTAGATTTCTTGGAAAAGCGTGGCAGTCTTGAGCTCATCAAACGCCGAGGGCACTGGTTCTCGGATAGGTCTGTTGCCCGCTATGGAAAAGAAGGCAAGCTTCTTCGTCAGGTCAATAAAATGTCAACGCAGCAGCAGCGCAATGGCAACCGCGCGGCTGCTGCTCTCCCGGCTTTGCTCGACCGTTCGCTTGCTCGCATCCTGAATGCCCGCCCTCCCTGACCCTAGAACCACATGGGATATGGGGCTTTTGCGCGATCCAGCCGGCTGGACTAATTTGCTGCCTCTCTGTTCAGAATGATCTGCCTGCCCAGTCACCTTGTCTCAGTGTGTGCAGCAACGGTGCCAGCTCGCTCGTGCTTCGTCCTGTTGTGAAGTTTGTTGTGTGGCAACAATCGGCTGGAAAAAGTGATATCGCTGGGCTCCGCTTTTAATCTCACGTCTGGCCTCGAGTCGCCGACTCGAGTCATCTGGGAGGCCACCTTGTACAACGCAGTGCTATTACACTGTTCTCAACGTCTGTAGTGCTGTCGCTCATAGGCCTCCCGTGAGTGTTGAATGTTCTGCCAAGCGCCCTTCTCCGTCGTGGGCGCTTTGGCTCAAGTCTTCCCAATCCCTCCCACCCTTGGGGGCTTTTGCACGATCCAGCCGGCTGGACTAATTTGCTGCCTCTCTGTTCAGAATGATCTGCCTGCCCAGTCACCTTGTCTCAGTGTGTGCAGCAACGGTGCCAGCTCGCTCGTGCTTCGTCCTGTTGTGAAGTTTGTTGTGTGGCAACAATCGGCTGGAAAAAGTGATATCGCTGGGCTCCGCTTTTAATCTCACGTCTGGCCTCGAGTCGCCGACTCGAGTCATCTGGGAGGCCACCTTGTACAACGCAGTGCTATGTATGTATGTATGTATGTGTGTATGTATGTATGTATGTATGTATGTATGTATGTGTGTCTGGGTGTTTGTATGTGTGTTTGTATGTATGTATGTATGTATACATGTATGTGTGTGTATGTATGTAAGTGTATATGTACGTACGTACGTACGTATGTATGTATGTATGTATGTATGTATGTATGTATTTTATGTGTATGTATGTATGTATGTATATCTGTTTGTCTGTATGTATGTATGCATGTATGTCTGCATGTAGATGTAATGTCAGCGAACATACCTACATAAACAGTCAGGCAAACGTACCCATTATTTATGTATACACAGATGTACGTAGATACATACACGGAAGGTCCTTGCCCCGGGGCACTGGGCAATGCGGAGCCAGATTCGGGCAACCCGGTTCTCTTTTGATTTCTTTCAAGCCCCCGACGACGCGTTGTATAATCCCCCACAGGCCCCCTTTACGCGATTCTTGAGTTACCATACCAAATGGTGGCAGGTCCCAAGATCAACGCTAAGGCAACTCCCGATTCAACCTGGCAGGACCCAGCGGCAATTTGCGATGATGGATCCTCGAGCGCGACTAGAACCTGAACGCACGCGAAGCTCGCGCGTGGTCTTAGTGTCGATATATATATATATATATATGTATATCTATGTATATGTATATAAATACATATGTATGTACAGGCGCGTCACATACACACATCATATCATATCATATGTATAATCAGATGTGCCAGGGGTGTATGTATGTGCACATCTACTGACATATGATAGACATCGTTCCAGTGGGGAATGAGCATCCATGGTATTTGTCCACCTTGTAGATATACTTCCTAGGGAGGCGAGACCTATACATCTGGACAAACATGTTAGTCAGCGTGGACCGCAATCAGTGCCTTAGTGAACTCTTGAAGTGATACAAGTTGTGCCACGTAAGCTACGTGATGTGAGCCGAGGAGGTGGAACATATGCGTTGGGCGGTGTGAGCTGGAGGTTGAAGCTGTGGGGGTGCAAGCAAGCTTTGTAAGTGGTGACAGTTATGCCGTGTGCGTTCAGAGCACGGGGCGCGCACGAGGCGCCCACGAGGCGGTACGGACGGCAACGTGGCCGAACCTTGGCATACCTCCCCAGCGAACGGGGCGCCCACGAGGCGTCCACGAGGCGGCACAGGCTGCATCGTGGCGCAACCTCGGCATACCCCCCAAGCGCGGGGCGCCCGCGAGGCGCCCACGAGGCGGCACGGGCCGCAACGTGGCGAACATCCAGAATAGTCGAACAATCATGTAGCGAAGAGAAGCAAGGTCACTTGAGTGCAAGAACTGGTTGAGAACTCCCTACGGTACAAACAGTGTGCATGCATATCTATACATACACATATATATATATACATACACTCGTGTAGATGGTACACATCTGTGGTCTGGGACGTCCACCCCTCGGGGTGCAATATGTTTACCCAGCATGCGTTTCTGGGAACACCTGGGGGGGCGCCGTTCAAAGGTTTTTCGTGTTAAGCGTTTCGGGAAAGCTCATTCCCATGTCAGAGGTTGGAGGGTGAGATCGAAGTGAAGCCGACACCACTCACCGTGAGATTGGTTTCGGTTTCGTGCTCGTGTCGTGCGAGCGGGCGAGACCAAATTGCGTGCGCGGGCCAGAGGAGTGACTCCGCCGTTGATAGGGCGAAGTCAGAGCAACAATGTCTCCCGCTTGTTGGCGGCCGGTGGCCGTATTGTTCCGTGTGTTGTCCCGTCGGTTGCCCCGTCGGTTGTCCCCGATGGTTGTCCCCGATGTTTGTCCCGTGGCTGTCCCGATGGTTGTCCCGATAGTTGTTCCGATGGTTGCTGCGCGGCCCCTTCCTGGGCTGGGAGAAGGAGAAGAAGGAAAAGGTATATGCCACGCTGGTTGTTTGCCCCGATGCAGCCACAGCGTGTGCGACTGGAAATGTTTTCGCGCGATCGGAAACCATCACTACGACTCGTGAGGAAACGGAAGGCGAGCGCAATGCAGGGCCAGGACAGGGCTGGCGACGGAAATTGGCGGCAGCGGCGAGCAAAAAACCAGGGCCTTGGACACCTGGGGATGTCGGGGACAGTGCCGGTCGAGTGAAACTGGCAGCAGCGTATGACAAGCACCAGAGTCGGGGGCAGTTGGGGATGGGGCCAGTCGGACAAACCCGGGTTCTAGCGGAGGGCAGGCAGCAGTGTTGGGAATAGTCAGAGACAGGACGGCCCAAGGCGATGGCATTGGACGGCAGGCCGCAACCATCATGGGTGGGGACAGTCGGGGACAGTCTGGCCCGAGCATATTCTCAGCAGTGGGAGGACCCCTTCGGTGCAGTCACTATTTGGGGAGAGAGGCTGCTTCGCTCGCGCCTCTGGCTGCAAGCGCGGTGGCGGATACGTTGTCGTAATGGGACGTGCCGCGTCACTTTGAGATTACACTGTCACTGGTGCGCACCCGAGGTCAGTGCGGGTCGAAGCCGCCAATGCAGTGGTCGATCCCACCATGGCATCGGATCGGCATGCCAGTCTTGGCATGGAACTGCCTTTCACTATCTCTGTTGCCAGCGATGTTTCACGAAGCCTCGTGGCGCAGGCTCGCCCACTCACTTGCAGGAGCTGGAGAGGATCAGGCGCGCGTGTGTTGGAGAACGCGAAGTCAGTCAGTGCGGTTGGGGGGGAGGGGGTGGCTCGTTCACAGGCGACCTTGGGCCGCCTCTGCTCATGCTCCTTATCAAATTCGAGAAGCTGTTATCGGTCTGACTTTGCTGCGGCGCACGATACCAGCGTCGGAGCACTGGCAGTGTTTTTTTGTGGGCATTGCCTTGGCAACCAGTGGTGCAAGCCACCTGCAGTGCTCATGTCTGCCATGCCACCTCTGCATCATCACAGGGCTGTGTCTTGATTGCATTGCGGAGACATACAGTTGCCGTCGCGGTCGTCGTCATCATACTCATCATCACCATTCGCCGTCCTCTGAGGATTCTGCCGTGGTCTTTTGGACATCGGCCCACTTTCACCCCCAATCGAAACGGTGCCTCCTCAGCTGCAGGCGGGATTCTAAAGACAACCATCGCCATTGTTTGAGCTACCCTTGCGTCTCAGGGCTCTTTAGAGCATTCGTCCTCGCCCTCTTTCCTCTCGGGATGACCTCCCCTTTCCCCAAGCTTTGTAGCGTAGACGGGCCCACCCCTAGCGCCAAGCGTGAAGGTGCCCTCTGTGCCTCTCTGTAGAGCTTTTGTTACCACCCACTACCCATGCGAAGCTCCATTCAAGGACTGCCCAAGCCTTCCCCCGAGAAGATCTTGATGCAGAGACCCTTCAGTGTGTGAGTGTGTGTCATCGTTCAGTATGTCCACAAGAGAAGGTCGGATGCAACTGCTGGGAGGTTAAATTCTTTACGCTTCGCGTATCCCCACCAGCCCATCTCACAACAGCAACTCTTGCGAAGCATGCCGACAGTCGTGTTTTTCAGGCGTGTGTCCGCGTGGCCCCGCATATCTCCCCTGTTCCTCCTTCCTCCCGCCTCCTTGTACATCCTCCTTGTGGGGGGAGCGGGAGAAGGACGAGGCGGAGGAGGAGGGAGAGAAAGCGCTCCTCGTGGTTTGAGTCGTTTGGGGTTTCTCGTCCTGGTGTGAGTCGTTCGGGCCCTTCTCCTGGTGTGAGTCGTTCGGGTCGTGGTGTGAGTTGTTCGGGCATCCTGTGTCGTTCGTTCGGGCCCTCGTCCCTGGTGGAGGGAGTCCTGGTGTGAGTCGTTCGGGCTCTTCGTGGTGTGAGTCGTTCGGGCCCCTCGTCCTGGTGTGAGTCGTTCGGGCTCCTCGTGGGGCCTCTTGGGGGCCTCTTGGAGCCTCTTGGGGCCTCTTGGGGGCCTCTTGGGGGCCTCTTGGGGGCCTCTTGGGGGCCTCTTGGGGCCTCTTGGGGCCTCTTGGGGGCCTCTTGGGGCCTCTTGGGGCCTCTTGGGGGCCTCTGGGGGCCTCTTGGAGGCCTCTTGGGAGCCTCCTGGGGGCCTCTTGGGGCCATCTTGGGGCCTCTTGCGACCTCCTCAGAAGCGCAAATGAGCGCTGCCCCCTGAGAAGGACAAAATGAGCCCAAAACCTTAGTAAAATCAATGATTTTGCTATGAAGGAAGAGGAGCGCGGCCCCCTCAGAAGGCCAAAATGGGGCCAAAACCATAGTAAAATCAATGTTTTTTGCTTCAAAGACGAGTTCAGGCGCCAAACTCCCTCCCCCCCCTCGGGGCCAGAATCCTCCTCCCAGGAGTCGAAAAAGACTCCCCTGACGACCCGCGGCCCGCCCTCTCCAGGCCCAGGGGGAGGGGGTAGGGGGAGGGGTAAACCCCTCCCGAAGGGGAAGAAGGGGGGTTGAGGACAGAGAGAGCTCCCTAAACCACTCGCGCCCAAAGTGCTGGTGGGATTCTGTATCGGCGCTGGTATTTTCGCGGTCGAGAATCCGCTCTGGGCTATTCCGGCCTAATTCGGCCCAGTCCCACCGAATCCGTTCTAATCCGGCTTCATCCCGGGCTTAATCCAGCCTGATCCAGCGAAGTGGCCCTCTAATCGGGATTCATCGCCCGTAATCGTTCCAACGAAGACCTCCCAGGAGTTGCCTCCTCAGAGCAGGGGGCTTCGCTTCCTGCCCTCGTCCTGCCGCCGCCACTGGATGCTGCCGCGCGGCTGCCGCCTGTCCTCTTGCAGTCCGCCCCGCGCGTGCCCCGGAGCGCCGCCCGCTCACGGTGAGCGTGCCACGTCAGGCAGACCCATGGCGAGGGCAAATCGCCCCAGAGCGTTCCAGAACGTGGTCAGAGCGTTCTGCTTGGAATCGTTCTTTGGGTCATCTAGCGAAGCGTAAGCGCACGAATCCGAAACATGCACGGGGAATGGGCGTCCGAGCGATGGCAAGTCTGGAGCGCTCTGAAGCGTCCGCGGCGCCCGATGCATCCTCTAGCCCAGGCGGCTCTCAGAGATTCCCGAGTTACCCTCATCCGCTCATCCGATGTTAGACTCACACTGCCTTCGTCTTACCATGGGCATATGGGTCGCGCCATGCGTTTCTGGTCCACCAAATCGTCCGTTGCCACAGCGTGTGTGATCACCCAATTTTGCTTTTTGATTGGAGGCTTGTGGTAGGCAGGGTCGGTGGCGTCCACATTTCTCATCGTACCTCCGACTGTTGCGTAAGACTTGCAGCTGCGGATTTGGGTGAGGGGCAGTCGGGGAAGGGCCGCTGCAGGACAGCGTAAGGTGTTCGAGCTTCCCCTAAACGCTCCGAATGGCCGCTCTCCGCCTTCTCCGGAGGGTTTCGGCTCAGAGGCAAAAGGGCGCGCTTGCCCACCTGACAGCGTATCCCACCCTTGTAATACATGTAATCATATTCAAGTGCCCTCTCAAAAATGCCCCCTTCCCTTCCAACCCAACCCGTTTTGTGAGGAGCCCTCCCACCCACCCTCATCCCCTCCCCCTCCTCCTTGTATATATAAGCCGATATCATAATTTGTTTTCGGTGCGTGTGAGAACGTCACAGGTTTCATACTTGTATAATTTATGTCAGTTTCAAGGGTTCGGAGGCGACAAGCTATCGGCCACGCGGCTGGGACAATCCGTATGGACCCACCGAATTTGGCGATCGGAGGAAGCTTGGTACGGAATGCCAATCACATCATTGTGTTAGTTGCGGAGCGCGTGCCAACCAAGCTATCCGGAACCACTGTGGCTCAAAGAAGCGAGCGGCGCCGCCCAAGCACTACAGACCGACCGGGCGATACGAACGTGTTTTCTGTAAGCCAAGTGTGGCCGTGGAGCTGGATCCTCGTCTGGAGAAGTTGTTTCGCAAGCACGGTGTCGACGACAAGGTGTTTGCGTACCCAAAGATCAAGCAGATGGTGGCAATCTGCAAGTTCGCAGGCCTTGCGGACTCGAAGGCCGATGTCGGCGAGGGCATTTGTACCCCTGCGGGGTTAGATGCCTCTGACAGGCCGCTACGCCAGTCGGTAAAGGCTGCGTGGCAGGAGGCCGAAGCCCTGGTAGTTGGTGGGCTGGAACTCATCAAGAACGGGTAAATTCGGCGACTGGACGACCCAGTGGACCCAGAGGTGCGAGCCAAGAAAACCAACACTTTCGTGGAGCACTACCACATTCGCTTGCCAGCCCACCTCCTCGGAAACGATGCGTTGATGGGGCGTTTGGTGCGCGAGCGCGAGCGCAGGGCCCCACGGTGCACGACCTCCGGTAGGTGCGCGCCCTTGACAACGACGCCACGCAGTGCAAGTCCGAGGACAACAACATGTCGGCCCATGCGTTCACCTACAAGCACCGCGTCCTCATGAACACGATGACACGGGCTGCTGCGCCCGAGTGGGCGGCGGCGGACTGGTCGGTGTTGTTGGACTACCACGAATGGGTCGTGTTCAAGTTGTACGAGAAGAAGAACGGGCGTCTCCCCAGCGTGGAGGCCGTGCGGCGCGCAGACCAGCAGACGCGCGCGAAGTGGGTGGACGTCGTGCGCAACGACAACGAGACGCTCACGGAGGCCGTGAGGAAGTGCAGGACCGAGTGGGTCTCCCTCTTCGCAGAGCTCCGCGCCGACCGGGCCGCGGCGGGAAGCCAGGGCGACGGGGCTCCTGCGCCGGCCAAGAAGGCCCGCGCGGCCCTCGAGACCGTCGCGGCCGACGGCGCGGGCAAGGAGCACTGCAAGTTCTACAACAACGGCAAGTTCAACTACGGCAAGCGGTGCAAGTACAAGCGCGCCTGCAATGTCAAGGGCTGCGGGGGTGACCACCCGGCCTGCGACAAAGAGTTCCGCCCGCGATCCCCCGGCAAGGGGGGGCGCTCGCCCCCTCGGCGAGGAGAGGCGGGCGATGCTCGAGTGAAGATGCTTCGGCGCCGCGCGCAAAGCGTCTGAGAGAGCAGTCGCCGTTGAGCCGCGGGGCGGGCCTGGGCAGCGCCCGCGACGCGCCGGCAATGGCGCGCGCGGGCCGCGCGATTGCAAGCGGCTTGCGGCCGCGGAGCGCCGGCGCGGCGCCCTTGGCGCCGGAAGGCGTTGGGCCTCGGGGCCCTGGAACACTCGACGACCCTGGAACACCCGATGTGCGCCCCTCCCGCCTTGCACGCTTCGGTGGAGGAAGCGCGCCGGAGGTGGGCTGCTGATCCGGAGGCGGCAAAGAGAACCAGGCTGCAGGCTTGCGCGCTCATGTCTGAATGGGCAGAAGGCCTGGAACCCGAGAGGGAGGCTTGGGCTGCCACCTTGCATCCCGACGCGCGCCGGGCAATCGGCCACCTGCACGGGCCCCTCTTGAGAAAACTGGTCGGCGCGTCCGGGCGCCCGGACAAGGCGCGCTTCGAGCCCTTGTGCTCGGGGCGGCCGGCCTCGGGCGCAATCCAGCCTGCTGGCCTCTGGAGAGCGGCCGAATCCGCGGCGCCAGTCGACCTGCGGGACTGGATCATAGAGGCGCCAGCGAGGAGCCGTCGCATCGCCGCTGGCGTCAAGGGCTCGGGCGACGCCGCTTTGGACCAGGCAGCGTGGTCGAAGCGCGAAAAAGGGATTGCCATTGGCGCCGTTGAGGGGCCATTCTCTGTCTCGGACGTGGACCTCTCTGATGCGGCTGCGCGCCCCAGTTCCCCCGCGGGGGAGCGCGGGCCCACGGGTGTCCGGGGGGCGCGCGACGTCGAGAACCTCAAATCCAGTGGCGCGAATGCACCCGCCCACACCACGGAGGCGCGCGCGCCAGACGACTTGGACACGGCTCGCGCCGCAGTGCGCTTTTCGAAAGAACTGCGGGGCGCCGGAGAGCCCTTCGCTGGGTTCACAGCCGATTGCAGCGGTGCTTTCCGCCAGAGCCCGCTGGCCCCGGAGCAGGCGCAGCGGGCGCGGTCGGCGACGCGGCACCCCGGGCGGCTCGAACCAGTCTTCCTGCGCAACTTGGGGCAAGTATTCGGGGGCGCCGGGTCGCAGCTCAACTGCGCTAGGGGCCCGGCGGCGACGCGCGCCCTCGCGAGGCATTTCCTTGCCATCCCAATGCGCCACTGCAGCGACGACGCCTGGTGCGTGGAGCGATCCAGCACAGCTTCCTGCGCGCGGTTCTGTTGGGTTTGGCTTCGCCAGCAGATTGGGTGGGGGCTTGATCTTCAAAAGTCACCTCTACCAGCTGGCGCCTGGAAGCTGGTCGGGGCGGAGCTCTCAGCGGATGCCCCTCGGCCCGTCGCTCGGTTGCCAGATCAGGAGGCAGCGGCCTTGATCTGTGACATCGACTGCTACCTGCAGAGCGGCCGGTTGCCTGCTGCAGAGGCGGGCCCCCATCCGAGGCCGCTTGGGATGGGCGCGGTCTTTTCTCTTCGGCCGCTACGGCTCCGCAGCGCTGGTGCCATTGAGGTGTCGGCAGTTCGATGACAGCCGGCGGGTGGGCGCGCCGTCGCCCCGCAGTGCCTCGCCGCGCTGGTCCCGGCACGCTCTGCGCGAGCAATCAGGCCGCGAAGTCCCTTTCGATCTTGAGCCGTTGCCTTTCGTGGTCACGGTGAGCGACGGCGAAGGCGCGGGCCGAGTGGCAGCGGGCATGTGGGAGCCGCGGCGCCCAGACTTCCGGCCAATGCTCACCGCCGCTGCGGTGCCAGAGCCCTGGATGAAGCGGCGGCTCGGGCACGGCCGCGTGAACGCTATCCAGGAGATCGAAGCAGTAGGCCCGCTGCTGGCGCTGGCAACGTGGCCGACGTTGTTGCGCAGATGCGCGTGGTCTCATGTCATCGACAACGAATCCGCGAAGTGCTCGTTGATCAAGGGCTCGTCGCGAGCCGCCCACGCGAACGAGATCGCGCGCGCTACCTGGGAGCAGTGCCGCTCCAGGTGCATGTGCCCGCGGCGGGGGCGGGCTGCCTCAGCAGACAATCCCGTCAACAAAGCGTCGCGCGGAGATCTCGCCGACCTCAACGAGCAGCGGTGGGTCGTCATGGGCCCCGCGCTGCCGGACATCTGGAGGCGGGGCGCAGGCTGGAGTGTGACAGTCTAGGCCAGACGATTCCCAAAGAGAGCCCGGAGAGAAAAACAAAAAGGCGACCGCGGACCCCAGACATGGCCCGCCCTGCTGCGAACACTGGTCGGGGATCGGGCCGTGGTGTGGACCCCAGACAGGGCCCGCGCGGTTAGTTCAAGCGCTGTCTGTTTGGGAGTCGGTGCTCCCTGTCGTCGTGGTCGTCGTCGTCGTCTGCCTGCCTCCTCTCTTCCCTCGTCCTTCGCCAGGTAGCAGGGAGAAGGGGTTTTGGAGCCCAGCTTGAGCCAGCTTAAAGTGCATCTTTGTCATCTTGAAGGCCACGGAGTGAAGACTTGGAGGCTCTGGAGGCTTCGCGGGTGCGTTGGCGATCTTGTACCCCCGGCAGGCTCCCTCCAGGGGCCTTCTCATCAAATGCAATTTCGGGCCCCGGGGGGCAGGGGGACAGCTAAAGGTCTCGCACGCCTTGTCATTCACGTCAACCGGTGGTCGGCGGATTTCCAGGCCGCGGTTCACTCCGTGGGCTCGCTGGTTGCAGGCTGCTTCGCGCGGTGTCCTCAGCCCGTTTCCTCAGCCTGTGATGGCCGGTCCCATGGCGGCCACCGTGTGGTTGCCATTTTGCCGACGTTTTTCCTCCTCTCTTCTTTGCATGCCCAGCGTTCTTCGGCTCGGAGACGTTTGTCTAGGCCTCCCAGATGGGGTCCGAGTAGATGGGGTCGGAGGATCGCGCCGCATCGCCGATGCATCGGCGATGCGGGTCGATGCGGAGCCCTGTTTTCTCTATGCAGACGGCGCCGATGGCACCGCCTACGTCGGCGATACATCGCCGATGTATCGGCGGTGTGGCGCGATCCTCCGACCCCATCTGCTCGGAACCCATCTAGGAGGCCTCTAGCTTGAATGGCAATGTCATGCCGATTGTTTTCGGAATGCGTGTTCGTGTCAGTCAAGCGGCGCTCTGTCCCACCCTTGTTATTCTCCTTGGCTAATTCGAACCCATCCTCGTCTTGTGGTGTTTGCGCAGCCGCATTTGCTGGCAGCGTCTGGCTGTGGCCGTTTCAGGCTCTCTCCTTTTCTTTGTTCGGCCTTCGTCGTCCTGCCCCTCTCCTCTGTAAGTCTGGGGGCATTGTCCATGCCTTTCGCAGCACCGAGCGACTACTCGTCGCGCTTCGACGAGGAGCCGTAACATTCTGGTACGAAATGTTGCATTTAGTGCGTGATTTTACCCGGTGGTATCTGGGGCCTTTCTCCCACCGGGTCGAATCTGTAGGACCCGAATGCTCCGAGCGTGGCGTTAGGACGAGGCGCTAGGATTAAGTCATCATTACCACCACCGCAGCTTTCATTGTCATCATCATAACCATTAGCATCATCACCATCGTCATCAACATCATCATCACCATCTTTACAATCATCACCGTCATCATCATCACCATCATCATCATCATCGTCGTCGCCATCATCCTTCTCCTCCTCCTCCTCCTCCTCCTCCTCATCATCATCATCATCATCATCATCATCATCATCATCTTCGTCATCATCATCATCATCATCATCGTTCGTTCCTCCTCCTCCTCCGCCTCCTCTTTCCTTTTTAGTGAAGGGGAGAGAGAGAGAGAGAGAGAGTGAAAAAGAGAGAGAGAGAGAGAAAAGTAAGAACAGCATCCAGGGCTGCCGACGTGGAGGAGTCGGCCTCCAGCCTGGGAGAGTCGGCCACGGCGCCGGCCGGGAAGAAGGAGGCCCGAAGGGGGCAGCGAAGCGAGGAGGAGGAGGAGGAGGCGGAGGATGATGGGTGGCCGCGTTCGAAGCGAACTCCGAGGCCGAACGCGACAGCGACAGGCGGAGGATGAGGAGTGCCAGAGTGAATTCAAGATGTACGTACCATCGGCGCTGCGGTACATCCTCCCGTCCCAAGTCCCCTTCTCATTCATAGGTCCCTACAAGGATTATGTGTCACTGCGTTCGGTGCGTCCTCTAAAAACCAGGGTTCGCAATTCGGGCAGGAGCTCCGTTCAGAATTACAGTATCCTCCGCCATTCAAGCGGCGATGATGATGATGATGATGATGATGATGATGATGATAATAATAAAGATAATGACGATGTGGATGCTGATGATGACGATGATGCTGATGATCATGGTGATGCTGATTGTGATGGTGATGGTGATGGTGGTGATGATGATAATGGTAATCATGATGATCAGGATGATGCGGATGAGGATGACGATGATGATGAGGAAGATGAGGATGATGTTGATGCTGATGGATGTGGTGAAAATGATGATGCTTATGATGATCGATCTGTTGGTGGAGATGAGGGTTCTGATGGAGGTGGTGGTGGTGGTGATGGTGGCAGTGATGATGATGTCTATGCTGCTGATGATGATGTTGATTATGTTGGTTGTGCTGATGCTGACGGCGATGACGACGGTGCTTTTGAATTGACGGTGATAATGATGATGCATTTGATAGCATATACGAGGGGGATGATGATGTTGATGTTGGTGATGATTATGATGATGGTGTTGATGATGATGATGGTGCTGATCACGATGCTGATGGTGCTTATCGGGCTGCCGCTGATGATGCTATCGATGATATCAATGTTGATGATGCTGCTGCTGATGATGATGAGGATGACGTAAATGATGTTGATGATGTGGATGGGGATGATGATGATGCTGATGATGTTGATGATGCCGATGATGATGATTCGGATGATGGTGGTGATACTGGTGGTGCTGATGGTGGCGATACTGATGTTGATGATACTGATGATGCTGCTGTTGCTGGTGGTGATGCTGGCGACACTGATCATGATTGTGACAATGATAATGAGGATGTTGATGATGATGATGATGCCGATGCTGATGATGATGAGGATGATGTTTCATATGGTGGTGATAGTGACGGTGATGATGCTGCTGATGATGCTGATTAGGCTGATGCTGATGCTGATGATGATGACGATGATGATGACTGTCGCGGTTGGAATTGTGGTGATGATGCTGATGATAATGATGGTGGTGATGATGCTAACGTGACGGAAGAGGACGTGGACGATGGTGCCGATGTTGATGGTGATAATGTCAATGATGATGATGAACATAACATGACGCTTGCGATCCAAGAGACGCTTCGCTAAGCTACACGCGAAACAATTCGATGAAACGTGCTGGATCTGTGTCGCTACCCCGTGAGGGCATGGGGACGCAATTGTCTGACGGCGGGACCAGTATGGACTATTGGTTGCGGTCCGCCTGCAGCACCGACCCTTTGATGGAGCTGCTCTCAAGAGTGTCTTCAGGTTCACGTTTTTGCATGATCCCCTCGAACTTTCGTGTAGTAGTTGGTTCTGGCAAGCACCGTGCTTTTGTGGCACAGCTTAAGCTCAAACACTTTGGCTTTGGGGAACACCGTGCTTTTTTGGCTTTGGGCACCGTGCTTTTGTGGCACCGTGCTTTTTTGGCTTTGGGGAACACTTCCCCCTGATTGGGACCAGCGTCGCCCAAATCCAAGGTGCAAACACCAGGCCCATGATATGTTCCAGCACCACAGGAGAGGGGACACCGACCACGGCGACGACGAAAGGGGGATTGTAGGGCCCGAGGGAGGCGAGCGAGGAGAGGAAGAAAGGGGGACAGGGGGCAAAGCGCAGGCGTTTTACTAAGTCCGATGATCGTCTGGATTCGTAGGATTCGTAGGAGGGTGATGCGAGAAGAGCGCATTGGAGGCCCCAGAGGTGACGAAGACGGATGGAAGATCAGTGGAGAGGTCCTTGACTCGCGCAGAGCGCGCTTGCAGCTGCTCGAGCGTGTAGCGCAGCTGGATAGGACGGCTGGCAGACACGTACCCCTGAAAGACACGCGAACCTGGACGATATTCGAAATGCCCCCCCCCCCGCACCACACACCCTTCTGTCGCCCAACAACAGCCTCGGCCATGATCAAACATCGCGCAAGCAGTCGAAGCATCCTCTCAGAAGCGCTAGTGCTACTCAAAATTGCTAGGTCCAGTTCTGCATGTCCTCGACCTCCTCCTCCTCCTCCTCCTCCTCCTCCTTGTCTGAGCTAGGCCCGGACGCTGTCCGCAACGGTGGTCGCATCGCATCCTCCTCATCTTTATCGTCTTGGGTGTGCTTGCTCATCTTCTCTCCTGGCATCCCGAGCTTGCGCAGTAGTTGCTCGGCGTCCCTCTCGATAACTCCTCGAGGGGCCGATTCTGGCTTGACGATGCCGCCCTGCTGGCTGATCGCCACGCCCGTGGAGCTGTGGGCAGTCGCCTACTCCGTCTTGAGAGGTACCGCCTGCATGTACGTCGCGAGCACCAGCTGCGCCTTGCACTGAGTCGGCCCGTCTCTCCCTTCCTCGTGTCGTAGAAGCAGTCCCTGATGCAACAGAACTTGACCTGTTTCTGAAGCGATGCTCCTCCTTCGACTTGCCCTCCACTAGATATTTCCAGTGGATCTTGAGAGTGGCTCCGTTGTTCACGTCGAGGTCGGGCACCGCGGAGAGGTGTTGGAGCAATCCCAAGAATAAGTATGGCCCGTAGGGCTCGGTCGTGGGTGTGTTGACTGCCGTCTGCGCAGTCAGTTTCGGCATGAACTTAGCCGTCTGCCCTGCGAGCTTCGGCAGCACGAGGAGGAGGAGGAGGACGAGGCGAGCCTTCTCTTTTGAGTTCTGATGAGGCTCATTTCGGCCGTCTTGGGGCTGACTGGGTTTCCAGTGGGGCGCATCCCATATAGCTTGCACAGCATGTGACGGCTGCACTGCATTGTCCTGGCAAGTTTGGGCCATCTCTTGTCAATTGATGCAAATGGGTTGGGTACGTCACAGGGTAATTTCCCAACTCTCCTGCGTTGGTTATTCGTCTTGAATAGTGCAGTGCGGTTGCGCACCTTCTCCCGCCCCCTTCTTCCTCTCATCCCTCATATTTGCTTGCTACCCTGCCTCCTACCTCGTCGTCCTGTCTGGACGCTCAGTGGGGGCTGCGATCTGCGAAACTGTCGCCACATTCGAGGGCTGCTGGGGGGTCCAGCAGAGTGAGGCACCACCCAGACTCGGATTAGACCTCGCCATCCCTGGGAGGCTGCGACACGCGAAACTGTCGCCACTTTCGAGGATTGCTGGGGGGTGCAGCGGAGTGACGTCTTACGCGGATCACCAGGAGACCTCGTCATCCTTGCGGAGCTGCGATTTGCGAATCTGTCGCCACTTTCGAGGGTTGCTGGGGGGGCCCAGCAGAGTGAGGTACCACCCATACTCAGATTAAACCTCGCCATCCTTGGTGGGCTGCGACTTGTGAAATTGTCGCTACTTTCGAGGGCTGCTGGGGGGTCCAGCGGGGCGTTGTCGAGGGCCGCCCGCAGACCTGGCGGCGCGCCTTCGAGCGCTTAGCTCCCGCACTGAAAAGTGCAGGAAGGACGGAGGGGAGCTGGCGGGCGAGCTAGACCTCGCTCGCTTCGTGCCGTAACTATAAGCAGGTTGTATCATGCGGTCGAGTGCACCGGCGACATGGCGCAGGCAACGCTGCATATTGAGCGTGCGCCTTCGCTCCTCGTCCTTCTGGTGTTGTCCTGTGAATCGTGCCACGCGAGCGCATCCCGTTTTGCTTGCGCAGAATATGACGGCGCCTGCTTTGTCATTGTCCTGGCAAGCTTGGGCCAACTCTTGTCAGTTGATGCAAATGGGTTGGGTACGTCACAGGGTAATTTTCCCCTGCCCTCATGCGTTGGGTACTCGTTTTGCGTAGAGCACTGCTCGCGCGTTGCCCTCTCACTTGCCCAGCCTGCCTTTTACCTCGCCCCTTCCTGCGCGCTAGCTTGCTTCCTTCCTGGTCATTACTCGTGGGCGACAGGGTCCAAGTCCCGAAGGGGGTGTGCCCGAATGAGTTTTTTTTGGTTGCTTGGCGCTGGTTTCGCCCGTGGATGTAGCGATCATCAGAGGAGATGTTCGCGTTGTGTGACGTGCGTGCGGCCTGGATAAGCATGTGCGTTGTTCGTGGTGTAGTGTTGCAGTGTTTTTCTAGCCGCCGTTCTCAACGGTCGGTTGTTGTTGACCGCTTCTTGCGATTGGCCTGGGGCGTTGATGCGTTGACGTACGATGGCTTGGTAGGGTCTGGATGGACGGTTCGTGGCGGCTTTCGGGGCCGCGGGAGTGTTATGGTTAGTACTTGACAGGTTATTTGCGGGGCAGTTGCTTCGTGTCTAACAGGGCCGCCCCCTGCCCTGCGCGCCTGCGCGCGCGGCGCGCCTGCCATTCCTGCGGCAGGTGGCGAGCCGGGCGCATTTGGCGCCCCTGCCGCGGCCGGAGCAGCGGAGCAGCACTTGGCGTACTTCGCGCAGTGGTGCATCTGGCGCAGTCGGTGCGCTCGGCACTTTGCGTACCCCGCGCATCGGAGTGTTTTCGCGCGGCTTCCAACCTCGACCACCTAGAACGCGCGTCGCGGGGGGTTGGGAGGAGGAGGAGGAAGGAGGATGGATACGGACGAGGATAATGACGATGATCTATAAGTTGTCAGGAGCGAGGGGCATGGGGGCGAGGAGGGGGGCTCGGAGGAGGAGGAGGAGGACGAGTCGGGGGGGGGGAGATGATGGATGCGCGGGGGGCCCAGGGCAGGAATTGTTCGGTGAACGGGGGGGCGGGGATAGCGAGGGGAGGGGTCGGGTGGGCCGCCGCCGTCGTCGTCGTCGTCGTCGTCGTCGTCGTTTTTTCGATCCGTTCACGGAGATTATGCTCGCATCTCGCCAGGTTAAGGACAGGGAAAGCGATGGCGAGGAAGAGCGCGCAGGAACGCGCGCAGGGAGAGGGGAAGAGGAAGGGCGGGAACGGGGGGGCGACAAGGAACGGGTAGGGGTGATGTCGGAAGGGAGGGTCGGACGTTGGTTTGTTTTCACCTCGTGCGCGCGGGTGCTAGTGCGGCTGCCCTCTCTTCGCTGCTTGCGGCGTCTCTACATATCGGTCCCTCCCGGATGTTTCCCCCCTTCCTGCTGCTGTCAGTGCCCCTCTTCGAGTTGTGAAAAGCCCCACTGCAGCTTCGTTGCCTGTGCGCGCCGCGTGGAGGCGACGCGCGAGTACCTGCGAACCGCGCGCGGGGTCTGCCGACGTGGGCTGCGTCTGAGGGGGTCCAGGGTTCCAGGGTCCAGGGCCTCCCAGGGCCCCAGGGTGCCCCAGCAGGTCCAGGGTGTCTTAGGTCAGGGCCCACGGCGGCCCACGAGTTAGATCGGCTTAGCGCGGCGCACGATGCGGTAGACGGCGGAGGGGTGGAGATAGCGGGAGAGGGCCAGGCGGCGGGAGAGGAACAATGGGGGGACAGAAACCGGTGCTTCAGCAAGTAAATGGGGCCGTCGTGGGCCCCGCGGCCGTTGTTCGGGCCACCCGCGATCCAAGCCCCAGCAACGCCGAGCCGGCGAGTGGGCCTCTCGCAGCTCGAGGACGTCGACAGACTTCTCTTCGAAATAGCCTCTCGCAGCTCGGGGGCGCCCCCGAGCTGCGAGAGGCCGCTTCGAGGAGAGGTCCGTCGCACCTCGGGGGCGCCCTCGAACTGGCCTCTCGCACCTTGGGGGCGCCCCCGAGCTGCGAGAGGCTAGTTCGAGGAGAGGTCTGTCAGACCTCTCCTTTTCGCAGAGGCCAGTTCGAGGACGTCCCCGAGCTGCGAGAGGCCCATTCGAGGGCGCCCCCGAGCTGCGAGAGGCTAGTTCGAGGACGCCCCCGAGCTTCGAGGGGCCCATTCGAGAGCATCCCCGAGCTGCGAGAGGCCAGTTCGAGGACGTCCCCGAGCTGCGAGAGGCCAGTTCGAGGCCCTCTCGCACCTTGGGGACGTCATCGAACTGGCCTCTCGCAGCTCGGGGGCGTCATCGAACTGGCCTCTCGCACCCCGGGGGCGTCTTTTTTTTTCGAGCCCGTTTTTGCTTTGGCCCCAGCGGGGCCAGCGATGAACTGGCAGAGGGCGGGGAGGAGAACGAGCCGCCGCCCCGGACGCTCCGATTTGGGAGCAGAATCGCGGACGGCCGCGAGGAGGAGGGGGAATAAGAGGAGGAGAACGAGGAGGTGGAGTAGGCGAAGGAGGAGGAGGAAAAGGACGACGACGACGATGACGACGATCACGACGACTACGACCTCTGCAAGGAGGTGGAGGAGGAGGAGGAGGCAGAGGAAAATTGAGGAGTAAGATGACTGCGACGGCGACGGCGACGGCGACAGCGGCGGCGGCCCTTCCCCTCCCGCCCGGGCTCTGCGGCTGCTTCCCATCCTTGACGGCGGTCACGACGACGGCCGCGGCCACGGCCGCGACGACGACGACGACGACGACGACGGCGGCGGCGGCGGTGACCTCCAGTGTCCAGTATGCAGTCATTGGGCTCAAAGTTTATACGACCTGCAAGTTCATATTCGCACTCGTTGCTCACTCTCGCAGCCTGAAGTCAGACATCGGAGGCGACGCGGCGTCGGGCTCGGCGGGCTCGAACGACGACCCGATGGACCTCGGGGCCCTGATCGAGATCGGGAAAAGAAAGGTGGCACCTGGCGGGGGAGAAGGGGCGCGCGGACCCAGGGGCCGCCGAGCGGCAGATGCAGCAGACGAGGCAGAGGACACACTGAACCAAGTAGAAGGGGCGCTCCGAGGGAAAGACATTGCAGCGGCGCTGGGCCTCCTCCTAAAAGGTTTCTGCATGCATTCGCAACTTCTCCGAGACCTAGCGGCGGCGGCATGGGCAACCGCGATCCCCCCGACCACGTCACCGATGACCGTGGCTTCCAGGGCAGCTGGAAAACTTTATGCCGAGGCAGCTGGGCTCCCCTCCGTGAAGGACAAGCTGGGGTCGCCACGTTTGCACATTGCGCGCGCAGGGTACAAGTGCTTAGTGGAGGCGGAATCGAGTCACAAGATCGGGGGGGAGCTCTGGACGTAGTACGCATGTTCTGCAAGTTCATACAGAACTGACAGATGCAGGAGCTAGGATTATCGTTCCGTCACTTTCGCTGCAAGAAGTGCCACAACGAAGATGTGACCCGTCTCCAGTTCGCCATCGCGGATGGGGTCTCTCTCTCTCTCAAGCGAGCGGCGAACCGACGACGTACTCCAAGCTAATGGTCGAGAATGCGACAGTCGTATTGCTCAGGGGCATGGGTGGAACCCTCAAGCAGGGAACTGCGCCGCAGGGACACCTCAAGCACCTCGCACAGAAAATGCTGGACGAACACAAGCTCGGCGGAAAAGGCAGGGGCAAGCAGCAGAAGTGATTGCAGAAGGATGGCAGACTCGACCGGCGGCGTTGAAGGCCCGCGTCATGGCAAAAGAGGAGGTCTCCAAATCCTAAGCGGCGCTTGGGTTCAAGTCGCCACCGTTTTCGCTGGACGCTAAAAATCTTAGGCTCCGCCTAGGTTCAGGTCGCCATCTTGGTTTCGCTGGGCGCCTCAAATCCTAGGCATGGCCTAGGTTCAAGTCGCCACTTAGTTTTCGCCGGACGCCTCGACCCCAATGTATTTCAGTTAATGGGATGGGATATGTGTACTCACGCAGTCCATCGGCTTGCAGATGGCGGACCCAGATCGCGTCCAGCTGACCTCCACCGAGACGCAGTCTAGGTTTCCAGGGTGTAACCCCTTGTTTTGGATCCTCTGCGTCGGGGTGGGCATGGTAATGGGCGTGGGCGAGTTCGCTATGCAGTTGAACTTGTACCTCACGCCTGAGGCGCCCGCCCGTCTCGCCCGACAAGGCGGGCGCGCCTTGTTTTTGCAGTCAGGACAGTCGTTCCTGGACTCTGAATAGTTATTGTTTTTTCCCCCTTCAGGGTTGGGCGGATGCTTCGGGGGCCTGCCCGGCACACCCAGCGCCGTGAGGTTTCGGCCCCCATGGGGCCAGAGGGGTGCCCCCCCAGCTTGTGCGCGACATTGAATATTGCGCGCAGCCCCGACACGCACGCGTCGAGTGCTGCGCGGCGCGCGTAACCCGTGACCTCGTATAGTAGATATGCGATCGTTCGAGGTTGTAGTATACACGCGCTTCATACCACGTGTATAGCTGCGTCACCCCCAGCGCGCGCGCATGGCCGAGTCCTATCCTATCCTATCCTATCCTATCCTATCCTGCTAATCCTCCTCCTCCTCATCCTCCTCCCCCTCCTCCCTCCTCCTCCTCGCCCCTCCTCCCTGCCTCCTCCTCTTTTTCCTCCCTCCTCCCTCCTCCTCCTCGTCCTCCCTCCCTCCTCCTCCTCCCCCTCCTCGTCGTCCTCCTCCTTTTCGTCCTCTTCGTCCTCTTCCTCCTCCTCGTCCTCTTCCTCCCCCTCCTCCTCCTCGTCCTCATCGGACTCGGATTCGCGGACTGAGGGCTGGAAGGGGTCGAGCCCATACTGCACTCGTGCTCCTCCCACCTCCCCTTGCCCCCCCCCATTGCGCCCCTGCCGCCGCCTCCCCGCCTCGCCCCCCCCCCTTGCGCCCTGCCCCATCCCCCCCGGCCCCTGCCCCGCTTCCTCCTCCTCCTCCGCTTCCCCTTCCCCCCCCCCGCCCCTTCCACCGTTGCTCAACATGAGTGCTACTCCCCCCCCCGGGTCCGCGCGGGAGCTGGCCGCCGCCCCTCCGCGTGCTGCCTTTTCACATACAGGATGTGGCAAAGGTGGTATTTTTTGTTTTTTTTCATTCGGGACGTCCCCTTCCGTTGCGAGGGGGCGCTCTCGCCTCGGCGCCCGCCGCACTCCTGCCCTCTCTACCATTACCCAATATGAATATTACGCACCCCTTCCCAGTCCGCGCGGAAGCCCCGAGCCGTCGTCGCCCCCCGTCGGCGCCCGCCGACGCCCGCGAGCTCGCGGCCCCCGCGGCGCCAGGGCGGACTGCCGAGCACCAGCGCCAGCGCGACCGACAGCAGCTGTCGTCGTCGTCGTCGCCGTCGTCGTCGCCGTCGTCGTAATCCTCATCGTTTGTCTTCCTCCTCCTCCTCCTCCTCCTCCTCCTCGTCGTCGTCGTCGCCCTCCTCCGCCTCTTCCTCCCCCCCCTCCTGTTCCTTTCTATGCATGAAGGGCAGATGCGGCGCCCGATTCGGTGAGAGGACAAATGATCAGCGTAACGGGAAGGGATGGGAGGGAATGGTGGGGCCCGATGTGGCGCGAGCGCACCTAGTTTGCCGTTTCCCCCTCTCCCCTGCCCCTCTCCCCCCTCCCTATGCCCCCCCTCGCCCCGTCTCCCGCCCGGGCCCCCTCGGCCTACGCGCCCGCGGTCGTGCATCATGCCCGCGTTAAGATCGCGCGCGGGGCCCCGAACACTCCACTTACGGTTTGTCATGGGGCCCATTGGGAAATCAGATCCCTGTGCGTGCGTGGCGAAAACACATCAGCAGTGATACCAATAATTTAAACGCAGAGAAACTAGCTGTCGTGCAAATTGCATTCGGATTAACGATATGATGTTTTTGGCGAGCGTCAACGTATATCACCAGTGTACTATCTCTACGACTTGTGTTGTTATTACGCAGTGATGGGGCCTCGGCCCCCCCCTTCGGTTGACGCGCATGGATTGCAAGCTCGCGGAATCGAGGCAGTGCCTCACCTCGGTGCAGTGCGCGCCCCACGCCGGACTACATGAATTTTCCTTGTCTCAGTGGTGTCGTAACTGCATCGCCATTTTCATCGACATGTTATGGAATGATGCGTTGATGGGAAAGTGCACGATGATGTGGGCGAAGGAAGATGAGCAGGACTCGGGGCCTCGTGGGAACCTCTCGGGACCACTTAAAATCCAGGGGGGGCCCGGGCACCCCAATTAATTTTACCAACTAACGAGATAAGGCGATCAGCATGAGGTTTTGCTTCAGTGGAAGACGAACTGTTGTATCATGTCGCACGAGACGATTTGAAAACATATGATATGATATGGTATGAAATGATGTGATATTTGATGGCGTGTCGTGGTTATATTGTAACATGTTATTGCCTGTCACGCATGAGCGTGCTCTGGTACGCCATTGGGGGGTAATGCAATCGCCCGGGGCCTCGGACTTCTTTTAATACAAAAAAAGAAAAAACTCGAGCGACGCGCATGCGTTGCAGGCTTGCCAAACCGATGCAGCGTCTCACTGTGAAGCGCAGTGCGCTCGACGCTGGACTGTCTTCTCGCTGCCCCAAGAAGCTCAATGTTTCAGTATCGCCCTCGTCGCCACGTTAATGAATGATGCGTTGGTAGAAGGAGCGTCGAGAAGGATGGGGAAGGGAACGTGAGGAGGAGAGCTCGGCGCCTCTTGGTGGCCGCTTCAGTTTAAGGGGAGGCCCCAAGCACTTAAATCAAGTTTTCAGATTTTCCCTACAGAAACAACCACATGTTTTATTGAAACCGATTGGCGACCACATCGAAATACCAATAGTGGGGTGGAAGGTGAGTTTTTGCGTGCGATGATATGTTATTGTACGATTTGGTGTGCGATGTTATCGTATGCTACGACATGCTATAAACTACTAGCACATGCTGTTGCTGTTACGCATGAGTGTGCTCGGGCACGCGCCTCGGGGGTAATTTAATCGCTCGGGGCCTCGAAGGCTTGACCTCGGGAGACGGCGTCTCAATTGCAAGTTTAGCGCGCTCGGCGCTGGACTGTCTTCGCCTTGCCCCAAGAACCTCAACGCTGCATCATCGCCGTCATCGCCACGTTAATGCATGTTGCGTTGATATGGAAGGTTGAAAAGGATGGGGAAGGGAACGCGAAGGGGGAGAGCTCGGCGCCTCTTGGTGGCCAGTTATGTTTAACGGGGGGGTGCCCGAGCACTTAATTTAATTATGCCGACTATCCATATGCAACCAACCGCATTTTTATTGAAGCCGACGAACGACCACATCGAAATTCCAAAGCTTAAAGCAATACGGATGAAACTGCGTAGGTCAATTTCAAGTCGCGCGGTGCGGCTTGAAATTGGGACCTCTCGGTGTCCTCTTGGGACTTTCCCGCGCTTCTCTCGGGGCTGTCCGGAGGCCCCCCGAGATCGCTTCGGGGGCTGTCCCGGGGCCCCAGGAAAACGCAGGAAAGTGTCGTTGCGAGCTCCGTTAGGCGGAGTTCCACCAGGTGTTCGCTGCGGCTGCTGATGGAGCCCTCATGGGATTCTTTTGGGGCCTGCCTGGGTCCTTCCAGGGCCCTTCGGCTTTTCTCCGGATGTTTTTAGGGGCCGCTGGGAGGGGGGGGGGGGTGGCGGAGAGGGCAGGGGAATACTCGGGGGAACGCGGGGCCCAATGACCAACAGGAGCGGGGGAACAGGGGCAGGAGGGGCCACGTTGAGTGGCTTGTGGCGCATTCGTTTAACACGTAGCAAATGAAGACGATGAGGAAGATGGTGGGGGGGGGACGGAGGGGGGGGACCGCCTGCAGGTGAGACTGCGACATGGGAGGGGCCTTTTCGATCGAAGTCACGCAGCGACCCAATGTTGTATCAAGACGGCTCATGCAACCCGGAATGCGTTTCAACTTGGTCCTAAGAGGACCTCCAGCAGCGCTTCGAGAAGGGCTTTCGAATTTCGGGGAGGCGTCGACTATGCCGCGCCGCGCTCAATGGGGTCGCCTGGATTACGTTCGTTCTTTATGTCGTCGGCGGTTGCGCCAGAGGCCACGCGAGCCCCGCAATCGAGCATCTCCCGGGTCGTGTGTGCGCGCGTCTTCGCGCGACTGAATCGCGCGGCTTTTTCAAGAACGAATGCAATCGCCCAAGATTATCCCATTCGTCCCTCTTTGCCGCCGTGGCGTTATAGGTGGTGCCTCGCTGCTTTCTCGCGCCTTGCCCCCGCCTCCTGCATTGCGACTCTGCTTCCACGTGTGCCCGCCCCCAAAATCCAATCGTCGGTGCATCGCTCGGAAGATTTGATTTGTTAGCGGCGTTTTCGCGCGCGCGCGCCGCGCTCGGGCCCGAGCCGCGCGCTTGCCGCCGCGCCCGCCTCGCGCGGCCCAATCTGGTTTTCGCGCCGCGTCAGCGCCTCGCTTGGCCGCCCGGGCAGCGCGCGAAAGCGCGCACGCATTCGCCCTGGCGAGCTCAAGCATGCGATGATAGCGCCAACATGTGAGCCTTCAGTCGCCATGCGCACTTCCTCATGCGATGTGCGCCGTTGTTGTGGCGACGCTGGCCCCCGATTGAGAGCCGTGCGCAAACTGAAGCAGCGGCGCGAAAACACAACGCAACACCGCATAGTCAATGACAAATCATGCATCCGATTCGGGGACCATTCGGGCGCACTTCGGGCACCATAACTTACTTGGGCCCGTTCGCCCACGACATTGCCCAGGGCTGCGATCTGCGAGAGTGTCGCCATTTTCGAGGGCTGCTGGGGGGTGCAGCGAAGTGGCGTCTTACGCGGATCACCAGGAGACCTCGCCATCCCTTGGGGCGTTGGTCTGTGCATCTGTCGCCACTTTCGAGGGCTGCTGGGGGGTGCAGCGGAGTGACGTCTTACGCGGATCACCAGGAAACCTCGCCATCCGTGCGGAGCTGCGATCTGCGAATCTGCCGCCATTTTCGAGGAGTGTTGAAGGGGTGCGGCAGAGTGACGTTTTCCGCGAATCACCAGGGGGCCTCGCCATCCTTTGGGGGCTGCGACTTGGGAATATGTCGCCACTTTCGAGAGCTGTTGGGGGGGGGAGGGCAGCGGAGTGACGTCTTACGTGGATCACCAGGAGACCTCGCCATCCGTGCGGAGCTGCGATCTGCGAATCTGTCGCCACGTTCCAGGGCTGGTGGGGGGTGCAGCGGAGTGACGTCCTACGCGGACCACCATGCGACCTCGCCATCCCAGGGGGCTGCGATGTGCGAAGCAGTCGCACCTTTTAAGGACCGCTGTTGGGTTCAGCGGGGTGACGCCTTTCGCGGATCACCAGGAGACCTCGCCATCCTTGGGGGGGCTGCGATCTGCGAAATGGTCGCCGGTTTCGAAGACTGCGGGGGGGTGCAGCGGAGTGACGTCTTACCCGGACCACCAGGAGACATCGTCATTTTTTGGGAGCTGCGATTTGCGAACATGTCGCCTCTTTCGGGGGCTGCTGGGGGGTGCAGCGGGGTGGCGTCGTGCGCGGACCACCAGGAAACCTCGCCATCACTGGGGGGTGGTGATGTGTGAAATTGTTGACATTTTTGAGGGCTGCTGGGGGTTGCAGCCGAGTGACGTCCTACTCGGACCAGCAGGAGACTTCGCCATCGGCAATCAGCGAAACTGTCTCCACTTTCGAGGGCTGCCGTGGGGTGCAGCGGAGTGACGTCTTACGCGGACCTCCAGAAGACCTCGCCATTCATGAGGGGCTCCGGCCTGCGACACTGTCACCGCTGCCGAGGGTTGCTGGAGGGTGCAGCGCAGCGACGTCCTACGCGGGCCACGAGAAGACATCGCCATCCCTGGGGGGCTGCGATTTGCAAGAATGTCGCCGCTTTCGAGGGCTGCTGGAGGGTGCAGCGGAGCGACGTCTTACGCGGGCCACCAGGAGACCTCGCCATCCGTGGGGAGCTGCGACCTGCGAAACTGTCGCCATTTTCGGGGGCTGCTGGGGGGTGCAGCGGAGTGACGTCCTACGCGGACACCAGGAGACCTCGCCATCCGTGGGGGGCTCCGACCTGCGAAGTTGTCGCCACTTTCGAGGGCTGCTGGGGGGTACAGCGCAATGACGTCCTACGCGGACCACCAGGAGACCTCGCCATCCCCCCGGGGGGCCGCGATCTGCGAAACTGTCGCCATTTTCGAGGGCTGCTGGGGGGTGCAGCTAGCGCCGTCCTACGCGGACCACCAGAAGACCTCGCCATCCCTTGGGGGGCTGCGATGTCGCAATTTTCAAGGGTTGTTCCCCATATCCTAAGGATTGGGGTTCTTGTTATTACTCTGACGCCTCCCACTCCTCCTCCTTCCTCCCGCCTCCCGCCCCCTCATAATCACCAGATAAGATAAGACATGATATAAGATAAGCTAAGACAAGATAAGATATTTCAAGATAAGATAAGATAGAGGGTAATAAAGGTAAGATAAGATAGGACTCGATAAGATAAGATGAGACTCACTCTCACTCAGACTCACTCACAGTCACATTCACTCACACTCACACTCTCTCATGATCACAAAACGCTGCCAGGGGCATCACTTGGGAGCCCCAAGGGGGAGCCACCCTGGCTGATCTCACGAGCCCGTTCGCGCCGATTTTGGTGGGACGCCTCAGCTAGAATTGCCGTTTGGCCTCCCCAACATGTATCTCTTGAGAGCCTCATGGTCACAAAACGCTGCCAGGGGCATCATTTGGGAGCCCCAAGGGGGAGCCACCCTGGCTGATCTCACGAGCCCGTTCGCGCCGATTTTGGTGGGACGCCTCAGCTAGAATTGCCGTTTGGCGCCCCCAACATGTATCTCTTGAGAGCCTCATGGTCACAAAACGCTGCCAGGGGCATCATTTGGGAGCCCCAAGGGGGAGCCACCCTGGCTGATCTCACGAGCCCGTTCGCGCCGATTTTGGTGGGACGTCTCAGCTAGAATTGCCGTTTGGCGCCCCCAACATGTATCTCTTGAGAGCCTCATGGTCACAAAACGCTGCCAGGGGCATCATTTGGGAGCCCCAAGGGGGAGCCACCCTGGCTGATCTCACGAGCCCGTTCGCGCCGATTTTGGTGGGACGCCTCAGCTAGAATTGCCGTTTGGCGTCCCCAACATGTATCTCTTGAGAGCCTCATGGTCACAAAACGCTGCCAGGGGCATCATTTGGGAGCCCCAGGGGGGGTCCACCAGGGGCTTCATAGTCACCAAACGCTGCCAGGGGCAGCATTTTGGCTTCCCAAAGAGGAGTCGACCCGGGCCTCCTAGTCGCCAGACACTGCCAGGGGCACCATTGGGATTCAGACTCGCACCCAGACTCACTCATACACAAGCTCACTCACACTCAGATTCATTTCTTCAGAGTCAGGCACACACAGACGTACCCATACTCAGACTCACCCACACTCAGGCTCACCTAACCCAGACTCCGTCAGAAGCCAGTAGCGAAGAGAGCAGAGAGGAGAGAGAGAGAGAGAGAGAGAGAGAGAGAGAGAGAGAGAGAGAGAGAGAGAGAGAGAGAGAGAGAGAGACAAGAGAGAGAGAGAGAGAGAGAGAGAGCGGGAGAGAGCGAGAGAGAGAGAGAGAGAGAGAGCGCGAGCGAGCGCGAGCGCGAGCGCGAGCGCGAGCGCGAGCGCGAGCGAGAGAGAGGAGGAGAGAGAGAGAGAGAGAGAGAGGGAGAGAGAGAGAGAGAGAGAGAGAGAGAGAGAGAGAGAGAGAGAAGAGAGAGAGAGAGAGAGAGAGAGAGAGAGAGAGAGCGAGCGAGCGAGCGAGCGAGCGAGCGAGAGAGAGAGAGAGAGAGAGCGAGGAGAGAGAGAGAGAGAGAGAGAGAGAGAGAGAGAGAGGAAGATAGAGAGAGACCGGACAAGTAGGCGGACCAGGGTCCGTCCGCGAGGCGCACTGCGGTGCGACAACCCGCCAGGCACTATTTGCGGCGGTGCAGCCTTGAGATACGAGGGCGGGCAACAAACCCCCTCCCCCGGCGCAATGCGACTGACGCTACAGACGGCGGACAGACAGTGAAGATCTCACGTGTCAGACCGCGTGACGAAGAAGGCCCCAACAAGAAAGGCGACGTGCTGACACGTGGCTAGGCGGCTTGGCAGACCGCCAGTTGGGCGCTTGGCCGCAACGCGGCGCGCAGGGACGGGGCACCCCCCGCCCCCACGCCCTGACACCGTGGACGCGGGGCCACGCGTGCACACGGGCAGGCAGAATGGCGGAGATTAGCGCGGGGCTCCAGGCGGAGCGCCGCGGAGCGATGACAGCATAGCATGGAGGGTGAGTGGCGGCGCAGCACCATCGGGCGAGGGTGTAAGCAGCTCGGCGAAGGCACGCCCGGCGCGGTGGAGGCGCTGGAGCAGAGGGCCTTGACGGGCTTGAGCAGCGGCAAGGTCGGCGGCGAGAGCAGCACACCTCTGCTGAAGAGCGGCCATAGACTGGGACAGCTCGGCTTCGCGGTCGGTGAGGGGCGGCTGCTCTGTGCCTGCGGCCGCGGGCCTCGTGGCGGGGACGAGGTCATCGGTGCGCCTGGCCAGGTGGTGGACCAGCGCGGCGCGGCGATCCGTGTGCTGGCGGCCGTCGCCCTTGCGAGGCGACTGGAGGGTAACGCGCGGTCCCAGGGCTGAAGCCGCTAGGGCCGCGCCCCGTGAGGACGGAGGAGCCGCAGCCTCGCACCCAGCAGCAGTAAAAGCGTGGACGGGGTGCGACGGCCTAACTGGCTCAGTGCCCTGCGGGGGGGCTGGAGCCGCCCCCGCGGGCTGGCGCTGGTGGGGGGGCGGGGTGGGTGGCACGGGGGGACCAATCATGATGCCGTGCGAGGGCTCGGAGGTCGGCCGCGTGGTCGGGTGGCGTCTCGATGAAGCGGCATCGTCGGCAGCGTGGGGTGTCGGCGGGGCGTCGTCTATGCTACCACTCAATCCGAGGGGATCATAAAGGTCCTCGTCGGCGTCTTGACGGTGAGCGACGTCATCATGTGGGTGCGATGTCGCTCTCGGTGGCGGAGTCAAGGTGGGCGTCGAGAGGCTGCCCGACGGGGCAGGGTTGGCGCTGGCTGGCCCGTCGTCCAGGAAGTCTAATCCCCCGCCGAAGCCGAACGGGTCGTCCTCCTGTTCGTCGTGCATCGCCCGTTGGGCTTCGGCCCAGAGCTCATCCGGGTTCTGCGGGATGCATGGTCCAGCCGCGGGTGGTGCCTGGTCCGACAGCAGGGGTTTCGGTTCCATTTTGCTGAGTTCCGCTGCTGTAAACCCAGCCCTGCGGTGTGGGAGCGGCAGAGTACGGTGTCTGCGCTCGTAGATAGCGACAGCGACCCCATGAAGCACGGTCGCTTGGCGATGTCGTGTTTTGGCAGCTTCAACAATGTCGTCGGGGAGGTTGTGCGTGCGTGCCGCCGCTGTGGCAAGGGCGTCGGCCTGACGGTTGAACTCCTCCGCGATGGGCCCGATGAGCCCAAGGTCGATGCCCAGGTCTCCCAGGTGGCTGGCGATTTTTTCGACGCGAAACATGTTGGGCTTGGCCATAACACATCGGTGGATCTTTTCCCAGAGCTCCGCGTGCGTGCCCTGCGGCGCTGGATGTCCGTCGATGATGCTTTGGAACCCATCGACCACCGCCTGGTTGTCCACGAAAACGTGCACGGGCCGTTCGGCACATGCCGTAAGGTGGACAATGGCGAGGGTCTCCGCAACCTGGGCGTTCTGCGTTAGGCCGTGAACGCGTGCACTGTAGTTCATGCGGTGATCGATGCCGTAGTAGACGCCGTAACCCGCTCGTGCTAGCAATGGGATGGCTTGGTTGGTGCACGCACCGTCCGTGGCAGCATAGACCCATGTCCAACCAGTGTCGTAGTCAAGGTAGGTGGTGTAGGTGTCCTGGGCTGAAGCCGCAGGATCACCCTCGGGGGAGGGCCGCGGAATGGGCTGTGGCAGCGGGTCCCTCGCGAGGTCGGCCTGCAGGTCGAGGAGGGCTGGGTCTTCGTCGAAGAGCCCGCAGTGTCTTGTGTGCGGCGGAAGACGGGCCCACTGGTCGTCACTGATGAGGGTGGTGAGAGGGAGTCTTTCTCGGGCCCAGCACTTACAGTCGCGGACAGTGTGCTCCTGAGTTTCCTCTTCCTCGTCACAGTAGCGGCACATGGGGCTGGGGTCTGCCGACGCGTTTGATCGGGATCGTCGCTGTTGGGTGTGGTCCCCGCCCGACAGGTAGTTCAGGAGGAGCGCCAGCTGCCAGGCAGTGCATTTGGCTGCTCCTTTAGTTCGCGCGAGCCACGTGCTGGCGAAGAGGTCAAGGCCCTGTCTGACAGAGGCGAGGTAGCCAAGGTCGTGTCGCCGTGGCTTGATCCTCCGCAGAAATGCCCTGCGTTGTGAGGCCCGCAGCATGTGCAGGAAGGCGTTTTGGGGTAAATTCAGCCAGCTGATCTGGCAGCCCCAGTCGTCGTACATGATGCCAAATGTGGGCCAGGTCCATCGGAGCTGCTGGAGCGACTGGACGAGTCGTCCGACGGGTCCTCCACCAAACAGGGTCTGGACGTGGTGTTGGAGGTCTCTGGCGAGCCCGCAGAGTGTAACGTCGCGGTTAACCTGTCGCCGCAGGCACAGGAATGCTTCACGCTGCGTGATGGCGTCGATCTCAAGGGCGTGTCCCGGCACGCACACGGCCATGAGAGTCCAGAACTCGACCCACTTGTTCCCCTTGGGGCGGATAGCCGCCTTGAGGGCGTGGTTGTAGGCAGTCTTGGCTGGGCCTGATGGTGCTTGAATGTCGGTGCCCGTGGTGCAGACGCTGGCAGCCAGGGATCGGGCGTGCCGCGCCTTGATAAGCATCGGCGACGGGAGCTTGCCAATGCGCGGCAGGCGGATAGTCGCCCTCCGTACACGGGCGTCTGCGGTGGCCGTGAGGTTAAGCGCGGCTGGAGCCGGCGCTGCCTCTGCGTTGATGTAACTCCCGACGAGCTTGAAGGAATCGACCACACGTAGGGGGCGATCCGCCAGTGTGAGCTGGGTAACGGCGGCGTGAAGCTCGTCGGTGAGCGCCCACCCTGCCACTTTACCAGGGTGAATGCGTTGACCTGAGAATCGATCAAACTTGGCGGTTTCGTCGAGAGATTTCTGCAGCTCAGAAGCGGTGTGGGTAGTGGAGTTGCTGTCGTCAACGAAGGTAGTGCTGAGTGATCGAGGAACGTATCGGTGCTGCCTCTTTGTCCACACGCACATGAGCAGCTTGATGTCATCCAGGGACCACGAGCTGCCCTGGAGGTGACCGTTTGTCCTGGCCAGGTCCCTGGAGTACGCTCCGTTCATGCGGATGTAGCGTTTGTGGTGTCTGTAGAAATTTCGGCGGACAGTAACGATGTCTTGTGGACACCCCGCGTGCAGCGCAAGGTTTAGACAGATGTCCGTGATGAGGTAGTCGAAGCACTTCTGTCGGTCAAGGGCAGCTCCAGCTAAGGGGAGGAGTAAAGTCCTGGCGTGTTCGATGCGCAGGGCGAGAGAGGTGCTGACATCCCCAATGGTGGCTTTGGGAACAGCGCCGAAGCTCGTGGCATGGGTCCATCCTTGCCGCCAGGTCGTGAGGCTACGGTAGGCCGGCGCTTCCCACGCATACATCCACACGGAAAGAACCGAGAGAAGTCGTTGGTCCGTCGGGAGTTCCCCTCGGCCTTTTCGGAGGCACGGGTTTGGCACGTGCAGGAGGGGCTCGGGGATGGTGCCAGTGCGTTGCATAGCACGTAAGACGCTGGCGAAGAGGCGAAGGAATGTCGTCGGGTAACTCCTTAGCCTCCTTAGTTGTCCAGCCGTCGAGTCCCCCCGCGCGGCGCGGTGAACGGGTGCGAATGAAGTGGATGAGTTGGTCGTCGGTGAGGTGGAAGGGGGCTGCTGGTGATGGCGTAGGCAGCTCTTGGCGGTATTCGTCGTAGAAGTCCGCCCACGTCGGCATAGCTTCGGCGTCATGGCCCGCGCGAGCGCGGTACCTGCCCAAGATGGGCTCCCAGGTGTCGACCATGAGCTTAAGCATGTCTTTGGTGTTGGCAACAATAGCGTTGGCGGGGAGGGCGTCGGGAACCTGGGCAGGTGGTGGGCCACGAGTGTGGCCGTCGTCGTTGTCCGTGTCGAGCGACTACCGTCGCTGGGGCTGAAGCCGCCGGCGTCGGTGTCGGCGTCACTATCGTCCGTGCTAGCTTGGTCAGGGTTGAAGGCGGTGGTGTCGCAGTGGAGCTGTGCATCGTCGGGAGTGGTAGGCGTGCGGAGATACGCCGTGGGCGAGCAGTCGGCAGCCCGTGCGTATATGGCCGCCTTTCGCCCGCTTGGCTCGCGGACACCCTCAGCCCAGATCTTGATGCGTTCAGCTTTGGCTCGGTTTGCACGTCGCGCCAGCTCCGAGTCTAGGTTTTGGATCAGACGATCTAGGTGCTCTCCGCGTGGTGCTGGCACGTCGGGGGCCCAGGCGTCAGGAAAGGCCAGGAGGGCCGTGGGGCGCAGCTTGTGGCAGAGAAGGCGGGCCGCGGTCCACGTGCAGTCGATGCGTTGCGCCAGGTGCGGCGGGATAGCACGGCAGTCCATATGATGGTGCTGTCCGATGAAGCGAAGCTCGCAAAGTTGCCGATGGAGCTTGCGAAGGCGGTTCATGTGAATCGTGGAAGCTCCGTAGGTGGGAAAGGCGCGGGGGACGGCGGGTCGCTCCTCGAACGTGGGTGTGAGCCCGTGCATGGTAGGGGCCTTCTTTTTTGGGTGGTCTGGCGGTGGGGGCGGCAGGTCCCGCAGCCGGGTGAGATGGTACTCATGGCTGGCCTCGTTTGCCAGGGCGAACATGCGTTCCACATCGTCGCGTGTGTCAGCCTGCTCCATGCGGTCGTGGTATCGTCCTGCGATGAGGGTCCCTAATGCCTGAAGTTCGTGGTCCTCATGAGCTCCGTCGTTAGGAGGGTAAGGCGTGGGGGCCAGAAGGCGTGGGGCCGTGTGATCGAGGCGGCTAAGGTCGAGTGTGACCTGCAGGCCAACATGGGACTTCGCTGGCAAGTCACGCAGATAGCAGAAGTCGGTGACAAGGGATCGCGCAGCTTGGTTGGCGATGATATAATCGATGCGCGAAGTGCGGGGGCACTTGGTGACGCGGTCCCAGTCAGGGATATTGCCATATGTGTGCATGGTGTGGTCTGGTGTGCCTTCAGCGACGTTAAACCATCCGTGCTGCATCATGTGCAGCAGATGTGGATTGTCGTCGATGTTCGTGTTGGCGTCCATGCAAATGAAATACGGGGCTGAGCCGACCCTCGCGGCGGCGCAATCAGCAAGCCGAAACAAATCGGTGCTGTCCCCTCCAGCGACCCCGTAGAGGCTCGCAATGTAGATCCCAGCGGGACCGTGGTTGTTTCGTCGCCGCCTGCGGCGGTGCTGGGTGCAGAGCGGGAGGAAGGCCTCGTGCCATCGTTTCTTGGCCTTGAGGGTGGCGATACAGGTCGCAATGTCGTCGACGGTGGAGTCGACGATGGCGTCCTTAGAGAGGATGGCGACCCCACCCGAGGCGCCGGTGTTGCCCTCGACCGTGTGGTCCGTGCCACCGTGAGCAGCTTTGCGCTGGGCACGCGCCAGATCCAGGTCAGGTCCCAGACTGGCCTGGTATCCTCCGTGGTGTGGATTGGCGGCGTTGGTAGCGATGGCTTGCCTGGTAGGCTTGGCATGTCGGGTCTCCTGCAGTGCTATGACTGCGGCGTTGTGGTCGACACCTAGAGCGGTGATGGTTGGCCAGTTCGCTGGGAGACTCGTGATGTTGAGGCTGACGAGGTGGATGGAGCGACCTGGCCCATCTCCGTCGGTGGAGCTGGGGTTAGCACGCCCCGCACGGTGGAGGGCAGCCTGGCCGTCACCCAGGTAGAAGGCTTGGCCACAGTAGGAGCTCATGGCGTCGCGGCAGATTGGCTTGGACGGGGCTGAAGCCGCCGTCGGGCCAAAAGTATAGGCAAGGCATGGTCGACGCTGCGCCGGGGGGGGTTCATAAACATCGGCAAAACTGCCTCGAAAAATCCTCCTCACTCCTGTACCGTGGGGGACGGAGGGAGGAGAGGTGAGACGGCAGCAGGGGGAGAGGGAGGCGACTCCTCGATCCGTCCTGCCGAGCTCAAGAGCAAAAGCAAACCAGCGGCGGCAGCTCGGCGCGGCAGCGGCGCAGCGCGCGCGCAAATACTGCGCACGCGACACCGCTGGTCCGTCCTGCGGCGGCGCGCCCGCCCCGTCAGTGCCGTGATGAGCAGCATCAGCTGGAACAGCTTGTTCGTGTGCACCCTCCGCGCTCGCCTCGGGCGGTGGGCCCTGTGGCTGCGGCGGCGCACGCCCTGCCAGCGCGTCAGCCACTAGCTGGGCGTGGCGAGCGGCGCGGTCGGTGGCCTGGCGCTGAGCCTCGTCCATGCCCGCTGCCGCGAGGCACGCGTTGCGGACAGGGCTGACTCCACGCGGGGCCGCCGCTGCCGCGGCAGCGGCTGAGGTGGCGGGGCCGCCGCCGTGGCTCAGAGGGGGCAGCGGTGAGCCGCCGCCGAAGCCCGCCGCGAGGCCCTTGACGGAGTACTTGTGCTTGAAGGGGTCGAAGGTCGGCGCCTCGTCGAAGGCGACGACAACGCGGGTGGGCGGTGGCAGCTCCTGGTCCGTGGACGGCGTCGGCTCGAGGTCGACCTCGCCAGGTTCGATGGCGCTGGCACCGAAACGTGGCACCACCTCGGAGGCTTGGCCGTCAGCCTGAGTCTCGCGAGGCGGCGAGCTCGTGGAGCTCCCAGGGGGCTTGCGCGAGCTGTGGCGGCTGTAGGACCGGCTGCGCGGGACGCGCCCGCCCGTGTGGCGGTCACGTGGCGAGGCCACCTGGGCGTTAGCGCGCGCAGAGTCCGCCCTGCTCGGGGAGCGGATCGGCGCTGCGCAGGGTGTTGGGCTGGGCGGGCGGGAGCCGCCTGTGCCGCCCGCCGCCGAGGCTGCAGCCTGGTCAGGGTCGACGGCGTCGGGCCGGGGGCTGACGTGGTGGGCACTACCCTCGCTGTGCCGCGGGGAGGCGCTGTGGTGCGCCTGGGTGTGCGTGAGGACGAGCGGGACGAGCGGCTGCCGCTCGCGCTCAGGGGGGGCAGGTTTTGCCTGGGCAGGGCGCAGCGCTGCGGCCACGTTTGGCGGGGGCGTGTGTTGGCGCGGTTGCCAGGCACGCACGTTCGCCTCGCGCCATCCTTCGGGGCGCCCTGTCCTGCCACGGCTTGGTGCAGCCCCCTGGGCTGGAGCCGCAGGGGGTGCCACTGCGGGCTGGTTGCTGGCGGTGCTGTCGTGGCGGCCTGGGTAATGGCCCCAGGCACGCGTGGACCCTGGCACGGGCGAGGTGGCCCGTGGGGGAGCCTGCCCGAGTGCACGCGGGTAGCCGACGACCGCTGGGTGCACCCTGGCGTGGGGGGCGTGGCCGTAGCTGGAGGCGGCTGCTCCTGCCGCCGCGGGCCTGGCACCAATGGGGCCACGGTGATAGGCGGCGCCCCCGCCGTACACCGCGCTGTCGCCTGTCGGGACGCGCGCGGGAGAGCGGTTGCGTGGCGTGCTCGGCTGACCTGCGTCGCGTTGGTCGCGCTGCTGGGTGCGCTGCTGGTGCTGTTGGTAGCGCTGCTGGTCGGCTCTCGAGAGCGGGCGGGTGTCGGGGAGGATGGGCGGCACGTCGGGCCGCCGCCAGCCCTGATAGACGTGCTCGAAGGCATGGTCTGGGTAAGTCTCCCCGACGGGTGAGTAGCGCCGTACATGCTCCACGAAGTCAATGTTCTGCGGCTCGGGGAGCACCGTGATGTTCACAGCCCGCTGGTGCGCTGGTCCATAGAGACAGAAGCTACCACGGTTGCTGCGGTCGTGGTTCAACTCGGCTTCGGTCGTGGCACGACTCACCATGGCGTCACAGAGGCGCATGTCGTAGTCGAGAGCTTGAGGCCCAGGGCCGCCCTCGGCATCCCAGTACAGTACCACATCTCGCCAGCGCGTGCGGGTAGTGTGGATGCGCTCGGCGATAGACTCGCAGACGGTCCTGACTGTGACACGATCCCTGTGCATGTTGGTGATGGCTAGGGAGTAAGGTCGGCGGACCGCTTTGTTGAAGATGAAATCCTCCTTGAGGGCCTGGTGAGGGCCGAAGAGCACGTAGCCTTCCTTCCACAGCGGTTGGTCGGGAGACGGGTCTTCAGGCATCCCCGTTCCTGTGAACCCTGGTGGCCGCCTCGTGCCGTCGGGCAATCCCTGCTTGAGGACGCGACGCGGCCTCGGTGGTAGATACCATTGACCCTGGTATCCTGCTTGGCCTGGTTGCGGAGGCTCCCCCCCGGGGCCTGAAGGCGCTCGGGGGGGTTCCTTGAGGTCGTGCTGGGCTGGCGCGTTGCCGTATTGGCGGGCGAGGATGTGCGGAGGCATCCCTGTGGCACGGACGTCGAACAGGCTGTGCGGACGAGGCGGATGCGGGCATCTGCTGGAGAGGCAGCATGTGTCGGAGTCCCTGTTGTCGGTGCTGTACGCACACGTCCAGCTGTTGCAAGAGTAGTCCGTGGACCAGTCCATAGGTGCACGTAGTCCGCTGAGGGAGCAGTCCGGGCACGTTGGTTGGCCCGAGGTGCCGAGCTGCGTGTTGCGGCGGGCAGCACAATACTGACAGCATTGGAATCGGCACTGTAGGCAAGTCCAGCGTCCTGGTAGGGGCGGGAACGCTTGCTCGTCGGTGACTGCGTCGTCTGGGTGGGGTCGGGGTCGATCCCACAAGGGCCAGACGTCGGCGAACCAGGACTGGCCTGTAGTGCGGACCACCTCCGCGGGGAGGCGAGCGTCGTCAGCATGGCGCTCGATCCACTGGGGCCCCAGGTCCGCTGCGATCATGACCGTGCGCCAAGTGTCGTCCGCCTTGACGTGGACTTGGGTCGGTGCCCAGAGCCTGGTAGTGGTATCGCCATGGTCGTGGTGAAGGATGACCCAGCCATCGCGACCCGCAACCGCAGGGTCGATAACGCGGTGGCCCACAACGGTCGCCCCCCACGGTAGGTAGGCGCCATCGTGATGCTCGCCCGGGTCAAGCCAGACCTCGACGCCAGGGGCGTTCACACGGGCCCGCACATCGCGGACGTGGAAGGCGAGGACGTGGTAGGCGGTCGGCTCCTCTTCCGTCTCGATGTGCTCCCACGTCTCGATGTCGCTGCTGTGAGAGGTGGAGTTTCCGCCGCTCTGCCGTGACGAACGCGAGGCGGATCGCCGTGAGCGGGCATGGCCTCGGGCGAGGGCGGCGGCCGCGCTGATGAGGGACGGCGTACGGCGGTCGTCGGCTCCCGATGTCGTCGATGAGCGGTCTGGACTGTGTCCCAGGGCGGCACCTGGCTGATAGGTGTGCGATGGGCCAGACGCGGCCCCAGGGCTGGAGCCGCTGGGGCGCGGCGCTCGTACGTCGGACTGCCCCCGCACGGGAACGGCCTGCAAACCAGTGTACACCAGGTCGATCAGTGGCTGCGGGTCCAGCTGGAGCTTGCGAAGCGAGGCGCGCGGACGGGGCTGGTTGGGGTCGGCCCTGGTGGCAGCTTCGGTGTCGTAGTGCTGTGTAGCCCATGCTCGCGCTGCCTCTGGCGAGTATAGTGCCTGCGGCGGTGGCCACGCTGCCGCGGTGCCCAGCCGGCGCCAGGTGTTTGCTTCCTGGTCGCGGGCTTCAGCCGCCTCGCGGAGGTCTGGGTGATCGAAGCCGGCAATGTGGAGGGCGTGCGCACAGTCGCCCATGCCATAGGTGTGTGGGAGGGCACGGCACCTGGAGGCAGCTTCGGTGGGGGCACACCAGTCCATGCGGATGAGGAGGCCCAGGACCCGTGGGTAGATGAGGCGCGCTCCGTGAGCCTCCCCTTTCACGAAGTTGTGCCAGTTCTCACCGCGCGGCGGTTTGGTAGCCTCGCACATCCAGAGCGCGATGGGTCCCCAGGCGAGGGTGTCGTCTTCGAGGCTGCAGGGCGGGTGAGGCGGCACCGCGTACCACGCGGCCAGCGACGGGTGCACACTCACGTACGTGCGGCCGACATTTGTGGCGGTTCGACCCTTCGCTTCACGGCGGGGGCCCGGCAGGAGGTGACCTCCGTTGAAAGCGAGACGAGCCGCAAGGTCGCCGCGGGTCCCGTGCCAGAAGACCGTGGGCGTGTCAGTGGTGGGTTCACGGAGGTCCCACGTGAGGTAGGGGAAGATCGTCTCGCCTGAGTTCCCACCCGAGTCTTCCAGCACCCAAGTGAGTCGGTTCGGGGGCCTCTGCATGATGTCAGTCCACGGCGCCAACGCTTGGAGCGTTGGGTCATGGGTGAATCGAGGATGGTCGTAGAGTCGCAGGGCGTCTTTGATGTCCTCTGTAGTCACGCCACTGTTACCAAGCGCAAAGCCGTTCTGGTACAGGGAGGTGAGGATGCTCGTCGGCGGCACGGGGACCGCTGGGTCGCGCTGGATGGTGCTGCGTAAGTTGCGCGTCGGTGGCCTGAGGGCTGGGTGGGGCGTACCAGGGCCTGGAGGCGCCTGGGGCCTGGCGGGTGATGCGTAGCGTGCTCGCCGTCGTGGTGGTTGGGTGTCCATGTCGGAAGAGGAACCACGGGCATCTGCATGTCGGAAGATGGACCACGGGCTGTCGAGGGTGCGCTCACGTGTTTCACTTGCCTCGGCGTCGGTGGCCTGAGCTGTGGCGCCTTCGTGAGTCGACGGGTTGCCAGAGGCCGCGCCGCTTGTGGGGCCGTCTCGCGGGGACGGGCTGGTCGACCGTGGTGTGACAGACGAGGCTCGCGATACCGCGGCAGTGACTTCAACAATGGCGGCGGTGGTGGCGGTGGTGACATCGGCGACTGCGGCGGCAACTGCAGCAGCATAGTGTTCCTGTAGCAGCGGGTGTCGAAGAGAGTGCACGTGCTGGCTCTCGGGGTCGTCGGGATGCGTGCGCGGCATTGTGTGTGTGGCCTCATCGCGCGGCCTCCTGATCGGTTGGCAACAGCGGAGGCACCACTGGGCCGTGGGTGAGTCCAGGGCGCGCGCACAGATGCGGGCTCCTACGTGTCCGACGGCTCCTTGAGCGAGAAGTTTGGCGCCGACCAGGAGAAGACCGCAAACCACTCCGCCTGTGGCAATAGCTCCGAGTTTGCCGCTGGCCCATTTCAGGGCACCCCAGAGGCCAGACCCGACTGCGCTGGCTCCGCCCGAGACGATGTCTCTGAGTTTGGCACTGGTCCACTTGAGAATACCCCACAAGGCGGGCGCGGCGTCGTATGCCGTTGTGCGTCGGGGCGTAGTGGACACGGATGGGCCTGGTGCCGCAGCTTCACGGCGTCGTCGCTGCCGGTAGCTGGGGTCTCGGCTCGGTGTCGGCAGGTACCCGTCGATCTGGTCCTTGTACGGCATGGCTACCACGATGGCATACGTGGCCACGAAGAGGCAGATGAGACAGCCGCAGCGTCGGGAGGCCGCTGCGCTGTGCGGGGCCTCGTAGGAGCCGCTGGCGTCGGGGCTCGCGTCCTCGATGGGATCATTGTCGATGCCAGCCTGCCAGTGGTCGACGGCGCTGGAGTTGGAGTCAGTCGCGTTAGCTCGGCAGACAAGGGTGCGGGGCGGGGTCCTGCCACCTGAGGTCTGAAGACGCCCAGATCCAGCCAATGCTGCAGCGGGGCTGAAGCCGCCACTGCGCGGGCTGGTGAGAGCTGGCAGTGCAGTGGAATGGCTTGTCTCGTCGGCGGCGGTGGCGCCTTCGGCGTCGCTGAGCTGTGCGCTGGGGTCGGCCTGGGCCGAGTTGATGGGCGCACTGCTGTGCGACAGGGGGCGCCCTGTGTAGGGTTCGCTGTCACGGTCGCGCTGGGCCGTGTCACCTGGCGGTGTCGTGCCGTCGAGGTCCTGGGTTTCCGTGTCGTGGATGGAGTCGTTCTGGCTATCGTCCGACACGTGGAACGAGTCCAGGGATATGTTGCTGATATCGCTGGCAGCGGTGTGCTGGAGCAGAAGCGGTTCGGCGTCGGCCGCGGGCTGGTCACACGTGGCGTTCTGGGCGAGGGGGCCAGCTGGCGGTGGTAGGTTTAGCGGTTCCATCGGTGCCGCGGCGAGCTCCGCCTCGACAAGCGGCTGCAGGTCTGGCGGGTGGTGCAGGATCGCATCCGCGAGATACGCCAGGGCGTCTTGGTCGGGCGGAGGGAGGCCTCTTGGCAGCAAGGCGTGGGCCCGTGAGAGGTATGGCGGCAGTGGTGCCGCGAAAGCCTCAGGGCCGACGAGCTGGGCACGAGCGCCCTGGTATTCCAGAAGGAGGCCAAAGTAGCGGGTGGGGTACTCGTGGCTGCCCTGGATACGAGTGAGGTTGCGGTTGGTGCGCTGTCTGTCGGGGCCCGCTCTGTGCCAGATATCCTCGCACATGTCGAACGCGGTGCGGTGGCGCAGGGCGTCGTTTTTCTCCGCGGAATCCTCCTGGGAAAAGTGGTCGTACTGTGGCAGATGGAGCGTCGCCAGGACGTGCGGGACGCAGTCCTCGAGCCATGCCCAGTACACGTCCTGATGGTCCTCACCTGGTGCCCACGCCGCGGCGCACGGTATGAGCCGTGCTCGGATGTTCATCAGGTGCCAGAAAGCGGGGTCCTCCTCGGGTTCACCCCTGGCGCACAGAGGGGCAGTGGGACTCGTGGGGCTGAAGCGGGGCACGACAGCGGGGCTGAAGCCGCCACTGCGCGCCTGGGCCTTGCTAGCGGCCCTGCCGAGGATATGCTGCACGACGGTCGAGGACAAGCTGAGGACAGGGTACCATCGAGGATATGCTGTTCGACAGTCGACCGCAAGCGTCATGTTGAGTGATGGTAGCCCTCGTAGCTGAACTTGCATGCGGTGCGAGGCGTGGCCGGAGGACGCAGGAGTCATCTCAGCTGCGGCAACATCGGTGGTCGACTGCGATGATGTGTCGTAGTTGACGAGGGCGTGCTCGTAGGAGACATGCTGATACTCGTCGTAGACGTCGTAGTAGCCGTCGAAGTCCCAGGGGGGCAGCGCGTGGGGCGGGGCCCCTGGTGCTGCTCAGGCCAGGCGCTCGCGGGGGCGCCCAGCGGCCCGGTGCCGCACGGACCAGCGGCGGCGGTGCTGTTCACGATCGGGTCCAAAATGGCGCTGTGATCGTATTTGTAGATGCTGTCATCGTAAAGGTAGAAGAGCGTCCCACGCTCCGCATGTCGCAGGAAAGCCTCTCCTCCGTGCTGGGGCGCACCGCCTGAAGACGGGTGTGCTCCAGCCAAGCGAGGGGAGGGCCAGGCCGCAGGCAAGGCGCCACATGATGGCGAGGCCTGGCGGGCGGCGCGAGCGATGAGCCGAAAGCTGCGTGGCAGCACACGTCCTCAAATACCCCTGAATGCTCATGTACATTGCTACAATCACGCCCCCTGCAAGACTACGGGTGTCCCTACACCCGATAGCTTGCGCGTGCTGCTGCCAAAACAGACATGAGGTAACAAGAAAGAGATACGACGCGAAGAGGGGAGCGATGCCTCTGAAGGCGCTTCCTTGGAGGGCTGAGGCGGGCTCTCTGAGGCACTTTCAATAGGGTTCCTGGGTGGCCCGACCCTTGTCCTTGCCTTTGTCGGCCCCTGGGGGCCCCGTCCCTGGGGTGGCCTGGCCTGGCTGGTCGGTCAAACTGCAGGCTGCCGCGGGCTCGGCGGCCGCTGCGGCTTCCTCCTTCTTAGTTTCCAGAGTGGCCGCTTGTGGCAGGTGGATGGTGCCTCCCGTGAGGTGCCCGAGGAGGGTCTGGATGTCGCCGCGCAGTGCAGCGGCGTCGGCGGTTGCCGTCTGTTGCCGGGTGACGACGGTGGCAAGCCCCCGTTCCAGCCCTGAAACGTGCTCCGTGAGTGTGGCCTGGGAGGAGAGAACGCCCGCAAGCTGCACCTGCATGTTATCCACCGTGTTGGCTAGCAGCTCGTGCTGCTGTTCCATGTGCTGGATGCGGGTCGTGGCAGCATCGGCGGTTTAGAGGCCGATGCGAAGCGCTCGCCGAAGGTGTTGAGTTCGTGGGAGGCCACGCTGTATTCATCACCTGATGAGAGGATCTCGACGTCGACGACGTCACCTGGTACTTCGGCGGCTGTGGCAGCGTCGCCTTCGGTGTGGCCCCCACCTTATGCCGCCGCCGTGCCAAGCCAGGGGTCGTGGCCACCTGGTCCTGGGGCAGCCGTCGGTTCAGCGGCTCCGTCCGTGCCGTGCGGGGGCGCAGAGGAGCTGCGGCCTGGGGCGCAGGGTGGCCTTGCGTGCGGCGTGGCGTCACGTTTCCCGCTGGAGGAGCGGTGGCGCTTGGCTGAAGGCTCCTCCTTGGGTCAGGAGCGGTGCGACGCCCTTGCCTTCGGGCGTGGCAGTCATGAGGTCGTGGAGGTAGGGGCTCTGGGCCGCTTTGGTGAGGAGTGTGCCGGTGGCGGGGCTAAAGCCGCCACCACCGGCTGGCGGCGTCACAGGCTCTGTGATGGTGGTAGGCGTGACGATGGTAACGTTGTCTCGCTTCGGCGCCACCTCAGCCAGCGGGGCCTCGGTGATGCTCCACGGGATGGGGCACCCCGCGACCTGCACCGTATAGGTGAGTGGGGGCCGATGAGCGCGCACTAAGGCAAACTGGGCCGCAGTGGCTGGGTCCCAGGCGGTGTGGTAGTCCTCACAGTCCCATTTAACGGACGGGCCCGTGAGAGTCTTGGCGAGCTGGGTCAGCGTGGCGTGGCGTGCCGCAATGCCAGTGATGCGGTAGCGCGTCTTGGCGAGGGTAGCCTCGCAGCCGCGGATGCTGACAGCAGCCGCCTTGGCGACGTCGGACCCCCGCGGAACACGGATCCCCAGCAGGCCTGACTTGCCGTGCCTGACGACTCCCAGGGGCCTTGGGAAACCTTTTTTTCCTTTTTTTTCTTTTTATTTTTTTTTTACCTTTTGTTCTTTTTCGTTTTTTTTTTCTTATTTCTTTTTTTTCTTTCCACCGACTTCTGGAACGCATCTGCCATCGTGATGGGCTGGTCCTCAGGGAACCACACGGTCTGATACTTGTCTGCAGTGGGCCCGTCTGCACCTACGTTGCTGAGGTCGTAGGTGGCACCGAGTTGCCCTGATCCCGCCAAGACCTTGTCGACCGCTTGAAGACTGACGCCGAAGGTGGCAGCCAGGGACCTCTTTCCGACGCCCGATCCAAACCTGCTTAGGCTTTTGCAGGGTTCGAGGATGGGTTGACGGCTTTTTTTTTTTTTTTTTTTTTTTTTTTTTTTTTTTTTTTTTTTTTTTTTTTTTTCTTTTTTTTTTAATTTTTTTTTTTTTTTTTTTTTTTTTTTTTTTTTTTTTGTAAAGTTGCCGTGGAAGAGGGCCTTGAAGGTGTCCTGGAGCTGGCTATCGAGCTCCTGGCGGCGAGCGTCTTTCTTGGACTCCTTGTGCTTTTGGCGCGCCTTGTCCTGTGGAGCGGAGTCGCCTCGAAAGGGGCCCTTGGCGCGTGGACCACCGTTCACGGGGGCTCCTCCCGAGAACTGGTCCTCGAAGGCCTGGTGCATGGAGGGGACTGCGGCAATGGCCTCGGTCTCGTGTATGGTCGCCCGAATCCAGCAGACGTGGTCGGCAGGGTCGATGGTGGCGACGGCTACCTTTTCCGTGCAGGCGACCTCCTTGGTGCCCAGCTGGTACACGATCACGGGGACGTGCGTGTGGACCACTTTGGGCGCCTTTGGGTGGCGCTTCAGGACGGGGACGGCGAGCTCGGTACCGACGTAGTTGTCGTTTTTCGGGCCCATGACAGCAATCGCGAGCTGGCCCGTGGCTCGCTTGCCCTGCTCGAGGTGGTGTTGCAGCAGCCGTTCACCACTCTCGTAGTCGTGGAGGCTGATGCTGGGCTTGCACGTCTTGCCGTCGTCAGGCGAGGTGGGTTCGGAAAGGACAGGGACCTTCCAAAAGGCAGGGTCCAAGGCGATGAATTGGGTGTCCGCAGCCTGAAGACGTGCGGAACCCGCTGGTGGGTGCGATGTGTCACCGCCAGTGCGCTTAGGCTTGCTGCGCTGGTGATGATCGAGCGTGTAGCTAATCTGGCTGGCGGCGCACATGCGGATAAGGGCGCTGCCAAGCTTCTTCGTGTTGGACTTGTGCATGTCGTACATTGCCTGGAGCTCGTCCGCGTTCAGTTCGGCTAGCCCGTTGTAGGCGGCCGCGGGGCGGTCAGACCCCGCTTGCTTGAACGCTGCGATGCAGTCCTGCTTG
>CAUYUJ010015920.1:179315-219315 GCA_963575745.1 Prorocentrum cordatum | reverse complement strand
ATAAAGATGCGAGATCGCTCTCACTGCAGACTCACTCACAGTTCAATTCACTCCACACACACACAGTTCCTCTATGTCACAAAACGCTGCCAGGGGCATCATTTGGGAGCCCCAAGGGGGAGCCACCCTGGCTGATCTCACGAGCCCGTTCGCGCCGATTTTGGTGGGACGTCTCAGCTAAAATTGCCGTTTGGCCTCCCCAACATGTCTCCCTTGAGAGCCTCATGGTCACAAAACGCTGCCAGGGGCATCATTTGGGAGCCCCAAGGGGGAGCCACCCCGGCTGATCTCACGAGCCCGTTCGCGCCGATTTTGGTGGGACGTCTCAGCTAAAATGGCCGTTTGGCCTCCCCAACATGTCTCTCTTGAGAGCCTCATGGTCACAAAACGCTGCCAGGGGCATCATTTGGGAGCCCCAAGGGGGAGCCACCCTGGCTGATCTCACGAGCCCGTTCGCGCCGATTTTGGTGGGACGCCTCAGCTAGAATTGCCGTTTGGCCTCCCCAACATGTATCTCTTGAGAGCCTCATGGTCGCAAAACGCTGCCAGGGGTATCATTTGGGAGCCCCAAGGGGGAGCCACCCTGGCTGATCTCACGAGCCCGTTCGCGCCGATTTTGGTGGGACGCCTCAGCTAGAATTGCCGTTTGGCGTCCCCAACATGTATCTCTTGAGAGCCTCTTGGTCACAAAACGCTGCCAGGGGCATCATTTGGGAGCCCCAGGGGGGGTCCACCAGGGGCTTCATAGTCACCAAACGCTGCCAGGGGCAGCATTTTGGCTTCCCAAAGAGGAGTCGACCCGGGCCTCCTAGTCGCCAGACACTGCCGGGGGCACCATTGGGATTCAGACTCGCACCCAGACTCACTCATACACAAGCTCACTCACACTCAGATTCATTTCTTCAGAGTCAGGCACACACAGACGCACCCATACTCAGACTCACCCACACTCAGGCTCACCTAACCCAGACTCCGTCAGAAGCCGGTAGCGAAGAGAGCAGAGAGGAGAGAGAGAGAGAGAGAGAGAGAGAGAGAGAGAGAGAGAGAGAGAGAGAGAGAGAGAGAGAGAGAGAGAGAGAGAGAGAGAGAGAGAGAGAGAGAGAGAGAGAGAGAGAGAGAGAGAGAGAGAGAGAGAGAGAGAGACAGAGAGAGAGAGAGAGAGAGAGAGAGAGAGAGCGGGAGAGAGCGAGAGAGAGAGAGAGAGAGAGAGAGAGAGAGAGAGAGAGCGCGCGCGAGCGCGAGCGCGAGCGCGAGCGCGAGCGAGCGAGCGAGCGAGAGAGAGAGAGAGAGAGAGAGAGAGAGAGAGAGAGAGAGAGAGAGAGAGAGAGAGAGAGAGAGAGAGAGAGCGAGCGAGCGAGCGAGCGAGCGAGAGAAAGAGAGAGAGAGAGAGAGAACAAGAGAGAGAGAGAGAGGAAGCGAGAGAGAGGGAGAGGAGAGAGAGAGAGATCGGACAAGTAGGCGGACCAGGGTCCGTCCGCGAGGCGCACTGCGGTGCGACAACTCGCATGCACTATTTGCGGCGGTGCGGCCTTTAGATACGAGGGCGGGCAACAAAAAAAACCCTCCCCCGGCGCAGTGCGACAGACGCTACAGACGGCGGACAGACGATGATGATCTCACCTGTCAGACCGCGTGAGGAAATAGGCCCCAACAAGAAGGCGACGTGCTGACACGTGGCTAGGCGGCTTGGCAGACCGCCAGTTGGGCGCTTGGCCGCTAAGCGGCGCGCAGTGACGGGGCACCCCCCGCCCCCACGCCCTGACACCGTGGACGCGGAGCCACGCGTACACACGGGCAGGCAGAAAGGAGGAGATTAGCGCGGGGCACCAGGTGGAGCGCCGCGGAACGATGACAACATAGCTTGGATGGTGAGTGACGGCACGGCACCATCGGGCGAGGCCGTGAGCAGCTCGGCAAAGGCTCGCCCAGCGCTGTGGAGGCGCTGGAGTAGAGGGCCTTGACGAGCTTGGGCGGCGGCGAGGTCCGCGGCGAGAGCTAAGCACCTCTGCTGGAGAGCAGCCATAGCCTGTGACAGCTCGGTTTCGCGGTCGGTGAGGGGTGGCTGCTCAGTGCCAGCAGCCGAGGGCCTCGAGACAGAGGCGAGGTCCTCGGTACGCCTGTCCAAATGGTGGACTAGCGTAGTGCGGGACCCTGTACGCTGACGTCCGTCACCCTTGAAGGGTGACTGGAGGGGCCCACGCGACCCCAGGGCTGGAGCCGCTAGGGCCACGCCCCGAGAGGTCGGGAGAGCCGCTTCCTCTCGCTCAGCAACGATGGAAGCGTGGATGGGGCACGAGGGCCTGTCTGGTTTAGTACCCTGCGGGGGGGCTGAAGCCGCCCCCGCGGGCTGCCGGCGGTGGGGGGGCGGAGTGGTTTGCGCGGTGGGACCAGTCGTGATGCCGTGCAAGGGCTCTGAGGTCGGTCGCGTAGAAGGTTGGCGTCTCGGTAGGGCGGCATGGTCGGCAGCGTGTGGTATCGGCGGTGCGTCCTCCATGCCACTCAGTCCGCGGGGGTCACCCAGGTCATGGTCGGCGTCTTGGCGGTGGCCGATATCATCGTATGTGGGCGATATCGCTCTCGGGGACGGAGTCGCAGTAGGGATCGAGAGGTTTCCCGACGGGGCGGGGTTTTCGCTGGCTGGTCCGTCGTCCAAAGCGTCCGATCCCCCACCGAAGCTGAACAGGTCATCCTCCTGTTCGTCAGCATCTTGAAAATGAGCGGCGTTGTCATGTGGGTGCGCTGCCGCTCTCAATGGCGGAGTCGGGGGCGCCGTGCGGGTGCCCGACGGGGCAGGGTTGGCGCTGGCTGGCCCGTCGCCCAGGAAGTCCAGGCCCCCACCAAAGCCGAACGGGTCGTCCTCCTGTTCGTCGAATATCGCCCGTTGGGCCTCGGCCCAGAGCTCGTCCGGGTTCTGTGGGATGTCTGGTCCAGCCGCGGGTGGTGCCTGGTCAGACAGCAGGGGGTTTGGTTCCATTTTGTTTAGTTCCGCAGCTGTGAACCCAGCCCTGCGGTGTGGGAGGGGGAGTGTACGGTGTCTACGCTCGTAGATGGCGACAGCGACTCCATGAAGCACGGTCGCTTGGCGATGTCGTGATTTGGCAGCTTCGACAATGTCGTCTGGAAGGTTATGAGTACGTGCCGCCGTTGTGGCGAGGGCGTCAGCCTGACGATTGAACTCCTCCGCGATGGGCCCGATGAGCCCGAGGTCGATGCCCATGTCGCCCTGGTGGCTAGCGACTTTCTCGACGCGGAACATGTTGGGCTTGGCCATGACGCATCGGTGGATCTTTTCCCAGAGCTCCACGTGCGTGCCCTGCGGTGGTGAGTGTCCGTCGATGATCCTTTGGAAACCATCAACCACCGCCTGGTTGTCCACGAAAACGTGTACGGGCCGTTCAGCACATGCCGTGAGGTGGACAATGGCGAGGGTCTCCGCAAGCTGTGCGTTCTGCGTGATGCCGTGAACGCGTGCACTGTAGTTCATGCGGTGGTCGATGCCGTAGTAGACGCCGTAGCCCGCTCGTGCAAGCAATGGGATGGCTTGGTTGGTGCATGCACCGTCCGTGGCAGCGTAGACCCATGTCCAACCAGTGTCATGGTCAAGGTAGGTGGTGTAGGAGTCCTGGGCTGAAGCCGCAGGATCTCCCTCAGGTGGGGGCCGCGGTATGGGCTGAGGTAGCGGGTCCCTCGCGAGGTCGGCCTGCAGGTCGAGGAGGGCTGGGTCTTCATCGAAGAGCCCGCAGTGTCTTGTGTGCGGCGGAAGACGGGCCCACTGCTCGTCACTGATGAGGGTGGTAAGAGGGACTCTTTCTCGGGCCCAGCACTTGCAGTCGCGGACAGTGTGCTCCTGAGTTTCCTCTTCCTCGTCGCAGTATCGGCAGATGGGGCTGGGGTCAGCGGACGTGTTTGATCGGGATCGTCGCTGTTGGGTGTGGTCCCCGCCCGACAGGTAGTTAAGGAGGAGCGCCAGCTGCCATGCGTTGCATTTGGCTGCTCCTTTCGTTCGGGCGAGCCACGTGCTGGCGAAGAGGTCGAGGCCCTGTCTGACAGAGGCCAGGTGTCCAAGGTCATGACGCCGTGGCTTGATTTTTCTCAGAAAGGCTCTGCGTTGTGAGGCTCGCAGCATGTGAAGGAAGGCGTTTTGGGGTAGGTTCAGCCAACTGATCTGACAGCCCCAGTCGTCGTACATGATGCCAAATGTGGGCCAGGTCCAACGGAGCTGCTGAAGCGTCTGGACAAGTCGTCCTACAGGTCCTCCCCCGAAAAGGGTCTGGACATGGTGTTGGAGATCCCTGACGAGACCGCAGAGAGTAGCGTCGCGGTTAACCTGTCGCCGCAGACACAGGAAGACTTCACGCTGCATAATGGCGTCAATCTCCAGGGCGTGTCCTGGGACGCACACGGCCATGAGAGTCCAAAACTCGACCCACCTGTTTCCCTTGGGGCGGATAGCCGCCTTAAGGGCATGGTTGTAGGCAGTTTTGACGGGGCCTGATGGGGCTTGAATGTCGGTGCCCGTGGTACAGACGCTGGCAGCAAGGGAACGGGCGTGCCGCGCCTTAATAAGCATCGGTGATGGGAGCTTGCCAATGCGCGGCAGGCGACTAGTCGCCCTGCGAACACGGGCGTCAGCGGTGGCCGTGAGGTTAAGCGCGGCTGGAGCCGGCGCTGCCTCGGCGTTGATGTAACTCCCGACGAGCTTGAAGGAGTCGACCACGCGTAAGGGCCGTTCCGCCAGAGTGAGCTGGGTAACGGCGGTGTGAAGCTCGTCGGTGAGCGCCCACCCCGCCACTTTGCCAGGGTGAATGCGTTGACCAGAAAATCGATCAAACTTGGCGGTTTCATCAAGAGATTTCTGCAACTCAGGCGCGGTGTGGGTAGTGGAGTTGCTGTCGTCAACAAAGGTAGTGCTGAGTGATCGCGGAACGTATCGATGCTGTCTCTTGGTCCACACACACATGAGCAGCTTAATGTCGTCCAGGGACCAAGAGCTTCCCTGGAGGTGACCGTTTGTCCTGGCCAGTTCCTTAGAGTACGCACCGTTCATGCGGATGTAGCGTTTGTGGCGACTGTAGAAGTTTCTGCGGACAGTAACGATGTCTTGGGGACACCCCGCGTGAAGCGCAAGGTTAAGGCAGATGTCCGTGATGAGGTAGTCGAAACACTTCTGTCGGTCCAGGGCAGCTCCAGCTAAGGGAAGGAGTAAGGCCCTGGCGTGTTCGATGCGCAGGGCAAGAGAGGTGCTGACGTCCCCAATGGTAGCTTTGGGGACAGCGCCAAAACTCGTGGCGTGGGTCCATCCTTTCCGCCAGTCCGTGAGGCTGCGGTAAGCTGGCGCTTCCCACGCATACATCCAAACGGAAAGCACCGAGAGAAGTCGTTGGTCCGTTGGGAGTTCGCCTCGGCCTTTTCGGAGGCACGGGTTTGGCACGTGGAGGAGGGGTTCTGGGATGGTGCCAGTGCGTTGCATAGCGCGTAGGACGCTGGCGAAGAGGCGAAGAATGTCGTCGGGTAACTCCTTAGCCTCCTTAGTAGTCCAGCCGTCCAGTCCCCCCGCGCGGCGCGGTGAACGGGTGCGAATGAAGTGGATGAGTTGGTCGTCGGTGAGGTGGAAAGGGGTAGCTGGTGATGGCGTAGGCAGCTCTTGTCGGTACTCGTCGTAGAAGTCGGCCCACGTCGGCATGGCTTCGGCGTCATGTCCCGCACGTGCACGGTACCTGCCCAAGATGGGCTCCCAGGTGTCGACCATGAGCTTAAGCATGTCCTTGGTGTTAGCAACAATGGCGTTGGCAGGGAGGATGTCGGGGACTTGCGCAGGTGGTGGTTCACGAGTGTGGTCTTCGTCGCTGTCCGTGTCGGGCGAACTACCGTCGCTGGGGCTGAAGCCGCCAGCTTCGGTGTCAGCGTCGCTGTCGTCCGTGCAAGCTTCGTCAGGTTTAAAGGCGTTGGTGTCGCAGTGGAGTTGCGTATCGTCAGGTGTGGTAGGCGTGCGGAGATACGCCGTGGGCGAGCTGTCAGCAGCCCGTGCGTATATGGCCGCCTTTCGCCCGCTTGGCTCGCGGACGCCCTCAGCCCATATCTTGATGCGTTCAGCTTTGGCACGGTTCGCACGTCGCGCCAGCTCCAAGTCGAGGTGTTGGATCAAAACGTCAAGGTGCTCTCCGTGAGGTGCTGGCTCGTCGGGGGTCCAGGCCTCGGGGAAGTCTAGGAGAACCGTGGGGCGCAGCTTGTGGCATAGGAGGCGGGCCGCGGTCCACGTGCAGTCGATGCGCTGCGCGAGGTACGGCGGGATAGCACGGCAATCCAAATGATGGTGCTGTCCGATGAAACGAAGCTCACAGAGTTGCCGATGGAGCTTGCGCAGTCGGTTCATGTGTATCGTGGAAGCTCCGTAGGTGGGGAAGGCGCGGGGGACAACTGGTCGCTCTTCGAACGTGGGCGTGAGCCCGTGCATGGTGGGGGGCTTCTTTTTTGGGTGGTCGGGCGGTGGAGGTGGCAGGTCGCGCAGACGGGTGAGATGGTACTCATGACTGGCCTCGTTAGCCAGGGCGAACATGCGCTCCACGTCGTCGCGTGTGTCGGCCTGTTCCATGCGGTCCTGATATCGCCCAGCGATGAGGGTCCCTAGTGCCTGCAGCTCGTGACCCTCATGAGCTCCATCGTCGGGAGGGTAGGGCGTGGGGGCAAGAAGACGTCGGGCCGTATGGTCGAGGCGACTGAGGTCTAGCGTGACCTGCAGGCCAACATGAGACTTCGCTGGCAAGTCGCGAAGGTAGCAGAAGTCGGTGACAAGGGATCGCGCCGCTTGGTTGGCAATGATATAATCGATGCGCGAAGTGCGGGGGCACTTGGTGACGCGGTCCCAGTCAGGGATATTGCCGTATGTGTGCATGGTGTGGTCTGGTGTGCCCTCAGCAACGTTGAACCATCCGTGCTGCAACATGTGCAGAAGGTGTGGATTGTCGTCGATGTTCGTATTGGCGTCCATGCAGATGAAGTAGGGGGCTGAGCCGACCCTAGCGGCGGCGCAGTCAGCGAGCCGAAAAAGAGCTGTGCTGTCTCCTCCAGCAATCCCGTAGAGGCTCGCTATGTAGATCCCCGCGGGCCCATGGTTGTTTCGTCGCCGCCTGCGGCGGTGTTGAGTGCAGAGCGGGAGAAAGACCTCGTGCCATCTTTTCTTGGCCTTGAGGGCGACGATACAGGGCGCATTGTCGTCGACAGTGGAGTCGACAATGGCATCCTTAGAGAGGATGGCGACCCCTCCCGAGGCGCCAGTGTTGCCCACGACGGTGTGGTCTGTGCCGCCGTGGGCAGCTCTGCGCTGGGCTCGCGCCAGATCTAGGTCAGGTCCAAGACTGGCGTGGTATCCTCCGTGGAGTGGATTGGCGGCGCTGGTAGCGATGGCTTGTCTAGTCGGCTTGGCATGTCGGGTCTCCTGCAGTGCTATGACTGCGGCGTTGTGGTCGACACCAAGGGCGGTGATGGTTGGCCAATTCGCTGAGAGACTGGTGATGTTAAGGCTGACGAGGTGTATGGAGCGACCTGGCCCGTCTCCATCGGTGGAACTGGGGTTTGCACGCCCCGCACGGTGAAGGTCAGCCTGACCCTCGCCCAGGTAGGAGGCTTGGCCACAGTAGGAGCTCATGGCGTTCCTATGGATTAGCTTGACCGGGGCTGAAGCCGCCGTCAGGCCAGAAGTATAGGCGGGACACGGTCGGCACTGCGCCAGGGGGGGTTCATAAACGTCAGTAAAAATGTCACGAAAAATCCTCCTCACTCCAGTACCGTAGGGGACGAGGGGAGGAGAGGTGAGACGGCAGCAGAGGGAGAGGGAGGCGACTCCTCGATCCGTCCTGCCGAACACAAAAGCAAAAGCGAACCAGCGGCGGCGGCTAGGCGCGGCAGCGGCACAACGCACGCGCATATACTGCGCACGCGACACCGCTGGTCCGTCCTGCGGTGGCGCGCCCGCCCCGTCAGTATCTTGATGAGCAGCATCTGGTGGAACAGCTCCAGCAGCACGGTCGGAGGCCTGGCGCTGGGCCTCGTCCATGCCCGCTGCCGTGAGGCCCACGTTGCGGACAGGGCTGATTCCCCGCGGGGCCGCCGCTGCCGCGGCAGCGGCTGAGGTGGCGGGGGCTCCGCCCCGACTCTGAGGTGAGAGCGGTGAGCCACCGCCGAAACCCGCCACAAGGTTCTTGACACGGTACTTGTTCTTGAACGGGTCGAAGGTTGGCGCCTCGTCGATGGGGACGATCACGCGGGTGGGCAGCGGCGGCTCGTGGTCCGTGGACGGCGTCGGCTCGAGGTCGACCTGGCCAGGTTCGATGACGCTGGCTCCGAAGCGTGGCACCACTTCGGGGGCTCGGCCATCAGCCTGAGTCTCGCGAGGCGGCGAGCTCGTGGAGCTCCCTGGGGCCTTGCGTGAACTGTGGCGGCTGCAGGTCCTGCTGCGCGGGACGCGCCCGCCCGTGTGGCGGTCGCGTGGCGAGGTCGCCTGGGCATTAGCGCGCTCGGAATCCGCCCTGCTCGGGGATCGGATCGGCGCCGCGCAGGGTGATGGGCTGGGCTGGCGAGAGGCGCTTGTGCCGCCCTCCGCCGTGGCTGTGGCCTGGTCGGGGTCGACAGCGTCGGGGCGGGGGCTGACGTGGTGGGCGCTTCCCTCGCTGTGCCGCGGGGAGGCGCTGTGATGCGCCTGGATGTGCGTGAGGACGAGCGGGGTAAGCGGCTGCCTCTCCCGCTCAGGTGGGGCAGGTTTTGCCTGGGCAGGGCGCAGTGCTGCAGCCACGTTTGGCGGGGGCGTGTGCTGGCGCGGTTGCCAAGCGCGCACGTTCGCATCACGCCATCCTTCGGGGCGCCCAGCCCTGCCACGGTTTGTTGCAGCCCCCTGGGCTGAAGCCGCAGGGGTTATCACTGCGGGCTGGTTGCTGGAGGTGCCATCATGTCGGCCTGAGTAAAGGCCCCAGGCGCGCGTGGACCCTGGCACTGGCGAGGTGGCCCTTGGGAGGGCCTGCACGGGTGCACGCGGGTAGCCGATGACCGCTGGGTGTACCCTGGCGTGGGGGGCGTGGCCGTAGCTGGAGGCGGCTGCTCCAGCAGCCGCGGGCCTGGCACCTATGGGGCCACGGTAGTAGGCGGCAACCCCGTCGTAGGCCGTGTTACCGCCTGTCGGGACTCGCGCGGGGGAGCGGTAGCGTGGCGTGCCCTGCTGTCCTGCGTCACGTTGGTCCCGCTGCTGGATGCGCTGCTGGTGCTGTTGGTGACGCTGCCAGTCGGCTCTCGAGAGGGGACGGGTGTCGGGGAGGATGGTGGGCACGTCGGGCCGCTGCCAGCCCCGATAGACGTGCTCGAAGGCGTGGTCAGGGTAGGTCCCCCCTACGGGTGAGTATCGCCGCACATGCTCCATGTAGTCGATGTTCTGCGGCTCGGAGATCGCCGTGATGTTGACGGCTCGCTGGTGCGCTGGTCCATAGAGGCAGAAACTACCACGGTTGCTGCGGTCGTGGTTTAGCTCGGCTTCGGTCGTGGCACGGCTCACCATGGCGTCGCAGAGTCGCATGTCGTAGTCGAGGGCTTGAGGCCCAGGACCACCCTCGGCGTCCCAGTACAGTACCACGTCTCGCCAGCGGGTGCGGGTAGTGTGGATGCGCTCGGCGATCGACTCGCAGACGGTCCTGACCGTGACACGATCCCTGTACATGTTGGTAATGGCTAGGGAATAGGGTCGGCGGACCGTCTTGTTGAAGGTGAATTCCTCCTTGAGGGCCTGGTGGGGACTGAAGAGCACGTAGCCTTCCCTCCAAAGCGGTTGGTCGGGGGAAGGTTCTTCGGGCATCCCCGTTCCTGTGAATCCAGGTGGCCGCCTTGTGCCGTCAGGCAGTCCCTGCCTGGGGACGCGCCGCGGCTGCGGTGGGAGGTACCATTGACCCTGGTAGCCTGCTTGCCCTGGTTGTGGAGGTTCCCCCCCGGGGCCTGAAGGCGCTCGGGGGGGTTCCTTAAGGTCGTGGAGGGCTGGCGCGTTGCCGAATTGGCGGGCAAGGATGTGCGGCGGCATCCCTGTGGCACGGACGTCGAGCAGGCTGTGTGGACTGGGGGGATGGGGGCACCTGCTGGACAGGCAGCATGTGTCGGAGTCCCTGTTGTTGGTGCTGTATGCACACGTCCAACTGTTGCACGAGTAGTCCGTGGACCAGTCCATGAGTGTACGCAGTCCGCTGCGGGCGCAGTCTGGGCACGTTGGTTGGCCCGAGGTGCCGAGCTGCGTGTTGCGGCGAGCCGCACAGTACTGACAGCATTGGAATCGACACTGTAGGCAAGACCAGCGTCCTGGTAAAGGCGGGAGCGCATGCTCATTTGTGCCTGGGTCGTCTGGGTGGGGTCGCGGGCGATCCCACAAGGGCCAGACGTCAGCAAACCAGGATTGGCCTGTAGTGCGGACAACCTCGGCGGGGAGGCGAGCGTCCTCGGCATGGCACCTGATCCACTGGGGCCCCATGTCCGCTGGTACCATGACGGTGCGCCAGGTGTCGTCCGCTTTGACGTGGACTTGGGTCGGTGCCCAGAGCTTAGTAGTGGTGTCGCCGTGGTCGTGGTGGAGGATGACCCAGCCGTCCCGCCCCGCCACCGCAGGGTCAATAACGCGGTGGCCCATGACTGTCGTCCCCCACGGTAAGTAGGCACCATCGTGGTGATCACCAGGGTCAAGCCAGACCTCGATGCCAGGGGCATTGACACGGGTCCGCACATCACGGACGTGGTAGGCGAGGACGTGGTAGGCAGTCGGCTCCTCTTCCGTCACAATGTGCTCCCACGTCTCGATGCCACTGTTGTCTGAGGTGGAGTTCCCGCCACTCTGTCGTGACGAGCGAGAGGCAGATCGTCGTGGGCGGGCACGGCCTCGGGCGAGGGCGGCGGCCGCGCTGATGAGGGAAGGCGTACGGCGTTCGTCGGCTCCAGATGACGTCGATGAGCGGTCTGGACTGTGCGCCAGGGCTGTGCCTGACTTGTACGTGCGTGGTGGGCCCGACGCGGCCCCAGGGCTGGAGCCGCTGGGGCGCGACCCGCGTGCGTCAGGGTGCCCCCGCACGGGGACAGCTTGCAAGCCAGTGTACACCAGGTCGATGAGTGGTTTCGGGTCCAAGCTGGAGCATGTGAAGCGAGACGCGTGGGCGGGGCTGGTTAGGGTCATCCCTGGTGGCTGCTTCCGTGTCGTAGTGCTGTTTGGCCCATACTCGCGCTGCCTCTGGCGAGTATAGTGCCTGCGGCGGTGGCCATGCTGCCGCGATGGCTGGTCTGCGCCTGGTGCTAGCTTCCTGGTCGTGAGCTTCAGCCGCCTCACGGAGATCTGGATGATCGTAGCCAGCGATGTGGAGGGCGTGCGCGCAGTCGCCCATGCCATAGGCGTGTGGAAGGGCACGGCACCTGGAAGCAGCTTCTGTGGGGGCACACCAGTCCATGCGGATGAGGAGGCTCAGGACCCGAGGGTAAATGAGGCGCGCTCCGTGGGCCTCCCCTTTCACGTAGTTGTGCCTGTTTTCCCCGCGCGGTGGTTGGGTGGCCTCGCACATCCAGAGTGCGATGGGTCCCCACGCGAGGGTGTCGTCTTCAAGACTGTAGGGCGGGTGGGGCGGCATTGCGTACCACGCGGCCAGCGAAGGGTGCACGCTCGCGTACGTGCGGCCAACGTTGGTGCCAGTTCGGCCCTTCGCTTCACGGCGGGGACCTGGCAAGAGGTGCCCTCCACTGGCAGCAAGACGGGCCGCAAGGTCGCCGCGGGTCCCATGCCAGAAGACAGTGGGCGCGTCGGTGGTGGGTTGGCGGAGGTCCCACGTGAGGTATGGGAAGATTGTCTCGCCTGAGTTCCCGCCCGAGTCTTCCAGCACCCAAGTGAGGCGGTTCGGTGGCCTCTGCATGATGTCCGTCCACGGCCCCAGCGCTTGGAGTGTTGGATCATGAGTAAATCGAGGATGGTCGTGGAGTCGCAGAGCGTCTTTGATGTCCTCTGTAGACACGCCACTGTTCCCTAGCGCAAAGCCGTTTTGATACAGGGCGTTAAGTATGCTCTTCGGCGGCACGGGGACCGCTGGGTCGCGCTGGATGGTGTTGCGTAAGTTTCGTGTCGGTGGCTTGAGGGCTGTGTAAGGCATACCAGGGCCTGAAGGCGCCTGGGGCCTGTCGGGTGATGCATAGCGTGCTCGCCGTCGTGGTGGTTGGGTGTCCGCGTCGGGGGAGGAACCACGAGCGTCAGCATGTCGGAAGATGGACCACGGGCTATCGTGGGTGCGCTCACGCGTTTCCCTTGCCTCGGTGTCGCTGCCGTGTGCTGTGGCATCCTCGTTAGTCGGTAGGTTACCGAATGCCACGCCGCTCTTGGAGCCGTCTCGTGGAGACGGGCTAGTCGATCTTGGTGTGACAGACGAGGCTCGCGATACGGCGGCAGTGACTTCGACGATGGCGGCGGTGGTGGCGGTAGTGACATCGGCGACTGCGGCGGCAACTGCTGCGGCGTAGTGTTCCTGTAGCAGCGGATGTCGGAGTGCGTGCACATGCTGGTCGTCGTGTTCGTCGGCGAGCGTGCACGGCATTTTGTATGTGGCCTCGTCCCGCGGCCTCCTGCTCGGTTGGCAACAGCGGAGGCACCACTGGGCTGTGGATGAGTCCAGGGCCCGCGCACAGATGCGGGCTCCTACGTGTCCGACAGCTCCCTGGGCAAGAAGTTTGGCACCGACGAGTAGAAGACCACACACGACTCCACCCGTGGCAATAGCCCCTAGCTTGCCGCTGGCCCATTTCAGGACACCCCCGAGGCCGACCCCGACTGCGGTGGCTCCGCCCGAGACGCTATCTCTGAGTTTGACGCTGGTCCATTTGAGAGTGGCCCACAATGTGGACGTGACATTGTATGTCGTTTTGCGTCGGGATGTGGTGGACACCGATGGGCCTGGTGCCGTCGCTTTGCGTCGTCGTCGTTGTCGGTAGCTGGGGTCTCGGCTCGGTGTCGGCAAGTACCCATCGATCTGGTCCTTGTACGGCATTGCTATCGCGATGGCGTACGTGGCCACAAAGAGGCAGATGAGGCAGCCACAATGTCGTGATGCCGCTGCGCTGTGCTGGGGCTCGTGGGAACCGCTGGCATCTGGGTACTCATCATCGATGGGGTCGTTGTCGATGTCGGCCTGCCAGTGGCCAATGACACTGGGGTTGGAGTCAGTCGCGTTGTCACGGTGTACAGAGGTGAAGGGCGTGGTGCTGCCACCTGCGGTCTGGGGATGTCCAGGTCTAGCCAGTGGTGCAGCGGGGCTGAAGCCGCCACTGCACAGGCTGGCATGAGCTGGCGATGCAGTGGAATGGCTTGTCGCGTCGGCGGCAGTGACGCCTTCAGCGTCGTTGAGCTGTGCGCCGGGTCGGCCTGAGCTGAGTTGTGGGGCGGACTGCTGTGCAACGAGGTGTGCCCAAAGTAGGGTTCACTGTCGCGGTCACGCTGGGCCGAGTCGCCTGGTGGTGTCGTGCCGTCTCGATCCTGGGTATCGATGCCGTCCTGGCTATCGTCCGACGCGTGGAACGAGTCCATGGATATGTTGCCGATATCGCTGGCCGCGATGTGCTGTAGCAGCCATGATACGGGATCATCTGCGGCCTGATCGGTGCCGTCCATCGGCGCCGCGGCGAGCTCCGCCTCGACGAGCGGCAGCATGTCTGGCGGTTGGTGCAGGATCACGTCGGCGAGGTACGCCATGGCGTCTTGGTCGGGTGGAGGGAGGCCTCTTGGCAGCAAAGCATGGGCCCGTGAGAGGTATGGCGGCAAAGGTGCCGTGAAAGCCTCAGGACCGACGAGCGTGGCACGAGCGCCCTGGTATTCCAGAAGGAGGCCAAAGTAGCGGGTGGCGTACTCGCGGCTGCTCTGGATACGAGTGAGGTTGCGGTTGGTGCGCTGCCTGTCGGGGCCCGCTCTGTGCCAGATGTCCTCGCACATGTCGACCGCGGTGCGCTGACGCAGGGCGTCGGTTGTGTCCTCAGACTCCTCCTGAAAGAGGTGATCGTACTGTGGCAGATGAAGCGTCGCCAGGATGTACGGGACGCAGTCCTCGAGCCATGCCCAGAACATGTCCTGGTTGTCCTCACCTGGTGCCCACGCCGCAGCACACGGTATGAGCCGGGCGCGGATCATCATCAGGTGCCAGAAAGCAGGGTCCTCCTCGGGTTCGCCCCTAGCGCACAGGGGGTGGTGAGACCCGTAGGGCAATAGCGGGGCACAACAGCGGGGCTGAAGCCGCCACTGTGTGCCTGGCCTATGCCGCACGGACCCGCGGCAACGGTGCTGTTCACGATCGGGTCCAAAATGGTGCAGTGATCGTACTTGTAGATGCTGTCATCGTAGAGGTAGAAAAGGGTCCCACGTTCAGCGTGTCGCAGGAAAACCTCACCTCCATGCTGGGGCGCACCGCCTGAAGACGGGTGTGCTCCAGCGAGCGAGGGGAGGGCCAGGCTGCAGGCAAGGCGCCACATGATGGCGAGGCCTGGCGGGCGGCGCGAGCGATGAGCCAAAAGCTGCATGTCAGCACGCATCCTCAGATACCCCTGCATGCTCATGTACATTGCAACAACACACCCACAGCAAGATGACAGGTGTCCCTACACCAGATAGCTTGCTCGTGCTGCTGCCAAAACTGACATGATATGACAAGAAAGAGATACGACGCGAAGAGAGAAGAGATGCCTCTGAAGGCGCTTCCTCGGAGGGCTGAGGCAGGCTCTCTGAGGCACCTTCAATAGGGTTCCTGAGTGGCCCGACCCTTGTCTTTGCCTTTGTCAGCCCCTGGGGGCCCCGTCCCTGGGGTGACCTGGCCTGGCTGGTCAATCCACCCGCAGACAGCCACGGGATCGGCAACTGATGCAGCTTCCTCCTTTTTGGTTTCGAGGGTGGCCACCTGTGGCAGGTGGATGGTGCCCCCCGTGAGGTGCCCGAGGAGGGCCTGGATGTCGCCACGCAGTGCAGCAGCTTCGGTAGTTGCCGTCTGTTGCTGGGTGACGACGGTGGCAAGCCCTCGTTCCAAACCTGAAACGTGCTCCGTGAGTGTGGCCTGGGATGAGAGAACGCCCGCAAGCTGAACCTGCATGTTATCCACCGTGTTGGCAAGCAGCTCGTGCTGTTGTTCCATGTGTTGGATGCGGGTCGTGGCGGTATCTGACAGTTTAGGGGCCGTTGCGAAGCGTTCGCCGAGGGTGTTCAGTTCGCGAGATGCCACGCTGAATTCATCCCCTGATGAGAGGATCTCGACGTCGTCAGCGTCGCCTGGTACCTCGGCGGCTGTGGCAGCGTCCCCTTCCGTGTGGCCCCCGCCTTCAGCCGCCACCGTGCCAAGTTGCGGGTCATGACCACCTGGTCCTTGGACGGCCGTCTGCTCGGCAGCTCCATCCGTGCCGTGCGGGGGTGCAGAGGAGCTGCGGCCTGGGGCGCCGTGTGATCTTGCGTGCGGCGTGGCGTCGCGTTTCCCACTGGAGGATCGGTGGCGCTTGGCTAAAGGCTCCTCCTTGGGGATCAGGAGCGGTGCGACGCCCTTGCCTTTGGGCGTGGCAGTCATGAGGTCGTGGAGGTAAGGGCTCTGGGCCGCTTTGGTTAGGAGTGTGCCCGTGGCGGGGCTGAAGCCGCCACCACGGGCTGGCGGCGTCACAGGCTCTGTGATAGTGGTAGGGGTGACAATGGTAACGTTGTCCCTCTTCGGCACCACCTCAGCCAACGGGGCCTCGGTGATGCTCCACGGGATGGGGCACCCTGCGACCTGTACCGTATATGTGGGTGGGGGACGATGGGCGCGCACTAAGGCAAACTGAGCCGAAGTGGCTGGGTCCCAGGCGGTGTGGTAGACCTCACAGTCCCATTTGACGGACGGGCCCGTGAGAGTCTTAGCAAGCTGGGTCAGCGTGGCGTGGCGTGCCGCAATGCCAGTGATGCGGTATCGCGTCTTGGCGAGGGTGGCTTCACAGCCACGGATGCTGACGGCAGCAGCCTTGGCGGCGTCTGACCCTCGTGCAACACGGATCCCCAATAAGCCTGACTTGCCGTGCCTGACGACTCCTAGGGCCTTGAAGTCCACCGACTTCTGGAACGCATCTGCCATCGTGATGGGCTGGTCCTCAGGGAACCACACGGTCTGGTACTTGTCTGCAGTGGGCTCGTCTGCACCTACGTTGCTGAGGTCGTAGGTGGCGCCGAGTTGCCCTGAACCCGCCAAGACCTTGTCAACCGCTTGAAGACTGACGCCGAAGGTGGCAGCCAGGGACCTCTTTCCGACGCCCGATCCATACCTGCCTAGGCTTTTGCAGGGTTCGAGGATGGTGACGGCTTTAAAGTTGCCGTGGAAGAGGGCCTTGAAGGTGTCCTGGAGCTGACTATCGAGCTCCTGACGGCGAGCGTCTTTCTTGGACTCCCTGTGCTTTTGGTTTTGGCGCGCCTTGTCCTGTGGAGCGGAGTCCCTTCGGAAAGGACCCTTGGCGCGTGGACCACCGTTCACGGGGGCACCTCCCGAGAACTGATCCTCGAAGGCCTGATGCATGGACGGGACTGCGGCGATGGCCTCGGTTTCATGTATGGTCACCCGAATCCAGCATACGTGGTCGGCAGGATCGATGGTGGCGACGGCTACTTTTTCCGTGCAGGCGACTTCCTTGGTGCCCAGCTGGTACACGGTCACGGGGACGTGCGTGTGGACCACTTTGGGCGCCTTGGGGTGACGCTTCAGCACGGGGACGGCGAGCTCGGTACCGACGTAGTTGTCGTTTTTTGGGCCCATGACAGCAATCGCAAGCTGACCCGTGGTACGCTTACCCTGCACGAGGTGGTGTTGCAGCAGCCGTTCTCCGCTCTCGTAGTCGTGGAGGCTGATACTGGGCTTGTACGTCTTGCCGTCGTCAAGTGATGTGGGTTCGGCGAGGACTGGGACCTTCCAGAAGGCCGGGTCCAAGGCAATGAATTGGGCGTCCGCAGCCTGAAGACGTGCGGACGCAGCTGGTGGGTGTGATGTGTCACCACCAATGCGCTTAGGCTTGCTGCGCTGGTGGTGATCCAGCGTGTAGCTGATCTGGTTGGCGGCACACATGCGGATCAAGGCACTGCCGAGCTTCTTTGTGTTGGTCTTGTGCATGTCGTACGTGGCCTGAAGCTCGTCCGCGTTCAGCTCGGCAAGCCCATTGTATGCGGCCGTGGGGCGGTCGGACCCCGCTTGCTTGAAAGCTGCGATGCAGTCCTGCTTGCGTTGGAGGAGAGACCCTTCGGCAGCAGGACGTGAGCTCGGCGGCTGCTTGGAAGAGCGACGGCGCTCCGGCTTACCGGGGGCCATTGCGGCGGGCGCTCTGGTGGGGAGAGAGGTGACGCGAATCAGTAGGGTCCTGCTGGGACCCCTCCGGTCTCGCGAGGCCTGGGAGTCTGACTCCGAGGCGGGGCGCTTCGCGTCGCGGCTGCGGTCTGAGTGCAGGGCACTCTCGAGCCGAGACTGGAGAGAAAGAGAGAGAGAGAGAGAGAGAGAGAGAGAGAGAGAGAGAGAGAGAGAGAGAGACGAGAGAGAGAGAGAGAGAGAGAGAGAGAGAGAGGAAGCGAAGAGAGAGGGCGAGGAGAGAGAGAGAGAGAGAAGAGAGCGGAAGGAGAGAGAGAGAGAGAGAGGGAGGGGGAGTGGAGAGAGGAGACAGGCGAGAGAAAGAGAGAGAGAAGACGAGAAGATGAGAAGAGAGAAGAGAGAGCCGAGATGAGAGAGGGAGAGAAGATAGAGAGAGAGAGAGAGAGAGGGAAAGAGAGAAGAGAGAGAGAGAGAGAGAGGAGAGAGAGATAGAGATAGAAGAGAGAGCGAGAGAGAGAAGAGAGAGTGAGAGAGAGAGACGACGAGAGAGAGAAGGAGAGAAAGGGAGAGTAGAGGGGGGGGGGGAGGAGAGAGAGCAGAGGAGAGAGAGAGAGAGAGAGAGGAAAGAGAGAGAGAGAGAGAGAGAGAGAGAGAGAGAGAGAGAGAGAGAGAGAGAGAGAGCGAACAAGTAGGCGGACCAGGGTCCGTCCGCGAGGCGCACTGCGGTGCGACAACTCGCTAAACACTATTTGCGGCGGTGCAGCCTTTAGATACGAGGGCGGGCAACAAAAAAACCCCTCCCCCGGCGCAGTGCGACAGACGCTACAGACGGCGGACAGACGGTGATGATCTCACCTGTCAGACCGCGTAAAGAAAGAGGCCCCAACAAGAAAGGCGACGTGCTGACACGTGGCTGGGCGGCTTGGCAGACCGCCAGTTGGGCGCTTGGCCGCAAAGCGGCGCGCAGTGACGGGGCACCCCCCGCCCCCACGCCCTGACACCGTGGACGCGGAGCCACGCGTACTCACGGGCAGGCAGAAAGGAGGGGATTAGCGCGGGGCACCAGGTGGAGCGCCGCGGAACGATGACAGCATAGCTTGGATGGTGAGTGACGGCACGGCACCATCGGGCGAGGGCGTGAGCAGCTCGGCGAAGGCTCGCCCGGCGCTGTGGAGGCGCTGGAGTAGAGGACCTTGGCGAGCTTGGGCGGCGGCGAGGTCCGCGGCGAGAGCAACGCACCTCTGCTGGAGAGCAGCCATGGCCTGGGACAGCTCGGTTTCGCGGTCGGTGAGGGGTGGCTGCTCAATGCCAGCGGCCGAGGGCCTCGAGACAGAGGCGAGGTCCTCGGTACGCCTGTCCAGATGGTGGACTAGCGTAGTGCGGCACCCTGTACGCTGTCGTCCGTCACCCTTGAAAGGTGACTGGAGGGGAACACGCGACCACAGGGCTGGAGCCGCTAGGGCCACGCCCCGAGAGGTCGGGAGAGCCGCATCCTCTCGCTCAGCAACGATGGAAGCGTGGACGGGGCGCGAGGGCCTGTCTGGTTCAGTGCCCTGCGGGGGGGCTGAAGCCGCCCCCGCGGGCTGCCGCTGGTGGGGGGCGGAGTGGTTTGCGCGGTGGGACCAATCATGATGCCGTGCGAGGGCTCTGAGGTCGGCCGCGTAGAAGGGTGGCGTCTCGGTAGAGCGGCATGGTCGGCAGCGTGGGGTGTCGGCGGTGCGTCGTCTATGCCACTCAGTCCGCGGGGGTCACCCAGGTCGTCGTCGGCGTCTTGGCGGTGGCCGATATCATCGTATGGGGGCGATGTCGCTCTCGGGGACGGAGTCGCGGTAGGCGTCGAGAGGTTGCCCGACGGGGCAGGGTTTTCGCTGACTTGTCCGTCGTCCAAAGCGTCCGATCCCCCACCGAAGCTGAACAGGTCGTCCTCCTGTTCGTCAGCGTCTTGAAGGTGAGCGGCGTTGTCATGTGGGTGCGATGCCGCTCTCAGTGGCGGAGTCGAGGGCGACGTGCGGGTGCCCGACGGGGCAAGGTTGGCGCTGGCTGGCCCGTCGCCTAGGAAGTCAAGGCCCCCGCCAAAGCCGAACGGGTCGTCCTCCTGTTCGTCGAATATCGCCCGTTGGGCCTCGGCCCAGAGCTCGTCCGGGTTCTGTGGGATGTCTGGTCCAGCCGCGGGTGGTGCCTGTCAGACAGCAGGGGGTTTGGTTCCATTTTGTTGAGTTCCGCAGCTGTAAACCCAGCCCTGCGGTGTGGGAGGGGGAGTGTGCGGTGTCTACGCTCGTATATGGCGACAGCGACTCCATGAAGCACGGTCGCTTGGCGATGTCGTGTTTTGGCAGCTTCGACAATGTCGTCTGGAAGGTTATGAGTACGTGCCGCCGTTGTGGCGAGGGCGTCAGCCTGACGATTGAACTCCTCCGCGATGGGCCCGATGAGCCCGAGGTCGATGCCCATGTCTCCCAGGTGGCTTGCGATTTTCTCGACGCGGAACATGTTGGGCTTGGCCATGACGCATCGGTGGATCTTTTCCCAGAGCTCCACGTGCGTGCCCTGCGGTGGTGAGTGTCCGTCGATGATACTTTGGAACCCATCGACCACCGCCTGGTTGTCCACGAAAACGTGTACGGGCCGTTCAGCGCATGCCGTGAGGTGGACAATGGCGAGGGTCTCCGCAAGCTGTGCGTTCTGCGTAATGCCGTGAACGCGTGCACTGTAGTTCATGCGGTGGTCGATGCCGTAGTAGACGCCGTAGCCCGCTCGTGCTAGCAATGGGATGGCTTGGTTGGTGCATGCACCGTCCGTGGCAGCGTAGACCCATGTCCAACCAGTGTCGTGGTCAAGGTAGGTGGTGTAGGAGTCCTGGGCTGAAGCCGCAGGATCTCCCTCAGGTGGGGGCCGCGGTATGGGCTGAGGTAGCGGGTCCCTCGCGAGGTCGGCCTGCAGGTCGAGGAGGGCTGGGTCTTCATCGAAGAGCCCGCAGTGTCTTGTGTGCGGCGGAAGACGGGCCCACTGCTCGTCACTGATGAGGGTGGTGAGAGGGAGTCTTTCTCGGGCCCAGCACTTGCAGTCGCGGACAGTGTGCTCCTGAGTTTCCTCTTCCTCGTCGCAGTATCGGCAGATGGGGCTGGGGTCAGCAGACGTGTTTGATCGGGATCGTCGCTGTTGGGTGTGGTCCCCGCCCGACAGGTAGTTCAGGAGGAGCGCCAGCTGCCAGGCAGTGCATTTGGCTGCTCCTTTCGTTCGGGCGAGCCACGTGCTGGCGAAGAGGTCGAGGCCCTGTCTGACAGAGGCAAGGTATCCAAGGTCGTGACGCCGTGGCTTGATCCTCCTCAGAAAGGCTCTGCGTTGTGAGGCCCGCAGCATGTGAAGGAAGGCGTTTTGGGGTAAGTTCAGCCAACTGATCTGGCAGCCCCAGTCGTCGTACATGATGCCAAATGTGGGCCAGGTCCAACGGAGCTGCTGGAGCGACTGGACAAGTCGTCCGACAGGTCCTCCACCAAACAGGGTCTGAACGTGGTGTTGGAGATCCCTGACGAGACCGCAGAGTGTAGCGTCGCGATTAACCTGTCGCCGCAGACACAGGAAAACTTCACGCTGCGTGATGGCGTCAATCTCCAGGGCGTGTCCTGGGACGCACACGGCCATGAGAGTCCAAAACTCGACCCACTTGTTTCCCTTGGGGCGGATAGCCGCCTTAAGGGCATGGTTGTAGGCAGTTTTGACGGGGCCTGATGGGGCTTGAATGTCGGTGCCCGTGGTACAGACGCTGGCAGCAAGGGAACGGGCGTGCCGCGCCTTAATAAGCATCGGCGATGGGAGCTTGCCAATGCGCGGCAGGCGACTAGTCGCCCTCCGAACACGGGCGTCAGCGGTGGCCGTGAGGTTAAGCGCGGCTGGAGCCGGCGCTGCCTCGGCGTTGATGTAACTCCCGACGAGCTTGAAGGAGTCGACCACGCGTAAGGGCCGTTCCGCCAGAGTGAGCTGGGTAACGGCGGCGTGAAGCTCGTCGGTGAGCGCCCACCCCGCCACTTTGCCAGGGTGAATGCGTTGACCTGAAAATCGATCAAACTTGGCGGTTTCATCAAGAGATTTCTGCAACTCAGGCGCGGTGTGAGTAGTGGAGTTGCTGTCGTCAACAAAGGTAGTGCTGAGTGATCGCGGAACGTATCGATGCTGTCTCTTGGTCCACACACACATGAGCAGCTTAATGTCGTCCAGGGACCAAGAGCTTCCCTGGAGATGACCGTTGGTCCTGGCCAATTCCTTAGAGTACGCTCCGTTCATGCGGATGTAGCGTTTGTGGCGACTGTAGAAGTTTCTGCGGACAGTAACGATGTCTTGGGGGCACCCCGCGTGAAGCGCAAGGTTAAGGCAGATGTCCGTGATGAGGTAGTCGAAACACTTCTGTCGGTCAAGGGCAGCCCCAGCTAAGGGAAGGAGTAAGGCCCTGGCGTGTTCGATGCGCAGGGCAAGAGAGGTGCTGACGTCCCCAATGGTAGCTTTGGGGACAGCGCCAAAGCTCGTGGCGTGGGTCCATCCTTTCCGCCAGTCCGTGAGGCTGCGGTAAGCTGGCGCTTCCCACGCATACATCCAAACGGAAAGCACCGAGAGAAGTCGTTGGTCCGTTGGGAGTTCGCCTCGGCCTTTTCGGAGGCACGGGTTTGGCACATGAAGGAGGGGTTCTGGGATGGTGCCAGTGCGTTGCATAGCGCGTAAGACGCTGGCGAAGAGGCGAAGGATGTCGTCGGGTAACTCCTTAGCCTCCTTAGTAGTCCAGCCGTCCAGTCCCCCCGCACGGCGCGGTGAACGGGTGCGAATAAAGTGGATGAGTTGGTCGTCGGTGAGGTGGAAAGGGGTAGCTGGTGATGGCGTAGGCAGCTCTTGTCGGTACTCGTCGTAGAAGTCAGCCCACGTCGGCATGGCTTCGGCGTCATGTCCTGCACGGGCGCGGTACCTGCCCAAGATGGGCTCCCAGGTGTCGACCATGAGCTTAAGCATGTCTTTGGTATTAGCAACAATGGCGTTGGCAGGGAGAATGTCGGGGACTTGTGCAGGTGGTGGTTCACAAGTGTGGTCTTCGTCGTTGTCCGTGTCGGGCGAACTACCGTCGCTGGGGCTGAAGCCGCCAGCTTCGGTGTCAGCGTCGCTATCGTCCGTGCTAGCTTTGTCAGGTTTGAAGGCGTTGGTGTCGCAGTGGAGTTGCGTATCGTCAGGTGTGGTAGGCGTGCGGAGATACGCCGTGGGCGAGCTGTCAGCAGCCCGTGCGTATATGGCCGCCTTTCGCCCGCTTGGCTCGCGGACGCCCTCAGCCCATATCTTGATGCGTTCAGCTTTGGCACGGTTCGCACGTCGCGCCAGCTCTAGGTCGAGGTTTTGGATCAAACCGTCAAGGTGCTCTCCGTGAGGTGCTGGCTCGTCGGGGGTCCAGGCCTCGGGGAAGTCTAGGAGAACCGTGGGGCGCAGCTTGTGACATAGGAGGCGGGCCGCGGTCCACGTGCAGTCGATGCGCTGCGCTAGGTACGGCGGGATGGCACGGCAGTCTAAATGATGGTGCTGTCCGATGAAGCGAAGCTCACAGAGTTGCCGATGGAGCTTGCGCAGTCGGTTCATGTGTATCGTGGAAGCTCCGTAGGTGGGGAAGGCACGGGGGACAACTGGTCGCTCCTCGAACATGGGCGTGAGCCCGTGCATGGTGGGGGGCTTCTTTTTTGGGTGGTCAGGCGGTGGAGGTGGCAGGTCGCGCAGACGGGTGAGATGGTACTCATGACTGGCCTCGTTAGCCAGGGCGAACATGCGTTCCACGTCGTCGCGTGCGTCGGCCTGCTCCATGCGGTCCTGATATCGCCCCGCGATGAGGGTCCCTAAAGCCTGCAGTTCGTGACCCTCGTGAGCTCCATCGTTGGGAGGGTAGGGCGTGGGGGCAAGAAGGCGTCGGGCCGTATGGTCGAGGCGACTGAGGTCAAGCGTGACCTGCAGGCCAACATGGGACTTCGCTGGCAAGTCGCGCAGATAGCAGAAGTCGGTGACAAGGGATCGCGCCGCTTGGTTGGCAATGATATAATCGATGCGCGAAGTGCGGGGGCACTTGGTGACGCGGTCCCAGTCAGGGATATTGCCGTATGTGTGCATGGTGTGGTCTGGTGTGCCCTCAGCGACGTTAAACCATCCGTGCTGCATCATGTGCAGCAGGTGTGGATTGTCGTCGATGTTCGTGTTGGCGTCCATGCAGATGAAATACGGGGCTGAGCCGACCCTTGCGGCGGCGCAGTCAGCGAGCCGAAAAAGATCTGTGCTGTCTCCTCCAGCAACCCCGTAGAGGCTCGCTATGTAGATCCCAGCGGGCCCGTGGTTGTTTCGTCGCCGCCTGCGGCGGTGCTGAGTGCAGAGCGGGAGAAAGGCCTCGTGCCATCTTTTCTTGGCCTTGAGGGCGACGATACAGGGCGCAGGGTCGTCGACAGTGGAGTCGACAATGGCATCCTTAGAGAGGATGGCGACCCCTCCCGAGGCGCCAGTGTTGCCCACGACGGTGTGGTCTGTGCCGCCGTGGGCAGCTCTGCGCTGGGCTCGCGCCAGATCCAGGTCAGGTCCAAGACTGGCGTGGTATCCCCCGTGGTGTGGATTGGCGGCGCCGGTAGCGATGGCTTGTCTGGTCGGCTTGGCATGTCGGGTCTCCTGCAGTGCTATGACTGCGGCGTTGTGGTCGACACCAAGAGCGGTGATGGTTGGCCAGTTCGCTGAGAGACTGGTGATGTTTAGGCTGACGAGGTGTATGGAGCGACCTGGCCCGTCTCCATCGGTGGAGCTGGGTTTGCACGCCCCGCACGGTGTAGGTCAGCCTGACCCTCGCCCAGGTAGAAGGCTTGGCCACAGTAGGAGCTCATGGCGTTCCTATGGATTAGCTTGACCGGGGCTGAAGCCGCCGTCAGGCCAGAAGAATAGGCGAGACATGGTCGGCACTGCGCCAGGGGGGTTCATAAACGTCAATGAAACTGTCTCGAAAAATCCTCCTCACTCCTGTACCATAGGGGACGAGGGGAGGAGAGGCGAGACGGCAGCAGAGGGAGAGGGAGGCGACTCCTCGATCCGTCCTGCCGAACACAAAAGCAAACGCGAACCAGCGGCGGCGGCTCGGCGCGGCAGCGGCACAACGCACGCGCATATACTGCGCACGCGACACCGCTGGTCCGTCCTGCGGTGGCGCGCCCGCCCCGTCAGTATCTTGATGAGCAGCATCTGGTTGAACAGCTCGAGCAGCGCGGTCGGTGGCCTGGCGCTGGGCCTCGTCCATGCCCGCTGCCGTGAGGCCCGCGTTGCGGACAGGGCTGATTCCCCGCGGGGCCGCCGCTGCCGCGGCAGCGGCTGAGGTGGCGGGGGCTCCGCCTCGACTCTGAGGTGAGAGCGGTGAGCCACCGCCGAAACCCGCCGCAAGGTCCTTGACACGGTACTTGTTCTTGTACGGGTCGAAGGTCGGCGCCTCGTCGATGGGGACGATCACGCGGGTGGGCAGCGGCGGCTCGTGGTCCGTGGACGGCGTCGGAGAGAGGTCCACCTGGCCAGGTTCGATGACGCTGGCACCGAAGCGTGGCACCACGTCGGAAGCTCGGCCATCAGCCTGAGTCTCGCGAGGCGGCGAGCTCGTGGAGCTCCCTGGTGCCTTGCGTGAGCTGTGGCGGCTGCAGGACCTGCTGCGCGGGACGCGCCCGCCCGTGTGGCGGTCGCGTGGCGAGGTCGCCTGGGCATTAGCGCGCTCGGAATCCGCCCTGCTCGGGGATCGGATCGGCGCCGCGCAGGGTGATGGGCTGGGCTGGCGGGAGGCGCTTGTGCCGCCCTCCGCCTTGGCTGTGGCCTGGTCAGGGTCGACAGCGTCGGGGCGGCGGCTGATGTGGTGGGCGCTTCCCTCGCTGTGCCGCGGGGAGGCGCTGTGGTGCGCCTGGGTGTACGTGAGGACGAGCGGGACGAGCGGCTGCCTCTCCCGCTCAGGTGGGGCAGGTTTTGCCTGGGCAGGGCGCAGCGCTGCGGCCACGTTTGGCGGGGGCGTGTGCTGGCGCGGTTGCCAAGCACGCACGTTCGCATCACGCCATCCTTCAGGGCGCCCTGTCCTGCCACGGTTTGTTGCAGCCCCCTGGGCTGAAGCCGCAGGGGTTATCACTGCGGGCTGGTTGCTGGGGGTGCCATCATGTCGGCCTGTGTAATGGCCCCAGGCGCGCGTGGACCCTGGCACGGGCGAGGTGGCCCGTGGGGGGCCTGCACGAGTGCACGCGGGTAGCCGATGACCGCTGGGTGCACCCTGGCGTGAGGGGCGTGGCCGTAGCTGGAGGCGGCTGCTCCAGCCGCCGCGGGCCTGGCGCCAAAGGGGCCACGGTAATAGGCGGCAGCCCCGCCGTAGGCCGTGCTGCCGCCTGTCGGGACTCGCGCGGGAGAGCGGTAGCGTGGCGTGCTCGGCTGTCCTGCGTCGCGTTGGTCGCGCTGCTGAATGCGCTGCTGGTGCTGTTGGTATCGCTGCTGGTCGGCTCTCGAGAGGGGGCGGGTGTCGGGGAGGATGGTGGGCACGTCGGGCCGCTGCCAGCCCCGATAGAAGTGCTCGAAGGCGTGGTCTGGGTAGGTCTCCCCTACGGGTGAGTATCGCCGCACATGCTCCATGTAGTCGATGTTCTGCGGCTCGGGGATCGCCGTGATGTTTACGGCGCGCTGGTGCGCTGGTCCATAGAGGCAGAAACTACCACGGTTGCTGCGGTCGTGGTTTAGCTCGGCTTCGGTCGTGGCACGGCTCACCATGGCGTCGCAGAGTCGCATGTCATAGTCGAGAGCTTGAGGCCCAGGACCACCCTCGGCGTCCCAGTACAGTACCACATCTCGCCAGCGGGTGCGGGTAGGGTGGATGCGCTCGGCGATCGACTCGCAGACGGTCCTGACCGTGACACGGTCCCTGTACATGTTGGTGATGGCTAGGGAGTAGGGTCGGCGTACCGTCTTGTTGAAGGTGAATTCCTCCTTGAGGGCCTGGTGGGGGCCGAAGAGCACGTAGCCTTCCCTCCAGAGAGGTTGGTCGGGGGACGGGACTTCCGGCATCCCCGTTCCTGTGAACCCAGGTGGCCGCCGCGTGCCGTCGGGCAATCCCTGCCTGGGGACGCGCCGCGGCCTCGGTGGAAGGTACCATTGACCCTGGTAACCAGCTTGGCCTGGTTGTGGAGGCTCCCCCCCGGGGCCTGAAGGCGCTCGGGGGGGCTCCTTGAGGTCGTGGTGGGCTGGCGCGTTGCCGTATTGGCGGGCAAGGATGTGCGGCGGCATCCCTGTGGCACGGACGTCGAACAGGCTGTGTGGACTGGGCGGGTGGGGGCACCTGCTGGAGAGGCAGCATGTGTCGGAGTCCCTGTTGTCGGTGCTGTATGCACACGTCCAGCTGTTGCAAGAGTAGTCCGTGGACCAGTCCATAGGTGCACGTAGTCCGCTGAGGGCGCAGTCTGGGCACGTTGGTTGGCCCGAGGTGCCGAGCTGCGTGTTGCGGCGGGCCGCGCAGTACTGGCAGCATTGAAATCGGCACTGTAGGCATGACCAGCGTCCTGGTAGGGGCGGGAGCGCTTGCTCGTTTGTGCCTGGGTCGTCAGGGTGGGGACGAGGTCGATCCCACAGGGGCCAGACGTCGGCAAACCAGGACTGGCCTGTAGTGCGGACGACCTCGGCGGGGGGGCGAGCGTCATCGGCGTGGCGCTCTATCCACTGGGGCCCCATGTCCGCTGGTGCCATGACCGTGCGCCACGTGTCATCCGCCTTGACGTGGACTTGGGTCGGTGCCCAGAGCTTGGTAGTGGTATCGCCATGGTCGTGGTGGAGGATGACCCAGCCGTCACGACCCACCACCTCAGGGTCGATAACGCGATGGCCCATGACGGTCGCCCCCCACGGTAAGTAGGCGCCGTCGTGGTGATCGCCAGGGTCGAGCCAGACCTCGATGCCAGGGGCATTGACACGGGCCCGCACATCACGGACGTGGAAGGCGAAAACGTGGTAGGCGGTCGGCTCCACTTCCGTCACGATGTGCTCCCACGTCTCGATGTCGCTGTAGTCCGAGGTGGAGTTTTCGCCACTCTGCCGTGACGCACGAGAGGCGGATCGCCGTGGGCGGGCGTGGCCTCGGGCGAGGGCGGCGGCCGCGCTGATGAGGGGAGGCGTACGGCGGTCGTCGGCTCCCGATGTCGTCGATGAGCGGTCTGGACTGTGTCCCAGGGCGGCACCTGACTGGTAGGTGCGCGGTGGGCCAGACGCGGCCCCAGGGCTGGAGCCGCTGGGGCGCGACTCGCGTGCTTCGGGGTGCCCCCGCACGGGGACGGCTTCTTTTTTTTTTTTTTTTTTTTTTGTTTTTTTTTTCTTCTTTGCTTTTTTTGTTTTTCTTTTTTTTTTTTTTTTTTTTTTTTTTTCTTTGTTTTTTATTTCTTTTTTTTTTTTTGTTTTTTTTTTTTTTGTTTTTTTTTTCTTTTTCTTTTTTTTTTTTTTTTTTTTCTTTTTTTTTGTTTTGTTTTTGCTTTTTTTTTTTTTTTTTTTTTTTTTTTTTCGTTTTTTTGCAATTTTTCTTTTTTTTTTTTTTTTTTTTTTCTTTATTTGCAAGCCAGTGTACACAAGGTCGATCAGTGACTGCGGGTCCAGCTGGAGCCTGCGCAGCGAGACGCGTGGCCGGGGCTGGTTGGGGTCGGCCCTGGTGGCTGCTTCAGTGTCGTAATGCTGTTTGGCCCATGCTCGCGCTGCCTCTGGCGAGTATTGTGCCTGCGGTGGTGGCCACGCTGCCGCGATGCCCCGCCTGCGCCGAGTGCTAGCTTCCTGGTCGTGGGCTTCAGCGGCCTCACGGAGATCTGGATGATCGTAGCCAGCGATGTGGAGGGCGTGCGCACAGTCGCCCATGCCAAATACTTGTGGCAAGGCGCGGCACCTGGAGGCAGCTTCCGTGGGGGCACACCAGTCCATGCGGATGAGGAGGCCAGGACCCGAGGGTAGATGAGGCGCGCTCCGTGGGCCTCCCTTTTCACGAAGTTTTGCCAGTTCTCACCGCGCGGCGGTTGGGTAGCCTCGCACATCCAGAGCGCGATGGGTCCCCACGCGAGGGTGTCGTCTTCGAGGCTGTAGGGCGGGTGGGCGGCACTGCGTACCACGCGGCCAGCGAAGGGTGCACACTCACGTACGTGCGGCCAACGTTGGTGCCAGTTCGACCCTTCGTTTCACGGCGGGGGCCTGGCAAGAGGTGCCCTCCGCTGGCGGCGAGACGGGCCGCAAGGTCGCCACGGGTCCCATGCCAGAAGACAGTGGGCGCGTCGGTGGAGGGTTTGCGGAGGTCCCACGTGAGGTAGGGGAAAATCGTCTCGCCTGAGTTTCCGCCCGAGTCTTCGAGCACCCAAGTGAGGCGGTTCGGGGGCCTCTGCATGATGTCAGTCCACGGCCCCAGCGCTTGGAGTGTTAGATCATGTGTGAATCGAGGATGGTCGTGAAGTCGCAGAGCGTCTTTGATGTCCTCTGTAGACACGCCACTGTTACCAAGCGCAAAGCCGTTTTGGTACAGGGCGTTGAGGATGCTCGTCGGCGGCACGGGGACCGCTGGGTCGCGCTGAATAGTGTTGCGTAAGTTGCGCGTCGGTGGCTTGAGGGCTAGATGGGGCGTACCAGGGCCTGAAGGCGCCTGGGGCCTGGCGGGTGATGCATAGAGTGCTCGCCGTCGTGGTGGTTGGGTGTCCGCGTCGGGAGAGGAACCACGAGCATCTGCATGTCGGAAGATGGACCACGGCCTAACGTGGGTGCACTCACGTGTTTCCCTTGCCTCGGTGTCGCTGCCGTGTGCTGTGGCGTCTTCGTGAGTCGGTGGATTACCGTATGCCGCGCCGCTCTTGGGGCCGTCTCGCGGGGACGGGCTGGTCGATCGTGGTGTGACGGACGAGGCTCGCGATACGGCGGCAGTGACTTCGACGATGGCGGCGGTGGTGGCGGTGGTGACATCGGCGACTGCGGCGGCAACTGCTGCGGCGTAGTGTTCCTGCAGCAGCGGATGTCGGAGTGAGTGCACGTGCTGGTCGTCGTGTTCGTCGGCAAGCGTGCACGGCATTGTGCATGTGGCCTCATCGCGCGGCCTCCTGCTCGGTTGGCAACAGCGGAGGCACCATTGGGCTGTGGATGAGTCAGGGCACGCGCACAGATGCGGGCTCCTACGTGTCCGACGGCTCCTTGAGCAAGGAGTTTGGCGCCGACAAGAAGAAGACCGCACACCACTCCGCCCGTGGCAATAGCCCCGAGTTTGCCGCTGGCCCAGTTCAGGACACCCCCGAGGCCGACCCCGTCTGCGCTGGCTCCGCCCGAGACGCTATCTCTGAGTTTGACGCTGGTCCACTTGAGAGTGGCCCACAATGCGGACGTGACGTTGTATGTCGTTGTGCGTCGGGATGTGGTGGGCACAGATGGGCCTGGTGCCGTCGCTTTGCGTCGTCGTCGTTGTCGGTAGCTGGGGTCTCGGATCGGTGTCGGCAAGTACCCATCGATCTGGTCCTTGTACGGCATTGCTATCACGATGGCGTACGTGGCCACAAAGAGGCAGATGAGGCAGCCACAATGTCGTGATGCCGCTGCGCTGTGCTGGGGCTCGTGGGACCCGCTGGCATCTGGGTACTCATCATCGATGGGGTCGTTGTCGATGTCGGCCTGCCAGTGGCCAATGACACTGGGGTTGGAGTCAGTCACGTTGACACGGTGTACAGAGGTGTAGGGCGTGGTGCCGCCACCTGCGGTCTGGGGATGTCCAGGTCTAGCCAGTGCTGCAGCGGGGCTGAAGCCGCCACTGCACGGACTGGCATGAGCTGGCGATACAGTGGTATGGCTTGTCGCGTCGGCGGCAGTGACGCCTTCAGCGTCGTTGAGCTGTGCGCGGGGGTCGGCCTGAGCCGAGTTGTTGGGCGGACTGCTGTGCGACGAGGTGTGCCCTAAGTGGGGTTCACTGTCGCGGTCACGCTGGGCCGTGTCGCATGGTGGTGTTGTGCCGTCGCGATCCTGGGTTTCCATGTCGTCCTGGCTATCGCCCACGTGGACCGAGCCCAGGGATATGTTGCTGATATCGTCCGACGCGTGGAATGAGTCCAGGGGTGTGTCGCTGATGTCGCTGGCCGCGATGTGCTGAGGCAGCCATGGTACGGGGTCGTCTGCGGCCTGATCACCCGTGGCGTGCTGGGCGAGGCCAGCTGGCGGTGGTGGGTTAAGCGGTTCCATCGGTGCCGCGGCGAGCTCCGCCTCGACAAGCGGCTGCATGTCTGTCGGGTGGTGCAGGATCGCATCAGCGAGGTACGCCAGGGCGTCTTGGTCGGGTGGGGGGAGGCCTCTTGGTAGTAAGGCGTGGGCCCGTGAGAGGTATGGCGGCAAAGGTGCCGTGAAAGCTTCAGGGCCGACAAGCTGGGCACGAGCACCCTGGTATTCCAGAAGGAGGCCAAAGTAGCGGGTGGAATACTCGCGGCTGACCTGGATACGAGTGAGGTTGCGGTTTGTGCGCTGTCTGTCGGGGCCCGCTCTATACCAGATGTCCTCGCACATGTCGAACGCGGTGAGCTGGCGCAGGGCGTCAGTTGTGTCCTCAGAGTCCTCCTGGAAGAGGTGATCGTACTGTGGCAGATGAAGCGTCGCCAGGATGTACGGGACGCAGTCCTCGAGCCATGCCCAGAACACGTCCTGGTGGTCCTCACCTGGTGCCCACGCCTCAGCGCACGGTATGAGCCGGCCGCGGATCATCATCAGGTGCCACAAAGCGGGGTCCTCCTCGGGTTCGCCCCTAGCGCACAGGGGGGTGGTGAGACCCGTGGGGCTATAGCGGGGCACGACAGCGGGGCTGAAGCCGCCGCTGCGTGCCTGGCCTGTATCAACGTCCCCGTCAAGGATCTGCTGCACCACGGTCGAGGCCACGCTGGGGGTGGATTTTGATGCATGTGTCGTAGTTGACAAGGGCGTGCATGCGCTCACGATGGCGCCCAGCGATCCGTTGCCGCACGGACCCGCGGCGGCGGTGCTGTTCACGATCGGGTCCAAAATGGTGCAGTGATCGTACTTGTAGATGCTGTCATCGTAAAGGTAGAAAGGAGTCCCACGTTCAGCATGTCGCAGGAAAACCTCACCTCCATGCTGGGGCGCACCGCCTGAAGACGGGTGTGCTCCAGCGAGCGAGGGGAGGGCCAGGCTGCAGGCAAGGCGCCACATGATGGCGAGGCCTGGCGGGCGGCGCGAGCGATGAGCCAAAAGCTGCATGTCAGCACGCATCCTCTAATACCCCTGCATGCTCATGTACATTGCAACAATCACGCCCCCTGCAAGATGACGGGTGTCCCTACACCAGATAGCTTGCGCGTGCTGCTGCCAAAACTGACATGATATGACAAGAAAGAGATACGACGCGACGAGGGAAGAGATGCCTCTGAAGGCGCTTCCTCGGAGGGCTGAGGCAGGCTCTCTGAGGCACCTTCAATAGGGTTCCTGGGTGACCCGACCCTTGTCTTTGCCTTTGTCAGCCCCTGGGGGCCCCGTCCCTGGGGGGACCTGGCCTGGCTGGTCGATCCACCCGCAGGCAACCACGGGATCGGCAACTGATGCAGCTTCCTCCTTCTTAGTTTCGAGAGTGGCCACCTGTGGCAGGTGGATGGTGCCCCCCGTGAGGTGCCCGAGGAGGGCCTGGATGTCGCCACGCAGTGCAGCGGCTTCGGCGGTTGCCGTCTGTTGCTGGGTGACGACGGTGGCAAGCCCCCGTTCCAGACCTGAGACGTGCTCCGTGAGTGTGGCCTGGGAGGAGAGAACGCCCGCAAGCTGAACCTGCATGTTATCCACCGTGTGGGCAAGCAGCTCGTGCTGTTGTTCCATGTGTTGGATGCGGGTCGTGGCGGCATCTGGCAGTTTAGAGGCCGATGCGAAGCGTTCGCCGAAGGTGTTGAGTTCGTGGGAAGCCACGCTGTATTCATCACCTGATGAGAGGATCTCGACGTCGTCAGCGTCGCCTGGTACTTCGGCGGCTGTGGCAGCGTCCCCTTCGGTGTGGCCCCCACCTTCAGCCGCCACCGTGCCAAGCTGCGGGTCATGACCTCCTGATCCTTGGACGGCCGTCTGCTCGGCAGCTCCGTCCGTGCCGTGCGGGGGTGCAGAGGAGCTGCGGCCTGGGGCGCCGTGTGATCTTGCGTGCGGCGTGGCGTCGCGTTTCCACTGGAGGATCGGTGGCGCTTGGCTAAAGGCTCCTCTTTGGGGATCAGGAGCGGTGCGACGCCCTTGCCTTTGGGCGTGGCAGTCATGAGGTCGTGTAGGTAAGGGCTCTGGGCCGCTTTGGTGAGGAGTGTGCCAGTGGCGGGGCTGAAGCCGCCACCACGGGCTGGCGGCGTCACAGGCTCTGTGATAGTGGTAGGGGTGACAATGGTAACGTTGTCCCTCTTCGGCACCACCTCAGCCAACGGGGCCTCGGTGATGCTCCACGGGATGGGGCACCCTGCGACCTGTACCGTATATGTGGGTGGGGGACGATGGCGCGCACTAAGGCAAACTGAGCCGAAGTGGCTGGGTCCCAGGCGGTGTGGTAGACCTCACAGTCCCATTTGACGGACGGGCCCGTGAGAGTCTTGGCGAGCTGGGTCAGCGTGGCGTGGCGTGCCGCAATGCCAGTGATGCGGTAGCGCGTCTTGGCGAGGGTGGCTTCGCAGCCACGGATGCTGACGGCAGCAGCCTTGGCGGCGTCTGACCCTCGTGCAACACGGATCCCCAATAAGCCTGACTTGCCGTGCCTGACGACTCCAGGGCCTTGAAATCCACCGACTTCTGGAACGCATCTGCCATCGTGATGGGCTGGTCCTCAGGGAACCACACGGTCTGGTACTTGTCTGCAGTGGGCTCGTCTGCACATACGTTGCTGAGGTCGTAGGTGGCGCCGAGTTGCCCTGAACCCGCCAAGACCTTGTCAACCGCTTGAAGACTGACGCCGAAGGTGGCAGCCAGGGACCTCTTTCCGACGCCCGATCCAAACCTGCCTAGGCTTTTGCAGGGTTCGAGGATGGTGACGGCTTTAAAGTTGCCGTGGAAGAGGGCCTTGAAGGTGTCCTGGAGCTGACTATCGAGCTCCTGGCGGCGAGCGTCTTTCTTGGACTCCCTGTGCTTTTGGTTTTGGCGCGCCTTGTCCTGTGGAGCGGAGTCCCTCGAAAAGGGCCCTTGGCGCGTGGACCACCGTTCACGGGGGCACCTCCCGAGAACTGGTCCTCGAAGGCCTGATGCATGGAGGGGACTGCGGCGATGGCCTCGGTTTCATGCATGGTCGCCCGAATCCAGCATACGTGGTCGGCAGGGTCGATGGTGGCGACGGCTAGTGCAGGCGACTTCCTTGGTGCCCAGCTGGTACACGGTCACGGGGACGTGCGTGTGAACCACTTTGGGCGCCTTGGGGTGACGCTTCAGCACGGGGACGGCGAGCTCGGTACCGACGTAGTTGTCGTTTTTTGGGCCCATGACAGCAATCGCAAGCTGACCCGTGGTACGCTTACCCTGCTCGAGGTGGTGTTGCAGCAGCCGTTCACCGCTCTCGTAGTCGGGGAGGCTGATACTGGGCTTGTACGTCTTGCCGTCGTCAGGTGATGTGGGTTCGGCGAGGACTGGGACCTTCCAAAAGGCCGGGTCCAAGGCGATGAATTGGGTGTCCGCAGCCTGAAGACGTGCGGACCCAGCTGGTGGGTGTGATGTGTCACCGCCAATGCGCTTAGGCTTGCTGCGCTGGTGGTGATCCAGCGTGTAGCTGATCTGGTTGGCGGCGCACATGCGGATCAAGGCACTGCCGAGCTTCTTTGTGTTGGTCTTGTGCATGTCGTACGTGGCCTGGAGCTCGTCCGCGTTCAGCTCGGCAAGCCCGTTGTATGCGGCCGTGGGGCGGTCAGACCCCGCTTGCTTGAAAGCTGCGATGCAGTCCTGCTTGCGTTGGAGGAGAGACCCTTCAGCAGCAGGACGTGAGCTCTGGGGCTGCTTGGAAGAGCGACGGCGCTCCGGCTTACTGGGGGCCATTGCTGCGGGCACTCTGGAGGGGAGAGGTGACGCGAATCAGTAGGGTCCTGCTGGGGCCCCTCCGGTCTCGCGAGGCCTGGGAGTCTGGCTCCGAGGCGGGGCGCTTCGCGTCGCGGCTGCGGTCTGAGTGCAGGGCGCTCTCGAGCCGAGACTAGAGAGAGAGAGAGAGAGAGAGAGAGAGAGAGAGAGAGAGAGAGAGAGAGAGAGAGAGAGAGAGAGAGAGAGAGAGATAGAGAGAGAGAGAGAGAGAGAGAGAGAGAGAGAGAGAGAGAGAGAGAGAGAGAGAGAGAGAGAGAGCGAGAGAGAGCGACAGAGAGCGACAGAGAGCAAGAGAGAGCGAGAGAGCGAAAGAGAGAGAGAGAGAGAGAGAGAGAGAGCAACCGAAGAGGAAACGAGAGCAAGAAGAGAGTGTAGGGATAGAGAGACGAAGGGAGAGAAGAGAGCGGCGGGGAGAGAGAGATAGAGAGCGACGAGAGTGAGATGACAGGCGGAGCGGAGAGAGAGGATAGGAGAGAAGAGAGGACGGAGAGAGAGAAAGAGAGAGAGGAGAGAGAGGCGGACGATAGCGAGAGAGAGAGAAGACGCAGGCGAGAGAAAGCAGAGTTGGTGGGAAGACGGAAGTGGAGAGAACGAAGAGAGACGAGAAGGAGGAAGAGAAGCAAGAGTACAAGACGAGACGCGAGGACGATAGAATTGCTCCCGAGCGAGGATGGCGAGAGGAGAGAGAGAGAACGAGAGAGAGAGAGAGGCAGAGATAGAGGCAGAGAGAGAGAGGCACAGAGAGAGAGGCAGAGAGAGAGAGAGAGGCAGAGAGAGCGGACAAGTAGGCGGACCAGGGTCCGTCCGCGAGGCGCACTGCGGTGCGACAACTCGCAAAACACTATTTGCGGCGGTGCAGCCTTTAGAAACGAGGGCGGGCAACAAAAAACCCCTCCCCCGGCGCAGTGCGACAGACGCTACAGACGGCGGACAGACGGTGATGATCTCACATGTCAGACCGCGTGAGGAAAAAGGCCCCAACAAGAAAGGCGACGTGCTGACACGTGGCTAGGCGGCTTGGCAGACCGCCAGTTGGGCGCTTGGCCGCTAGCGGCGCGCAGTGACGGGGCACCCCCCGCCCCCACGCCCTGACACCGTGGACGCGGAGCCACGCGTACACACGGGCAGGCAGAAAGGAGGAGATTAGCGCGGGGCACCAGGTGGAGCGCCGCGGAACGATGACAGAATAGCTTGGATGGTGAGTGACGGCACGGCACCATCGGGCGAGGGCGTGAGCAGCTCGGCGAAGGCTCGCCCGGCGCTGTGGAGGCGCTGGAGTAGAGGGCCTTGGCGAGCTTGGGCGGCTGCGAGGTCCGCGGCGAGAGCAACGCACCTCTGCTGGAGAGCAGCCATAGCCTGGGACAGCTCGGTTTCGCGGTCGGTGAGGGGTGGCTGCTCAGTGCCAGCAGCCGAGAGCCTCGAGACAGAGGCGAGGTCCTCGGTACGCCTGTCCAAATGGTGGACTAGCGTAGTGCGGCACCCTGCACGCTGTCGTCCGTCATCCTTGAAGGGTGACTGGAGGGGCACACGCGACCCCAGGGCTGGAGCCGCTAGGGCCACGCCCCGAGAGGTCGGGAGAGCCGCTTCCTCTCGCTCAGCAACGATGGAAGCGTGGACGGGGCACGAGGGCCTGTCTGGTTTAGTGCCCTGCGGGGGGCTGAAGCCGCCCCCGCGGGCTGCCGGCGGTGGGGGGGCGGAGTGGTTTGCGCGGTGGGACCAGTCATGATGCCGTGCAAGGGCTCTGAGGTCGGTCGCGTAGAAGGTTGGCGTCTCGGTAGGGCGGCATGGTCGGCGGCGTGTGGTATCGGCGGTGCGTTCTCCATGCCACTCAGTCCGCGGGGGTCACCCAGGTCGTGGTCGGCGTCTTGGCGGTGGCCGATATCATCGTATGTGGGCGATGTCGCTCTCGGGGACGGAGTCGCAGTAGGGATCGAGAGGTTGCCCGACGGGGCAGGGTTTTCGCTGACTGGTCCGTCGTCCAAAGCGTCCGATCCCCCACCGAAGCTGAACAGGTCGTCCTCCTGTTCGTCAGCGTCTTGAAGGTGAGCGGCGATGTCATGTGGGTGCGATGCCGCTCTCAGTGGCGGAGTCGAGGGCGACGTGCGGGTGCCCGACGGGGCAAGGTTGGCGCTGGCTGGCCCGTCGCCTAGGAAGTCAAGGCCCCCGCCAAAGCCGAACGGGTCGTCCTCCTGTTCGTCGAATATCGCCCGTTGGGCCTCGGCCCAGAGCTCGTCCGGGTTCTGTGGGATGTCTGGTCCAGCCGCGGGTGGTGCCTGGTCAGACAGCAGGGGGTTTGGTGTCATTTTGTTGAGTTCCGCAGCTGTAAACCCAGCCCTGCGGTGTGGGAGGGGGAGTGTGCGGTGTCTACGCTCGTAGATGGCGACAGCGACTCCATGAAGCACGGTCGCTTGGCGATGTCGTGTTTTGGCAGCTTCGACAATGTCGTCTGGAAGGTTGTGGGTACGTGCCGCCGTTGTGGCGAGGGCGTCAGCCTGACGATTGAACTCCTCCGCGATGGGCCCGATGAGCCCGAGGTCGATGCCCATGTCTCCCAGGTGGCTTGCGATTTTCACGACGCGGAACATGTTGGGCTTGGCCATGACGCATCGGTGGATCTTTTCCCAGAGCTCCACGTGCGTGCCCTGCGGTGGTGAGTGTCCGTCGATGATACTTTGGAACCCATCGGCCACCGCCTGGTTGTCCACGAAAACGTGTACGGGCCGTTCAGCACATGCCGTGAGGTGGACAATGGCGAGGGTCTCCGCAAGCTGTGCGTTCTGCGTACTGCCGTGAACGCGTGCACTGTAGTTCATGCGGTGGTCGATGCCGTAGTAGACGCCGTAGCCCGCTCGTGCTAGCAATGGGATGGCTTGGTTGGTGCATGCACCGTCCGTGGCAGCGTAGACCCATGTCCAACCAGTGTCGTGGTCAAGGTAGGTAGTGTAGGAGTCCTGGGCTGAAGCCGCAGGATCTCCCTCAGGGGGGGGCCGCGGTATGGGCTGAGGTAGCGGGTCCCTCGCGAGGTCGGCCTGCAGGTCGAGGAGGGCTGGGTCTTCATCGAAGAGCCCGCAGTGTCTTGTGTGCGGCGGAAGACGGGCCCACTGCTCGTCACTGATGAGGGTGTGAGAGGGAGTCTTTCTCGGGCCCAGCACTTGCAGTCGCGGACAGTGTGCTCCTGAGTTTCCTCTTCCTCGTCGCAGTATCGGCAGATGGGGCTGGGGTCAGCAGACGTGTTTGATCGGGATCGTCGCTGTTGGGTGTGGTCCCCGCCCGACAGGTAGTTCAGGAGGAGCGCCAGCTGCCAGGCAGTGCATTTGGCTGCTCCTTTAGTTCGGGCGAGCCACGTGCTGGCGAAGAGGTCGAGGCCTTGTCTGACAGAGGCAAGGTATCCAAGGTCGTGACGCCGTGGCTTGATCCTCCGCAGAAAGGCTCTGCGTTGTGAGGCCCGCAGCATGTGAAGGAAGGCGTTTTGGGGTAAGTTCAGCCAACTGATCTGGCAGCCCCAGTCGTCGTACATGATGCCAAATGTGGGCCAGGTCCAACGGAGCTGCTGGAGCGACTGGACAAGTCGTCCGACAGGTCCTCCACCAAACAGGGTTTGAACGTGGTGTTGGAGATCCCTGACGAGACCGCAGAGTGTAGCGTCGCGATTAACCTGTCGCCGCAGACACAGGAAAACTTCACGCTGCGTGATGGCGTCAATCTCCAGGGCGTGTCCTGGGACGCACACGGCCATGAGAGTCCAAAACTCGACCCACTTGTTTCCCTTGGGGCGGATAGCCGCCTTAAGGGCATGGTTGTAGGCAGATTTGACGGGGCCTGATGGGGCTTGAATGTCGGTGCCCGTGGTACAGACGCTGGCAGCAAGGGAACGGGCATGCCGCGTCTAATAAGCATCGGCGATGGGAGCTTGCCAATGCGCGGCAGGCGACTAGTCGCCCTCCGAACACGGGCGTCAGCGGTGGCCGTGAGGTTAAGCGCGGCTGGAGCCGGCGCTGCCTCGGCGTTGATGCAACTCCCGACGAGCTTGAAGGAGTCGACCACGCGTAAGGGCCGTTCCGCCAGAGTGAGCTGGGTAACGGCGGTGTGAAGCTCGTCGGTGAGCGCCCACCCCGACACTTTGCCAGGGTGAATGCGTTGACCTGAAAATCGATCAAACTTGGCGGTTTCATCAAGAGATTTCTGCAACTCAGGCGCGGTGTGAGTAGTGGAGTTGCTGTCGTCAACAAAGGTAGTGCTGAGTGATCGCGGGACGTATCGATGCTGTCTCTTGGTCCCCACACACACATGAGCAGCTTAATGTCGTCCAGGGACCAAGAGCTTCCCTGGAGGTGACCGTTGGTCCTGGCCAATTCCTTAGAGTACGCTCCGTTCATGCGGATGTAGCGTTTGTGGCGACTGTAGAAGTTTCTGCGGACAGTAACGATGTCTTGGGGGCACCCCGCATGAAGCGCAAGGTTAAGGCAGATGTCCGTGATGAGGTAGTCGAAACACTTCTGTCGGTCAAGGGCAGCCCCAGCTAAGGGAAGGAGTAGGGCCCTGGCGTGTTCGATGCGCAGGGCAAGAGAGGTGCTGACGTCCCCAATGGTAGCTTTGGGGACAGCGCCAAAGCTCGTGGCGTGGGTCCATCCTTTCCGCCAGTCCGTGAGGCTGCGGTAAGCTGGCGCTTCCCACGCATGCATCCAAACGGAAAGCACCGAGAGAAGTCGCTGGTCCGTTGGGAGTTCGCCTCGGCCTTTTCGGAGGCACGGGTTTGGCACATGAAGGAGGGGTTCTGGAATGGTGCCAGTGCGTTGCATAGCGCGTAAGACGCCGGCGAAGAGGCGAAGGATGTCGTCGGGTAACTCCTTAGCCTCCTTAGTAGTCCAGCCGTCCAGTCCCCCCGCACGGCGCGGTGAACGGGTGCGAATAAAGTGGATGAGTTGGTCGTCGGTGAGGTGGAAAGGGGTAGCTGGTGATGGCGTAGGCAGCTCTTGTCGGTACTCGTCGTAGAAGTCAGCCCACGTCAGCATGGCTTCGGCGTCATGTCCTGCACGGGCGCGGTACCTGCCCAAGATGGGCTCCCAGGTGTCGACCATGGGTATTAGCAGCAATGGCGTTGGCAGGGAGAATGTCGGGGACTTGTGCAGGTGGTGGTTCACAAGTGTGGTCTTCGTCGTTGTCCGTGTCGGGCGAACTACCGTCGCTGGGGCTGAAGCCGCCAGCTTCGGTGTCAGCGTCGCTATCGTCCGTGCTAGCTTTGTCAGGTATGAAGGCGTTGGTGTCGCAGTGGAGTTGCGTATCGTCAGGTGTGGTAGGCGTGCGGAGATACGCCGTGGGCGAGCTGTCAGCAGCCCGTGCGTATATGGCCGCCTTTCGCCCGCTTGGCTCGCGGACGCCCTCAGCCCATATCTTGATGCGTTCAGCTTTGGCACGGTTCGCGCGTCGCGCCAGCTCTAGGTCGAGGTTTTGGATCAAACCGTCAAGGTGCTCTCCGTGAGGTGCTGGCTCGTCGGGGGTCCAGGCCTCGGGGAAGTCAAGGAGAACCGTGGGGCGCAGCTTGTGACAAAGGAGGCGGGCCGCGGTCCACGTGCAGTCGATGCGCTGCGCTAGGTACGGCGGAATGG
>CAUYUJ010015920.1:149315-164315 GCA_963575745.1 Prorocentrum cordatum | reverse complement strand
TCTCGTCATATCCAGCGTGTGAAGTCCTCTTGTCGCACTTCACGTTTTGGCGAGGACCTCGCGCAGTTCCAGGGCAACCCTGGTCCTCCGACGTGTGACGACGAACCTGGACGCAGGCGTGGTCCCGACGCGCCCGTGCCCCCAGACCGCAGTGAGTGTCGTTTCCCTCATATTTGCGAGGGAAGCGAGGAACACGTCGTCGAGAGCGTGATGCTCGCAGGCTGATTAGACGAACTGCGTGAAGACCTTCGTTGCGTCGCGTTCTATGGCGACGATATCTACCGCGCCCCCGCCACCGTGATCCCTGATCAATGTGCGTCGCAGGAGCGATGGGCGACGATGGTTGTTCGCCAGTGGACTTGCCTGAGCAAGTGTTCGGCGACGAGCCCCCTCGTTCACGAGGCGCGTTTCGTTCCTCTTTGCGCCGCCGGTGCTGGCGAACCTTCCCGCGTGGGTAAGACGTGAGCGGCAACTGCGTGGAATTGTGGTTTGCCGCCGGCATGGCGAAATCCATCCTCGCCTGTGGGCAGATGGGTTCTTTTGCGAAGGCAGATGTTGCCGCCGTGGGTGTCCGCGCATCGACGGCAGCTAAAAAGCGCCTTCGTTGTCACGGAATGCCTCCCACCGCGACAGGCAGAACTGAGAACCCACAGACAGTCAGCGAGGCGTTTTGCACATAATTTGATATATGTATTAACAACGTATTTTTCGATATGTTCGATGTTTCGAACGCCTGTAACGTCATTGCATCACTAGATGCGTGCAGGTGGTCATATTCGCAAAGATAGATCGTCATGGCATCATTATATCGTCATTCGCAAAGACGAGAATGCGAGGGGTCATATTCGTTGGATACGTGAGCTCACTGGTACAGGTATTGCCCACAACGTATAATGGTGTGACGCTGGGGATATGACCGCAAGTGGCCATGCGCATGGGAGTTTTGAGGGAGGCTTTATTTTGGAAGTGATGTCTGTAATCTAGTCGTCCGAATATGACGTCACAATCTTTCGTCGTCGTGATGGGATGCCGAACGGCCCAAAAGTGAAATATGGAGTTGTGTTTGAAGTGCTGTGCGTCTGCGCGGTCTGCTATCTTTAGGACGCGTGCGCTTTTGCGAGCGCCTTTTGTTACAAGCGCACTCCACTATTCGGAAAAGAGCATGACGCTTTTCATTCGCCATCATACATTGGAGACGGAGGCCGATGCCCAGCCTTGAGGCCTTCAGGCTTCTAATGCGACCGATGTTCTGGAAGTGGGTCCGTTTGGGCTCGCTTCTTTTCTCAGGCTCAAGTGGTCCTTGAACCTCCCAAGCATCACTGCCTTTAGCTTTTCGGGCTGTTTTGCCTGACGTGTTGTTTACGTTTGGTGCGCGTCTGAAGCTTGTATAGGGCGGCAGCGTGCTTCGATATCCCCTCTCCCCCCCTTTCCGGGCTTAAGGGGAGGCGTCCAATGGGGCGCGACGCGCGCTTCTCTGCTGCTGCCTTGGCACAAGGTACGCGCGCCCAATTTGAACGCTATCAGAACGCTCGGGAACGCTTGGGAGCGGCCTTGACGCCGCACACATCCTGCAGAACCACCGGATCTCAGATATCCCGGATTTGTCCTGGTCCGTTTTTTACTTCGTCCTAGCTGTGCTGTGTCTTCGGCGAGGGGTGATAAGGGGATGGAAGCGGAGGGGGTGAAATAGCAAGAACTTGGACAGCGTGCTTGAGTTCGATCTGTTTTAACGGGCGTCACCAGGTGGGGTGTGTGGGGTGGGGGAAGGGGCCGGTCACGTCACGTTTCGCGCCAGCAGCGTCTGGGAATGCCGAGGAATGATCGAGGACGGGTTAGGAGCTGCATGTAGGTGGTGATTTGCACCACATCGCCTGTGTGAACCACAGTGCTTGCTTGCACCACAGCTCCTGCGTACACCACATCGCTTATGTACACCACAGCAGGTGCGTACAACACAGCGTCAGTGTGCACCACAGTGCCTGCGTGCACCACATTGCTTGTGTACACCACAGCCCCTGTGTACACCACGGCAGCCGTGTGCAACACAGCACCAGTGTATGCACATTGCTTGCGTGCACCACAGCGCCTGTGTACACCACGGCGCCTTTGTGCACCACAGCAACCGTTCCCAACATGACACCATTGTTGTCTATAGAATTGCAGAAGGAGCCCTTATTGCAAATTGGATCGCCTGTGGATTCCACAGAAGACAATTGTTTTACACATGCTTTGGAAAGGACTCCTCATGGCAGAAGCAGGGCTTCTGCAATATACGAGTCCGCCCGAGTCCTTCTGCATCATCCTAACTCAGGAGGAGGAGGAGGAGGAGGAGGAGGAGGAGATGGAGGAGGAGGAGGAGGAGGAGGAGGAGGAGGAGGAGGAGGAGGAGGAGGAGGAGGAGGAGGGCGCCATCGACAAGGAAGGCGAGGGCCACGAAGGCGTAGGCGAAGCAGGTTCTCACCTACATGCTCATTCTACCTCTGCTGTGCACGCAGGCGCTGTGGTGTACACCGGCGCTGTGTTGCACGCGGATGCTGTGGTGCACGCGAGCACTGTGGTGTACACGGGCGCTGCGTTGCACACGGCTGTTGCGGTGTACAAAAGCGCCGTGGTGTACGCGCGCGCTGTGGTTCGCGCAAGCAACGTGGTGTACACAGGCGCTGTGGTGCAGATCGCCAGTTACATGCTGCTTCTACATGGCTTCGATCATCCCTAGGCATTCCCGGACGGCGCCAGCGCGGAACGTGACGTCACCTTTGGGGGGTGGGGTGGGCGCGGGGCCGGTGACGGTCGTTATCGCGGAAAATAAAGCGACAGGCTCTTTGTCGCACTTCTGCTGTTCCCTGCTGGTGACCCGTCGTGGAAGTCAGAGTGCCGATCGGGAACCCGTCTGGTAAAAGCGCTTTTGTGTCGGTCCTGAGGTCCAGGTCGGGGCGCCTATTCGTGGCCGAGGCTCGCCGTGGCAGGAAACGCCCCTCGTTGCTTCTTCAAGTGGCCTGCGCCATTCCGCCGGTCCCAGGTGAGAAACGGTGTCCACTGGTGAGGCCTTCTGCCTCTAGGCAACCGTCTGAAGGGCCCATTGGGGGCATCTCTTGGGCCTCTTGGGGGCCTGTTGGCCCGTCTTGGGGTTGGGCGCCTGCTGGCGGTCTCGGGGGCCCTCCTGGGGCGGCAGGCTCGGAGTTGTCGATTCGAGCTCCCCCTCGCGGGATCACCCCCTGAGGCGTGGCCAAAAAAGGCCCTCGTCCCTTTTCCTGCGCTCCCTGGGGCAGCAAGACGGCCGCAGGGGCCCCGAGTCGGACAGAGCCCGTCTGTCCGAGGCCCGAAAACCATCACTTCACTAATTTTGGGCCCCAGGGCCCACTGAGGCCCCAGGGGCCCCAGATTAGTGAAGTGATGTTTTTTTTCCCACGTAAGGACCCCGAAATTCATCACTTCACTAAACCGAGCCCAGGACGAAAGTCAGGGGCCGAAGTGCTGCTGTGATGCCACATCGGCCTCGTCGTCTGCCCGACGGCGCGTCGTGGGGCTCCCCGCGGGCGCGCCGCGGCGCGCGAGGCCGCGCAGGAGCGGGCGAAGCAGGCCGAGGCGGCCGCCAAGGAGGCCGCCCCGCGCCCCGCCGCCCCCCGCCCGTGGCTGCTCTGCCGCGTGCCGTCGCGGCTCCTGCGCGCCCCTGCTGCGGGCACCAGCCTGCTGCCCCCTGCTGCTCGTCGTCCTGGCCCTCCTCGTCGTCCTCCTCCTCCTCGTCCCCTCGCCTAGTCCTCCTCCACCGCGGCCTCCTCCTCCTCGTCCTCCTCGTCCTTCGCCTCGTCCTCCTCGATCTTCTCGTCGGCCTCCTCCTCCTCGTCCTCCTCGTCCTCCTCCGCGTCCTCCTGAGGAGACTCAGGCATACTTATACCTTCTACCTATACGACCACCCTTCGAGTGAAGAGGAGGTTCGGGGGGAGGAACCAACGTCTCAATCAATCGATCTCACTATCGATCTCACAAACGATCTCACTAGAAATCGCACTGCCGACTTTACTATCGATCTTACCGTCGATCTGACTGTCGATCTCACTGTCGATCTCACGATCGATCTCACGATCGATCTCACGATCGATCTCACTATCGATCTCACTACGGGACACCGACGGGGCACCGCGGGGCACCGACGGGACTCCGACGGGACACCGACGGGACACCGACAGGACACCAGCGGGACACCAGCGGGACACCAGCGGGACACCAGCGGGACACCGACGGGACACCTGCGGGACACCGGCGGGACACCGACGGGACACCACGGCGAGAGAGCCCAGCCACCGCCCGCCCACTGGGGGAGGTTCGGGCAACGGCCTCGCCCCGCCCCAGCAGCAGCGGGGCCGTTCCCCGCGCCCGCCCTATACGCAGCGCCGCCTCGCCCGCACGCGCGGCGCCAGCCCGAAGCCGACGCCGATGCTCCCGCTGGGGGGGCTGCCCTCCCTTCGCTTCGCCCTCGCCTCAGAGAGGGGGGCAGGACGAGAGCAGGAGACCCAGTGGAGGAGGAGTGGGAGGATGCGAGTGGGCCACCGCGAGCATTCCGGGTCCATACCGATCCGATCGGTCCGATCCGATGTCGATTCGGCCCGATCCGATTCGATCTCGATTTCCTGCCGATCCGATGCGACCCGACGCTCACATGGCGTTGTTGTGCATCCTGGTGGGGCCGATGCGGTCCGATTCCGGCTCCGGGACTCCGTGCCGATGCAGCCCGACCCGGTGCACACGCCGATGTGACCCGATTTGCCGATCCGATGCCCGCGGGTCCTGGCAGCCGGTCAGCACCCTCCCCTCAAGCAGTGGCGAAGAGTCCTGGCTCGCCTATAGGCCCACCAAATAATGTTTTAAGAACCTTTTGTGGTCTGCACGAAATGTTCTTAGAACGTTTCTGGCTGGGACTGTCTTGTTTTAACACATCAGGTTTATGTTCTAAGAACAGTGTGTTTGTTTTTAGAACACTTCTAGATTCTAGGATAATTTCGTGGTAGGCCTAAAGGAAGGCCAGAACGGTCGGTCCCTGCTCAACCCACCCCCCGAGAAAATGGTACAGTTTTCGCGCTCCCGCAGCCACGATCTCTGGAGGGTGCGCCATAGTGGCGTCCTCGAGGCCACCATCCCTCCTTCACTGCGCGATAGTCGCGTCCTCAACCCCTAGACTGCAGTAGGTGCCCGACCACAAGAAACCTTCCACAAGAAACCCAACCCTGAGACCCCAGGGCGTCCACTGATTTTCGGCGTGGGTGACCACTGTACGCAGGATTGTGCGGTGCTCCTGGGCCCCTTTGGCTGAAGTCGGGTACGTCCTTCTACAGGAGGAACATTCAAACTTAGTAGAAACATACTATGGGGACGATGTTTTGAGTATTCCTGCATATTTTTAGAGTACATGTTGACTATTTTTATTCTTCAGGGGTGGACAGAACCCCCACCCTGACACGTCGATCAGTGAATTGTCCGTTTTCGGTTCTCGAGAGGGCGCCGCGGCCGTCATTTTCAAGGCCTGCGCCCGCCAGGCTTGGGCCCGAGGTCGCTTTCACTAAACCGCGTTTTGCTAAAGCGGCTCTGTCCATCCCCGAATGTTTCGTCCAAAATCCGGTCGTAGGAGTACACGCCCGACCTGACCCGTGGCCCTGCGTGCGTCAGGAGGGAAGGCAACACTCAGACACACTCAATCGTCAACTCCCAAGGGAGTATCGGAAAATGTGGGAAGTTGGGGGGGAAGACGAAAACCCAGAAAATGTTGAAAAATTGGAATCCTGGGATGTGTGTGTGTGTGTGTGTGTGTGTGTGCGCCGCCGTCGACGGCAACACCACATCGCCCTCCCTCCGGGACTTCGCCTTCGGCTCCTGTCCAAGGAGTACCTTTTCCTGTGCAAGCTCTTCAGCCCCGCCTGCACCCCGCGCCCTCCGGCCGCCTGAGGCCCCGCCCGCCCGCGCCCCGTCTCCCCAATTGGTGCTCTGCGCGGCCCGCCTAGCTCTGAACCGGAAGAGGCTCGCTCTCGACCCGCAGACCAAAAGTGTGTGTGTGTGTGTGCATTCGATATAGGAAAATATGGGAAGTGGGGGGGAAGACGAAAACCCAGAAGATATGGGAAAATGTGGGCATCCTGGTGTGTGTGTGTGTGTGTGTGTGCATTCGATTGGTGTGTCCCTGGGGCCCCCTTGACCCTTGGCCCCTGCCTGCGGTCGCGCGGCCGTGGCTCGCCCTTCGCGCGCGCCGCCCCTCTTTTTGTTGGGCGGCCCCCGGCGCGGGCGAGCGCGGCGCGGGTGGGCGCCCGTGGCCACTGTAAGACGACGCGAAGATCGGGACAACATCGGATCGGGGTAGCTCGGAATCTCTGAGAATCGGCGGGCGTGGAGGATGTAATTGGGCGCCGCGGCCGCTCCAGAGCGTTCCGGAACGCTCTGGGAGCGCTCCGGAACGCTCTGGAGCGATTTGTCCCGATCTTGGCCCTGTTTTACACCGCTCTGGAGGGGAAGAACACTTTTTTGGTCGGCGGGTCGCGAGCGGGCCTCTTCGGGTTAAGAGCCAGGCGGGGCGCGCGGGGAGACAGGGCCACCGCTCTGGAGGGGAAGAAGCACACAGACACAATTGGGCGTAGGTCGGGCGTGTCCTCCTTCAGCTGGATTTTGGGCGACAAATGCAGAATTGGCAACATGTGTTGTAAAAGTATTCAAGAACACCCAAAAGATCGTCCACGGATCATTTTCTACCATTTTTGAATCTTCCTCCTGTAGAGGGACGTGCCCGACTTCAAAATTAGGCATCGATTCCCAGGAACATGTGGAAACCATGGGAAGTGTGGGGGGGTGAAGACGAACACCCAGAACATCTATGAAGATTTGGGGGATCCTGGGACCTTTGTCTATCTACTCGCTGCCTTCAGCTGCACCAGACTGTTCTTTGAGCTGCTGCGCAGGGGCGTGTCTCGTCGAGGGTGAAATGACCGCTTACGCTAATGTCCCAGTGAAGTCGTGGCCTCACTGAGGTCCCCGTCTCTGCACTAGGGATGCTCAATCTGGGCGTCTTGGTTTGATGCATCTGTGGAAAAGACCCCGTCATCCCTAACGTTCTCGGCCTCCCAACTTAGGTCGCCTCCCAAAGGTCTGGGGGTTCTTGTAGTGTTACTCAGCGTCCAGCAACTATGTCGATTTTGGCAGTAGTGTTTTGGATGTTTTTTTCGGTTTGCTTTCTGCACAGCCTGGTTGGTGTGTGGGTTCTTTCGCTCGCAGCGCTGATATCGAAACAGGTGTTGCACTGGGCGAGCCTCCTGGGGCTCCCCGACATGGCGCGTACTGGGGCTGGGCACTGTACGGCAGGTTCGACTCGTGCCGACGCGGCAGCGACCCCAGCGCAGGCGTTCAAGGCGGAACGCCGCAGGTGGTCTCCAGAACCGGCTACTGCGGAACGGCCTGGCGACCAGCAGCCGATCGTTCAAGGTTGATTGTTTTGCGCGGTGTCAGACCAGGAGGGGGAAAAACACACAGACACGGTCAATCGTCGACTCCCCAGGGAAGTAGGGGCAAATATGGGAAGTGGGGGGGGAAGACGACCCAGAACATTTGCGAAACTATGGGAAGTGGGGGGGAAGACGAACATCCACAAAATATTGAAAAACATGGGGAATCCTGGGATGTGTCCCTGGGGCCCCTTCTCAGAAGCATGTTGTGGTCGTCACACGGCCCTAGCTTGCCGCAGGACTCTCTTGGGCGCCCTCGTCCGGGGCGGGCACGCGCCAGGAAAAGAAATACCACTCCTTGGGAGGTCCTCGAGATCCCCAGGGGCACCACTCCGAGGCCACGGCTCGTCCCGATTGCCCCGAGTCGATCCGATTCGATTCCGATGGCCTCCGCTTCCGATTCGGTTCGGCTTGGGATTCCGATTCGGGCTGCCGACCCGGCCGATCGACCCGATCCTTCAGGAGGGGAAGGAGCACACAGACACAATGAACCGTCGAGCCCCAGGAAAAGATGGAAAAATATGGGCACCGGGGGGCAAAGACAGAAAAACAGAACATGTGGGAAACCATGGGGCATCTTCTTCTTTGTGTGTGTACTTCTCTTCGTGTGCCCCAGGGCCCCTTCGATCCTGGGCCCTCCTGCCCTGGGGAGGCCCTCGAGATCCCCGGGGGGGGGGGGGAGGGGCACCGCTCTCCGAGGCGGCGGCGGCGGGGCCGCGCACTCCCCGCGCCCTCGCTCGGCGCGCGCGCGCCTCCCCGGGCGCCCCCGGCGGGCGCGCCGTGCTCGGCCGCGCGGCGGCCCGAGCCGTGCCGGGTGCCGCGGGCCGCGGGCTCTCCGGCCCGCCCGGCCCCCCCCCCCCCGCCCCCGCAGTCTTTAAGGAGCGATTCACCAGGGAACAGAAACCGGGTGTTAGGTTTATGTGGCTTTATATAAAGCTGTGAAGCGCCCCTTGTGCGCGGACCAAGTCTCAAGTCGGAACTGACCGGGTGTTAGGCCCAGGTAGACCGGGTGATAGGTCCCCATCCGAAAAATCAACCCCAAGACAAGGTATAAAACCTAAAACCTGGTTACTGAACCCTGGTTAATCCAGTCTTAAAGTCTTGGACGCCCGAAGCTTGGCATCGCTCGGACGTGTGCCTTTTTCCTTCGGCGAGGGCCATCGAGGAGCATCCTGGATCATCTCGCGAAAAGACCACGCACGAAACCGAAGAAAGCACAGAAAATGGACGTCCGAGCGATGGCCAGGAAGTGGGTACGGAGAAGAGGGGCACAATGCCAAACTTAGATGCTCGTTTGCGGGGCCTTTCTGGGGCCCACCCAACGGATCTGGTCGACCCCTGTTCGACTCAAGTTCGGCTCAAGTTCGACTCCGGTTCGACTCAGGTTCGACTCAAGATCGACTCGAATCGACGGACATTCGACGCATCTTCGACGCACGAGAGGAGCGAGTGGCTCCAGGAAGGTCCCCAGAATGAGCAGCCAACCCAACAACAAGGGTTGTCCCAAGCCAGCAGCGGCCGCTGTTGGACAGGCGGCCTTCTGTCTCAAACGTACACAGGCCGCGGCGACACCGACAGCAAGTCCTGTGCAAAATGAGCAAGATCTGCTGTTGGGCATCGTACCCATTCTTTCCGTACCCATTTCGGGCGTCCAAAGTAGCCCCGCTCTCAGGTCGGGTATGTCCCCGTGCAGGCGGATTTTGGGCGGAGAGCGAACCATATATCCAAAAAGTATGCACATATTACCAGACAGATACCAGAACATCGTCCCCATTTTTTTGTTGTTGTTCAAGAGCTATTTTTGAATCTTCCCCCTGTAGAGGCACAGGCCCGATTCAGTCCTGCCCCCCTCCTCCGCCGCAGCCCCGCCGAAGCCTTCATAGCGCCGCGAGGCCAGCAAGCGCCTCAAGAAGGCGGACGCCAGCCTGGCGGGCGCGCAGGCGGCTCCGGGATGGGCTGGGGGTGCGGCGGCGGGAGAGAGGGTGGGTCGGGGGCCCCCGAACGGGGTGGTGACCGCACCGTGTGGTGAGTCGGTGGGGATTCGGGGTCACCGCACGGTTTGGGACTCGAGCCCCTGTCCGAGGAAGTCTCGGGCGACAGGGGCCTCCAGGGTCCCAAGACCGTGCGGTGACGGACCGTGCGGTGAGGTCTCTTGGGGTTCCGAGGTCACCGCACGGTCTGTCACCGCACCGTTTCGGGACTCCAAAGAGAGACGGGAGAGGGGGGGAGTCGGAAGAGGAAGCGACACCAACATCGCCACCCCTCCCTCGTCGCGACGGCTGGATTCGCCTGCCGATCCTGTTCAGGCCGCACCCCTGGAGATGTCGGGGGGGGACCGGTTCTGGCATCTTGTGGTCCCCCCCCCTTCCAGGAGGGGGCGAGCTAGGTGCTCTCACGCCACATCTGACATCTTGCCCCTCCCGCACGTCTTCTCCCACTGCGCTGGATTTTTCTCTATTCGCCGACGAACCCATGGGTCATCTCAGATTTTAAATTTTGGCACTTCGGGGCCCTCTTGGGGGGGTCTCCTGGGGCCCTGTTGGGGCGTCTTGCCTTTGGAACAGTCGCGCGGCCGACCCCAAGAGCGCTCAAGAGCGCCCAGGAGATTCTGTTTTTTTCGGGCCCTCGGCCCCCTAGGTAATTTGTACAGTGCTCAATGCAGACAACCCCAGTGAGCCTGATTCCACTCCAACTCGTGCCTCAGTGCACGGTGACGGGAACACATTTGTATGCCTGTCTGTATACACATATCTGTATGTTTATAACTGCACATGCGTGTTGTACATGTTTGTGAATATATATATATATATATATACATATATTATATATATGCGTATGTCTGCATCGACGTATGATGGGTTTGTATGGAGACTGCGCGTGTGGAGGGGGAGGCCGGCAGGGCCCTGGGGGGCCCGCGAGGAACGGCTCGAGGCCGCGGAGGAGGCTGAGCAGTCCGCCCGCGGCGACGTCGAGGCGGCCGAGCGGCGGGCCGCCGAAGCGGAAGAGGCCCGCAAGGCCAGGCGCGAAGCCGCGGCTGAGAAGCTGAAGGCGCTGGAGGAGGCCGCCGAACAGGCCGCCGCCCGCAAATGTCCCCGCCGCCTCAGAGGGGGGAAGAGGAGGAGGAGGGGGAGGAGGAGGAGGAGGAGGAGGAGGAGGAGGAGGAGGAGGAGGAGGAGAGGAGGAGGAGGAGGAGGAGGAGGAGGAGGAGGAGGCTAGGACTCTAGGAGGAGGAGGAGGGGGGGGAGGAGGAGGAGGAGGAGGAGGAGGAGGAGGAGGAGGAGGAGGAGGAGGAGGAGGAGGAGGAGAGGAGGAGGAGGAGGAGGAGGAGGAGGAGGAGGAGGAGGAGGAGGAGGAGGGAGGAGAGGAGGAGGAGGAGGAGGAGGAGGAGGAGGAGGAGGAGGAGGGAGGAGGAGGAGGAGGAGGAGAGAGGAGGAGGAGGAGGAGGAGGAGGAGGAGGAGGAGGAGGAGGAGGAGGAGGGAAGGAGGAGGAGGAGGAGGAGAGGAGGAGGAGGAGGAGGTGGGAGGGAGTCGGAGAGAGGAGTAGGAGGACGAGGAGGAGGGAGGAGGAGGAGGAGGAGGAGGAGGAGGAAACGAGGAGGAGGAGGAGGAGGAGGAGGAGGAGGAGGAGTCTTCAGAGGAGGAGGAGGAGGAGGAGGAGGAGGAGAGGAGGAGGAGGAGGAGGAGGGCGGAGGAGGAGGATGAGGAGGAGGAGGAGTCGGAGGAGGAGGAGGAGGAGGAGGAGGAGTCTATGAGGATGAGGAGGAATATAGGAGGAGGAGGAGGAGGAGGAGAGAGGAGGAGGAGGAGGAGAGGAGGAGGAGGAGGAGGAGGAGGAGGAGGAGGAGGAGGAGGAGGACGAGGAGGAGGACGAGAAGGATGAGGGCGGAGAAGGAGGAGGCGGAGGAGGAGAGGAGAGGAGGAGGAGGAGGACGACGAGGACGAGGAGGAGAAGGAGGAGAGGAGGAGGAGGAGGAGGAGGAGGAGGAGGACGTGGAGGAGGAGGAGGAGGAGGAGGAGGAGGAGGAAAAGCGAGGTCGATGTACCTCAAGGACCGGTGTTAGCAAGGGCCTCGCGACACAGATGCTGGTAGGAGTCTCCTGTTTCTCAAGCAGGGCACGGACCCTTCCAGCAAGAAGGTTCTCGGCATGAGCGTTCCTGTCAGCAAGCTCTGCCAGAGGCCGCCGTGCTCGCCAGAGCTTCAAGATCGTAGAATCTTTCTTTTTATGGTCCCTGTCTTTCGCCGGAGCGTCATTGCGTAGCCGTGACCTTCTCTTAACGCTTAAGGGCGATGGAGGAGGAGGAGGAGGAGGAGGAGGAGACACCGATGCCGCTGCCCGTCCCTCGTCGCCGCCGCTGGATTCGCCTCGAGATCCTGGTCAGAGATCCCTCCACACCCCTTCCGCACTCCTCCACGCTGCCCCACGCTGCCACCGTACTCCGCTGGCTTCAGCGAGCAGGGAGTGTTCCGCCTGCTGGGTGTTGGCTTTGCGCCGTTGCGTTCTGCCTCGGCGGGCTGGTCGATTGGTTGATAATATAGCGATCGAGTGACTGAGAAACCCTTCGATTGATCAAACAACCAACCACCTCCACACATTTCATGGCAGTCCATGGGTTGCGCTATGTCATATGTGAATCACTGAACCATTTGATGAACTGATCGGCCGAACGAACGCATCTGCCTTGGCGCACCAAGGGCACTCTTTGGGTTACATGTTGAGCCGTCTCCAAACAGCCCGACGTGAACAGACCTTAAGGCTTGCAATCGTGGTTGCTTCCTTCGTGAGTGGATTTCCCCTCGGGGCCTATGACCTCTTCCCTCGAGCATTCTATTAGGAGGCCGCCGTTCTTCATCGCCCTCGTAGCCTCTCGCTGGGCTTGGCTTGACGCCCTCCGACCGTGCCATGGGACCACGCCTGGAGGAGGAACCCTGCATTTCCATGGCCCACTCTGTCACAGGCAGACGTTGGCACGCGGGCGGCTTGACTGGGAGGGGCGTTGCAGTCAGGACGATGCATAGGGTGAGAGGCAAGCGGCGGAGGTGGAGCAGCCATGGGAAGGCAGTCATCGAAAGGCACGGGGAGTGAGGCAGACAGGGCGGGCCAGGGCTGGGAGAAGAGGTCTGCGAAACTGAGAGACACCCATAGTTGTTCGTCAGATTTTGTCATGTCGAGCTGTTCGAGGTGGGGTTCACCCACACGCTCTCGGTCTGCATCGCCGGCAGGATGATAGATGTCGAGCGCAGAGAGCGCAAAATCCGATCCTTCATTGCCAAGCGTGTGTATCGATTGGCAACCAGAGGCCGCACAGCCTGAACATGGCATCGCCCCTTTACTGGCCAGTACCTCACTTGCGGTCCAGGCGCTAAACTAAGGACCACTTTAGGATCAGGAGGGGCTCTGGTTTTCGGGGTTGTTCCATAGCCGTCGGTCGGGGGACCTATTCGTAGCCGAGGTCCTGTGGCCAGAGAAGCCCCATTCGTTCCTCATCTAGCGTTCCTGATGGTAGCGCATGGCTGTACGGCAACATGATGTAATGCAGTGCAGCCAGCGCTAAAGCGAGATCAACCGACTGAAGATTCTGGGCGTCCAGTGCTGAGGAGTAGCAGTCATTCAAAACATTTGGCGAGCGCACGGGTGAGAAGAGGCGACCAGATTTTGTGGCCGTTGTGCAAGTGGAGCGCACGTCTGATTACGTCATTCGCACCCAGTGGATGAACATACACCATCAAGGACGGAGCTGATGCAGAGCGCTGGGGCGAGCACTACTATCGATTAGCTTCTACTCGCTACCTGCAAGTCTAGCCGTCCATGTAAGGATCCTGATGGCGCAGAGGCGGAAGCATCGTTGCGACTGGGAAGATGTTGGACGCACTGGACAAACACACCATGCCAGCTTGTGTGTTTGGGTACCGAGGGTCCATGTTGTGCGAGGCATATTCCACTTCTGGCTTTTTTTTCCGCGGTGCTTTCCACTTCTGGCTTTTTTTCCACTTCTTTTCTGGTGTGGGCGAGCAGCGCGGGTCTGCAGCCTATCGGGCTGATGCGCAGCTGTCTGCTGCCCCCCTACCCCGCACGTGCACGGGCGTTTGGCCGCTGCAGTGTGCACTGCTCGCGGGCCTGCTGGAGACACGGCGCCTTCTTTCTCCCTATCTCCCAAGACGGTGTGCTTGCTATTACTTAGATCGGGCGACGAAATCTATACATAGCCAGTGCTCCCTGACCATGCCCATCTTGAACCCAGGAGCTGTGTATGCGCCCTCCTGGCCAAGCCAGGAGGGCGTGGCGTATACACCGCTGCGGGGTTGAGGATGGGCCTGGCCAGGGAGCAGTGGATATGTATAGATTTCGTCGCCCTATTAGAAGGCTCCGAGAACCCTCACTGTTGCCCCACTGGATCTTCTTTCTCGCAGGCCCGCCCTCCCATAAGAGAGTGTCAGGCCAGCGAGCGGTTGAAGAAAGCCGACGCCAAGGTGTCGGCTGCGCAGGTGCCGCCCCCACCGGTGGAGCATGTTTTTATATTATTTGTTGTCTCTCTCTCTTTGTCTTTGTGTCTTTCGGACTTTCTGTCTCTTCCTCTCTCTCTCTCTGTCTTGTGTCTATCGGACCTTCTGTCTCGTTCTCTCTCTCTCTCTGTCTGCTTCCCTTTCCCGATCTTTCATGTATATCCGTAAGGGCTTCGCCCCCTGCCGCCGGCCCCGTTATCATCGGAGGTTGGGGGTGAGATTGCAGTGGAACGGAGACCCCCACCCGGGAGATCGTTTCGTTCGTGTCGTGCGTGCGGGCGAGGCGAAGCTGCGTGGGCGCGCGAGAGGAATGAACCTGCCGTTGCTATGGCGAAGTCGAGGCAAATGTTGCTCCCCCGCCCGTCCGTCTGTCCGTCCGTCCGGCGGTGTCCCGCGGTGTCCCGCGGTGTCCCGTGGTGTCCGGTGGCGTCCCGTGGTGTCCGCCGTTGCTAGGGCAAAGTCAAGACAACTGATCCTCCTCCGTCCGGCGGTGGCCCTAGCGGTGTCCCGTGGTGTCCCGTGGTGTCCGCCGTTGCTAGGGCGAAGTCAAGACAGCTGATTCTCCTCCGTCTGGCGGTGGCCCTAGCGGTGTCCCGTGGTGTCCCGCGGTGGCCCGTTGTGTCCCGTGGTGTCCCGTTGAGTGAGATTGATAGTGAGATCGATAGTGAGATCGACAAGTGTCTTGTGGTGTCCCGTTGAGTGAGATCGATAGTGAGATCGATAGTGAGATCGATACTGAGATCGATGTGGTGCCCCGAGGTGTCCCGTGGTGTCCTGTGGTGTCCTATGGTGTCTTGTTGAGTGAGATCGATAGTGAGATCGATAGTGAGATCGATAGTGAGATCGAGAGGTGTACCGCGGTGTCCCGTGGTGTCCCGTGGTGGCCCGTGGTGCCCCGGGGTGTCCCGTTGAGTGAGACCGATAGTCTATATAGTGAGATCGTCACGACGACGATGACGATAACGGCAACGAGCAGACTCCGACGGCCCCCGACGGCTTCTGGAAGTGCCCGCAAGTTGC
>CAUYUJ010015920.1:144315-146815 GCA_963575745.1 Prorocentrum cordatum | reverse complement strand
TTTATTTTTTCAATTGAAGTGCCCTCCCCGGGGCTCGCACCTTGTTTTTCGTCGAGGAAAGTCTTCCTGCTCAAACTGGCCCCCTGGCCCCCGGGTTACAACAACAACGGCTCCCGCTTGAGACTTCCTTGCAATTTCGCCAGGACCCCCGCTCCCGCCCGAGACTTCCTCGCATGTTATTCAAGAATCGCGCTCTCGCATGGGACTTCCTTACGATTTATGAAGGAATCGCTCCTCCTGCGCTCCAGAGTCGCGCTCTCGCTGGAGACTTGCTTGTAATTTACTGAGGAATAGCGCCCTTGCGTTGGAATTTCTTGCAATTTTCTCCAGCGCCGCGCTGCCGACACCCAGGCACCCAGGAGTCGTGCTCACGCTTAGGACTCCTTCACAGATTACCTAGGAATCGGGATCTCGCTGCCCTTCGTGGCCCCGCTGTCGCCCTTCGTGGCCCCCTCGCTGCCCTTCGTATCCCCGTTGCAGCCCTTCGTGGCCCCCTCGCTTTGTTTCGTGGCCCAGTTGCAGCCCCTCGTGGCCTCCTCGTTGCCCTTCGTGGCCCCGTTGCAGCCCTTCGTGGCCCCCTCGCTTTGTTTCGTGGCCCCGTTGTAGCCCTTCGTGGCCCCGTTGCAGCCCTTCGTGGCCCCGTTGCAGCCCTTCGTGGCCCCCTCGCTGTCCTTCGTGGCCCCGTTGCAGCCCTTCGTGGCCCCCTCGCTTTGTTTCGTGGCCCCATATATGTATGCCCTTCGTGGCCCCCGCTCGTTCGCGCCCGTGGTGGCCCCATATGCATGCCCTTCGTGGCCCCGCTGTCGCCCTTCGTGGCCCCCTCGCTGCCCTTCGTGTCCCCGTTGTTGCCCTCAGTGGCCCCGTCCGTACTCTCCGCGGCCCAACATACGTATGCCCTTCGTGGCCCCCGTTCGTTCGCGCCCGTTGTGGCCCCATGTGCATGCCCTTCGTGGCCCCGCTGTCGCCGTTTGTGGCCCCCTCATTGTCCTACGTGGCCCAGGTGCTACGCTCAGTGGCCCCATCGTTGCCTTCTGTGGCCTCGTGGCCCCCGCTCGTTCGCGCTCTTCGTGGCCCCATACGCATTCCCTTCGTGTCCCCGCTGTCGCCCTTCGTGGCCTACTTTGTGTCCTTCGTGGCTCTGCTGTCGTTCTCTCTCGCTCTCGCTTTCGCTCGCCGTCGCCGTCGCCGTCGCCGTCATTGCCGTCGTCGTCGACGTCGTCGTCGTCGTCGTCGTCGTGGTCGGTGCCCTGTCCGTCCCTCTTGGGGTCGGGTCGACGGTCCGCGGCCGCCCCGCCGATCAGCGCTGCCGCTGGCCAGGCCGACGGTCCGGGGCCCGGCCTGCAGGGAAGAAAGGTATACCCCCCCAAAGGGGCTCGACCGAAGACGAAAAGGGCGGGTATCGAGGGTTTGGGAAATTCGCGTTATTCGAAACTCGAGCAGATAAGGGCGAACAGTCTTAACATGATTGTTGTTGTTTCTGTTGCTGTTGCTGTTGCTGTTGCTGTTGCTGTTGCTGTTGGTGTTGGTGTTGTTGAACATTATTAATTCTAAAGAATAATTATTGTTGGGGCCCCTGGTGCACGGCCCCCCCGCCGCGCCTAGGCCGCAGCTACATTTTCATCATTTTTTCGCGAAAGCTTCAGAAAAGTGGATGGGGTCCAGATCCGGTTGTTTTGTTGTAATCCGTTTCCCTTGCAAAAAACACTATAAAATGACATTTCTTGTTCTAATATAATCAAATTTCAAGAATCCCTTGCAAAAAATAAGGTAAAGTGGACATTCGCGCGCGCAAGACGAAATCCTTCCAAAAGCTTAGTGTTCGGAGCGATTTTAACATAAAAACATCAAAAAACCAATGGTTTTTCAACAAAAAAATGTCAAAATCTCATCCCGCGCGCTCTTGCGGATTCGTAGGAAACCCAACACTTTTTAAACATTTCTGTCAAACGGGCTTTTGCGAGCAACTTTTTCGAACTTCTGCGACAACGGTTGCGCACCTGCCAGGGCCATCATCCCTGTCAAATAATACCATGCGGGACACATTCGTTTTTTCTTCGCGCGCGCACGCCGAAATCTCCAAAAACCATTGGGCTTCTTAAGAATTTTAGCACCGCGCATCATAAAATCACACGAATCGCACCGTAGGTCCTCGAAAAACACCTGCACGACTTTTCAAAATTTCTACCCGCGCGCGCTGTCCTAACAACTTCTGTGGGTGTGTACTCCACGCCAGTGTAGTAGCCACGGTCGTCCGCAGGCCACGAAGTGAAGTGTCCGAACGTCATAGGGCGGGAAGCTGGGTGTGGGTGGTGGCGAAGAGTCGTGTGGATATTTGGTAGAGCTTGCACTGCCCCCCCACAAAGTGGGGGTATTGGCTGGCGTCGCATGAAAACCCTGGCACTGGTGAGAACACTGAGCGTTCGGGTAAAGTGATTGTTGTTGTTGTTGTTGTTGTTGTTGTTGTTGTTGTTGTTGTTGTTGTTGTTGAACATTATTAATT
>CAUYUJ010015920.1:131815-139315 GCA_963575745.1 Prorocentrum cordatum | reverse complement strand
TGCTGCTGTAGTTGTAGTAGTAGTAGTAGTAGTAGTAGTAGTAGTAGTAGTAGTAGTAGTATTACTAGTAGTAGTAGTAGTAGTAGTAGTAGTAGTAGTAGTAGTAGTAGTAGTAGTAGTAGTAGTAGTAGTAGTAGTAGTAGTAGTATAGTAGTAGTCGTAGTAGTAGTAGTAATAGTAGGAGTTAGTAGGTAGTAGTTGTTGTTGTTGTTGTTGAACATTATTAATTCTAAAGAATAATTATTGTTGGGACCCCTGGTGCACGGCCCCCCTGCGCCGCCTAGGCCGCAGCTACATTTTCATCATTTTCGTGAGGAAGCCTCAGGTAATTCGATGTGATCAAGATCCGGTTGTTTTGTTCCCCCCCGCTTTCCCTTGCAAAAAACACTATAAAATGACATTTCTTGTTCTAATATAATCAAATTTCAAGAATCCCTTGCAAAAAATAAGGTAAAGTGGACATTCGCGCGCGCAAGACGAAATCCTTCCAAAAGCTTAGTGTTCGGAGCGATTTCAACATAAAAACATCAAAAAAACAATGGTTTTTCAACAAAAAAATGTCAAAATCTCATCCCGCGCGCTCTTGCGGATTCGTAGGAAACCCAACACTTTTTCAACATTTCTGTCAAACGGGCTTTTGCGAGCAACTTTTTCGAACTTCTGCGACAACGGTTGCGCACCTGCCAGGGCCATCATCCCTGTCAAATAATACCATGCGGGACACATTCGTTTTTTCTTCGCGCGCGCACGCCGTCGTCGTCGGCCGCGGGGCCCTGAATAGTAGCCACGGTCGTCCGCATGCCACGAAGTGAAGTGTCCGAACGTCATAGGGCGGGAAGCTGGGTGTGGGTGGTGGCGAAGAGTCGTTTGGAAATTTGGTAGAGCTTGAACCGGCCCCCCCACAAAGTGGGGGTATTGCCCGCCTCCTATGAAAACCCTGGCACTGGTGAGAACGGACTGTCCCCACGTGCTAGTAATTGTTGTTGTTGTTGTTGTTGTTGTTGCTATTGCTGCTGCTGCTGCTGTTGTTGTTTTTATGTTTATTGTTGCGTCTGCTGCTGCTGCTGCTGCTGATGAGCTCTTATTCCTAAGTTATTGTTGTTGATCCCCTTTCTCCAGTAACTCGTGTATTTCTCAATTCAAGTGATCCTCCCAGTGCTCGCACCCTGTTTTTCTAACAACGGACAGTGTGGTGTCACCAAACTGTGCCCCCAGCCCCCGGTTTACAACAACAGCAACAACAACAACGGCTTACAACAACAATGGCTCCCGCCTAGTACTTCCTCACATCTATTCTCAAATCGCGCCCTCGCGCAGGAGTTCCGCACAGTTTATGCAGGAATCGCGCTCTCGCGTGGGACTTCCCCGCAATTGATTCAGACGCCGCGCCCTCGGCACTAGAAATCATACTCTCGCTGTGGATTTCTCCCCTTAATGTTTGAAACTCGCGCTGTCGCTTGAGACTTCCTCGCGGTTCATGCAGGACGCACGCTTCAGCAACCCGCCTGCTCGATCTGGTCGTCTGGGCCCGCCTTCCAGACCCGCCCGTTAGGGTCTGCCCGCTCGATCAGCCCGTCTGGTTCTTCCACGAGGTTTCTCCTCTTAGCCCTCCTCCTGCTACTCTCTCTCTCGTGCTCCATCCTCCTCACTCCCCCTTGTTCCTTCCATCTGTCCAGCCTTAGGGGCTTCACGAAATACTCGTTGCTCGTCAGAAAGATATACCCCTAAGGTGGTACGATCGAAGATGATGAAGAGGGCGGGAACCAAGGATATAGGCACAAAAATGTTTTGAATGGCGCGCGAGCAGAACTTGGCGAACAGTCAGTTGTTCTTGTTGTTTTGGTTGTTGTTTCTGTTGATATTGTTGTGGCATTCTCAGTTCGAAAGAATAATGCAATCATAAGTATTGTTCATCTTCATGCGGTAACCATTGTATGTTATGACATGAAGTTATTTTCTCGGTGCTCGCACTTTTTTACAAAGGGAAGCGAGGGTCACCAAACTGGGTTATTGGGCCCCGGACTACACCAGCAACGGCTCCCGCCGGACATTTCCTCGCAGCTTATTTTCAAATCGCGCTCTCGCGCGGGAGTCCCTCACAAGTTGTCTAGGAGTCGTGCCGCCGCGTGGGACTTCCTCGCAATTTCTTCACGCGCCCTCGGCACTCAGAAGTCGCGCTCTCGCTGTGGATGTCTTCACGATCTACCTGGGAATCGCGCTATTGCGTGAGACTTCCTCGCGACTCATGCAGGGCGCACGCTTCAGCGACCCGCCTGCCCCTTGTCCCTGCCTTCCATCCGTCCTCTCTTCCCCTGCCTTAGGGGCTGCACGAAATACACGTTACAGGTCGGAAAGATCAACCTCTGAGGGGGTGCGATCGAAGATGAAGTGGTCTTGTATTGAGGGTTTGGGATATACGTGTTGAGTGGCACGCGAGCAGAGAAGAGCGAACAGTCTTAAGTTGATGGCTGATGTTTATGTTGCTGTTATTGTTTCTGTTGCTGCTGTTGTTGCTGCTGCTGCTGTTGTGCTCTATTCCTTCTGTTCTAGGGCATGCGCTAAATGCGCGTGACAGGTAAGGAATGTATGTCCCCAGGGGGTACGATCGAACACAGAGGGCGGGCACCGAGGGTTGGAACATACGTGTTGACTGGCACGCGGGCAGATCGGAGCGGACCGTCTGTTGTCGTTGTTGCTGCTGCTGCTGTTGCTGATGCTGTTGCTGTCCCTCGGTATCGTTTAACCGATCCCCATCCCCATCCCCATCCCCTTCGATACCCCCACCAAATTACAGTTGGGGATACACCCCTCGAAACCCGAAGAGAACAGCCTACATCCCCATCTCGGGGGGTAAATCGGCCAGTGGGGCCCAGGCCACGCCGCTGGGGATGGGGATCGGTTAAACGATACTCAGTCCCTCTGGTGCGTAACGGCCGATACCTGAGCCACACCCCCCGGGCAACGGCCCGCTTCCGAAGGTATTCCAAAGCCTTGTTTTTTGGTTGTTCATATTTTTTTTTTTAGACTCTCTGGCGCGTGACGGCAGTTACCCATGCCAAACCTTCCCCGCGGGTAACGGTAACGATCGTCCGTGGGGGGAGGGGTGCTTGACCCCCCTTTCGCCCTCCCTGTTGTTATTCGCGCGTGAACTGGTGGCGGTCGTAGCGTACGCCCGCCCCGACGTCGCCCACCCCGCCCAAGCGCCCAAGCGTCACCGCTTCCCTGGTGGGCGGCGGAAGCCGAACCCTAGTTGTCCTCGCTGATCCACGATGCAGGCAGCTCGATGGGCAGCGGGTTGGTGGGGGCAGGGTTCGGCGGTCGCCATCTACCTGGGTTCGGCGCCACCCAAACATACCAGTACTGTGCGCGCGTTGCCCCCAGCGGGGAGAGATGCGCGCGCCGAGAAACGTTATAGTATAAGCTCGGTGGCGGGCGCTTTCTGGCCACACCGCTCGGGAAACGATAGGCCAGTTGCGCCTGTGAAACATGTTCGGGTCGGAGGCACGCCTCCAGGGAGGACCCCATGCTACCAGTACAGTGGGGCAGCTTCCCAAGGGGTACCCTTGCATCCTTGCCTCCTCGGTCCATCCTTGGCCATTTTCGTAGGCCGCGCCCCGCTCGAATAGCTTCGAAATGGGCGTCCTTCTCCTTATCGCGCATCCTTCCTTATCGCGCATCCTTCCCATCGCATCCTCATCGCGCATCCTTCCTATCACGCATCCTTATCGCATCCTATCGCGCATCATTCCTATCGCGCATCATTCCTTATCGCATCCTATCGCATCCTTATCGCGCATCCTTATCGCGCATCCTTATCGCGCATCCTTCCTATAATGGTTGACTGTCTGCCCCTCTGCGCCCCACGGGAGACGACGACCCGAGCGCCAGCTCGTGGGGCCCTCGGGCGCCGCTCTCCCCGCGGCCCCGAGACGAGGCGCAGATCGCCTCCGCGGAGGGCGCCGCGCAGTCGGCGCGGCGCGACGCGGACGCGGCCGAGAGGGCCGCGGCGGAGGAGGCCCGGAAGGCGCTCCCGGGGCCGGGGGCCTGCTGGCCCGGGCACCATCGCGGGGATCGTCTCGCTTCCCCTCGGCGAGCGAGCGGGGGGGGGGGCAAGGGGGAAGGAGAAGGGCCTTCTCGGAAGGGAGGAGGAGAGGCGCTTCCGGGGCCGGGGGCCCGCTGCGGGTAGAGCCAAGACCCCAGGCAAGGGGGCACCCGGACAGTGGCAGGGCCCGGAAGCCCCCAAGTTGGCCAGAGTCACTGAACCGGGTCTGCCACAGCTGGTGCTTTCTTCGGGCGACGGCAGTTCCGGTCAGTGGAACGGGGCGGGGGGGCGCCCCCCAGCACACATTACGAAACCAGGTCCCACTAAACCCAGTTCTGCCAATGCCCATCTGCTGGCCCGGGCACCATCGCAGGGATCGTTTCGCTTCCTCTCGGCGGCGAGCGGGGGAGGGGAAGGGAGAAGGAGAAGGGCTTCTCGGAAGGCGGTGGGGCTTCTCCGAAGGCCGTGCGGCTCCGGAGAAATTTGTTTGTGTCTTCGGGGACGGCTTCGAAAACTTCTCAGAAGGCCGGGGGACTTCGAGCCTTCTGAGAAGGCCCGCCCCTTCTCGCTTCCCCCCTCGCTCGCCGCCTATCCTCCGATCCGATCCGATTCGATGCCGATGTCTTCCGATTCCGATGTGATTCGATTTGGGATTTCGATCCGGATGCCGAATTCGGCATGGGTGCCTTACTATAGCCTGCCGATTCCCGCCGATTCGACTTCTCCCGAGCTGGCTGCCGGTTTCCGCGCAGCCGACATGAAGCAAGAGGGTCCTGAGGGACACGGGTCCCAAGGTTTTTTCCGCTTTCGGGCTCCTGGGGCCCTCGGCGAGCCCCGGGGCGGTCAGGAAACGACCCAGGATGAAGAGCTGGTCCTGGGGGAAGTCCCTGCTGTCCGTGACCCGTTTCCCACACGAGCCGTTTCTTTAATTGCTCAGTCGAGGATCGGTTCCGCGCAAAAGCGGCCTTTCGCCAGAGTGACCTTCGGTGCGGGCTCACAGGGGCCGTCCCAGCGTTGGCCCGCGGTCCCCTTGAGCCGCACATCGAAGGTCACTCTTGCCCAGGGCCACTCTTACGTGTAGACAAGAGGATCGAGTTTCGCCTTTCCCAATCATCCTGTGGTGCCGGGTCCTCGTTTTCAAGAGATAGCGGCCCGCGTCTCAACTTCTCCTGCCTTTCCCCCTCCCCCTTCCTCCCATCCTTGCCTCTGCCCTCTGCATGTCCATTTCGGCACACACCTCACAAGGCTCGTGACCCCTTATGAAGCTCCATCGAGGGCACAAAGGGCTGCGTTTGCATGGCGGCACCGCGCCCATTTTGGCACGCCCCTTACAAGGATCGTGGCCCCACAGGGGGATCCGCCGAAGGCCCCAGAGGCTGCGTTCGCATGGCGGCACCGCGCCCATTTCGGCACATCTCTCACGAGCATCGTGGCCCCATCTGGAGCTCCACCGAAGACCCCTCGTGGCCCCACAGGGGGATCCACCGAAGGCCCCCGCGGTCGCGTTCGCACGGCGGCACCGCACTCGTTGCGGCACACCCCTCACAAGCGTCGCGGCCCCACATGGAGCTCCACCGAAAGCCCCAGTGGCTGGGTTCGCATGGCGGCAACACGTCCATTACGGCACGCCACTCACAAGGCTCGTGGCCCCACAGGGGGCTCCACCGAAGGCCCCCGCGGTCGCGTTCGCACGGCGGCACCGCACTCGTTGCGGCACACCCTTCACAGGGCTCGTGACCCCTCATGTAGCTCCACCGGATGCGCCAGAGGCTGGGTTCGTATGGCGGCACCGCGCCCATTTCGGCACACGCCCAAGTTGCAAAGTTCGCATGGCAGCGCCGCCCAATTCCGGCACACCCCTCACAAGGCTCGTGGTTCCATAGGGAGCTCCACCGACTTTGGTACACCCCGGTACTCACAACTGCATATGGTTTGGCCCTTCAACAGATCTTGTTTTTTCCGCCTTTTGTGGGCCTCAAGGGGGTTCCTCGTCGCCATGGCTGGATCCGCCTTGAAACCCTGGCCAGTACACGCCCAGGAACTGGTCCTGGGACCGATTTCTGACCTTCCAGGCTTCCAGATGGGGTCCGAGTAGTCAGATGGGTTCGGAGGATCGCGCCGCAACGCCGATTCATCGGCGATGCGGCTCGATGTGGAGCCCGATATTCTCCATGCGGACGTCGCCGCTGCATCGCCGACCTCGCCGAGATCCTGCGACCCCACCTGCTCGGACCCCATTGGGCAGGCCCCCACCACAGAGGATTGAGTTTCGTTTTTGTTCGCCCTTTCTGGGCCTCCAGGGGGTTCTGCGTCGCGGCTGGACCAGCCTTGAAATCCTGACCAGGAAGCACCCCAGAACAGGTACAGGGATCGATTTCTGAGCCCCAGCCCTTGCCATTCAGAAGCCAGGCGACGGCTGGCTAACCCGTGGCTGCTAAAACGGAGCCCCGTTTTTTGTTGTTGTTTTCTTCCTGGAAGCGGCTTGTTTACTAGTTAGTGTTTTGAGTTTTATTCCGGGAGTTTGTTTCATTATTCCGGGAAGACTGTTTTTAGCAGCCACGGGTTTGCCAGCCCTCGCCCAGCTTCCGAGACATGCCCCTGGGATCCGACGTAGTGAGAACCTTGCAACATCCCGAACACGCACGACCGGAACCGCAGACCCCATCTTTTTGCTCCACTTTTCGAGTCAGATTGACCCGAGAGGGTCCTGGACATTGGAACTGGGCGAAGATGCCAGGCTCGAGTGAAGTGAGGCGCCAGGGGGTCTCTCAGGAGGGGAACAAAAGCGCACAGACGCCATGAATCGTCGATCCCCCAGGAACATGTGGGAAGCGGGGGGGGAAGACGGACTCCCAGAATGTAGGGGAAAATATATCAGGAATCATGGGATTCGTGCGTCTTTCTTCGTGTGTCCCTGGGCCCCTGTACAGTCGGGGCCCTGAAGAAGGAACCCTTTTCGTTGGGGAGGGCCTCCGCGTTCCTTAAGTGTTTCACAGCTTGCCTCAGGTTTTTCTTATGCTTTCGATAGCAAATCGAAGTTTAACTTAGGGAAAAAAGGAGCCTCGCTCCTTATTTAGGGTTCCTTAGGTCAACGCCCCGACTGTAGTCTCAGGGGCTCCCGTCGCGAAAGGTTCGCGACAGGCGGCTTCTCGCCGGCCTCCTGGGGCCTGCGCCGTGCCCCGGGGCCGTCGAAGAGTGCCGCGGCTGGCCCGGCGCCGGGCCCGGGCATTCACCGAGCGCGCTCCACTGCTCGCAAAGTGCCTACTTGCCAACGTCGGACAAAAATCCTCCCTCCTCCTCCTCCTCCTCCCTCCTCCCTCCTCCCTCCTCCCTCCTCCCTCCTCCTCCCTCCTCCCTCCTCCTCCTCCTCCTCCTCCTCTCCTCCTCCTCCTCCTCCTCCTCCTCCTCCTCCTCCCTCCTCCCTCCTCCTCCTCCTCCTCCTCCTCCTCCTCCTCCTC
>CAUYUJ010015920.1:119315-124315 GCA_963575745.1 Prorocentrum cordatum | reverse complement strand
TGTACCGTCGGTGACCCATCGCTGTCGCGTAGTGAGATCGATCGTGAGATCGATAGTGATATCGTTCATGAGATCGAACGTGATAGCGATAGGGAGATCGATAGTGATATCGATAGTGATACCCATTGTGATATCGACCGTGATATCGATAGTGATGTCGATTGTCAGATCGACCGTGAGATCGATACTGATATCGATTGTGCGATCGACGGTGAGATCGATAGTGATATCGACTGAGTGAGACGTTGGTTCCTCTCCCTACCGAGCCTCCTTACCACCCCAAGTGGTCGATTAGTATGTCCTGCTGCGTCTCACATAACATGTCGACCCATCACTCTCCTGCCCATCTCGGAGTGCTTCCTGCTGCCGGCGCCGCCGCGGCTGTGGTCCACCCGCGGCCGCCATCGGCTTTGGTCAGCACCTGCTGCCGGGCATCGCGCCCATTTTTTCCGTACACCTTAGGCGATGCTTAAGAAAACCTAAATTTCCGTCCAGAGTCTCGATTATTCTTAACTTTTCAATGTGAATCCCATGATTCTAATAGAACTTCTGGGTTTTTTATTCACATTCTGAGACTATGAATTTCTTAACCCATGATTTCTTAAGCATTTCGCAGGGTGTACGCGCTTCTGGTGTGCCACTTCCCCCTTGCTTCCCCGTCCTTCTCGTCCTCGTCTCGTGCCGGGCGGTGGCGGGGAAGACGGGCGAGACTGCCTCTCCGAGGTCACACTCGGGCACAACTTTTTTCCCCCCCCGATGCTGACAGTCGGCGCCCCAGGGTCGTTCTGCTCTGTTCTGTTCAGTTCTGCCTGCGTACTCCTCGTGGCCATCGCCGACCTCCTCCACACCAAGAAGGACGAGACGAATCATGCCACTACTGACAATAATAATAAAACATAGGACACATAATATTAACAAAACTAATAAGCCGGTGACCACTGATGATACTATTCATATCTATCACAATATGAAGACGAGAAAGAGGAGGAGGAGGAGGAGGAGGAGGAGGAGGAGGAGGAGGAGGAGGAGGAGGAGGAGGAGGAGGAGGAGGAGGAGAGGAGGAGGAAGGAGGAGGAGAGAGGAGGAGGAGGAGGAGGAGAGGAGGGAGGAGGAGGAGGAGGAGGAGGAGGAGGGGAGGGAGGAGGAGGAGGAGGAGGAGGAGGAGGAGGAGGAGGAGGAGGAGGAGGAGGAGGAGGAGGAGGGGAGGAGGAGGAGGAGGAGGAGGAGGCGGAGGCGGAGGTGGAAGCGGCGGAGGCGGAGAAGGAGGAGGAGAAATATTCCAGAAGAGGTATGCCAGTGTGCTTTCTTGCGGTACATCCCTCCCGCTCCCGCCCAGCCAGTCTCCGCCCCAGACGGCGGAGCGGCCGTCCAAACTGGTCGCGGTGCTTCTTCGCGCTTGGCCTGGCTCTCTCGGAGGGCCATCCAAGAGCACCATCGCCCTTTGCGGCAGCGGCGCGTGATGGGAGTTCCGCCACGGCGTTTCTCCAGGGGGGCATGGAGGCAAGGAACGGATGGGAGGTAGGGAAGAACCGCAGGCAAGACACGAGGGAAGATGGAGAGGGAGGGCGGGAGAGAGCGAGGGAGGGAGGGAGGGAAATACGGAGGATGCTGATGATTGTGATGGTGATGGACGTCATGATGCTGACAAGGATGATGATGATGCTGGTGGTGGTGTTGCTGCTGCTGATGATGATGCCGATGATGACGATGACTGCGATGGTGACGATGCTGATGGCGACGACTATGATGATGCTGCTGATGATGTTGATGATGCTGCTGATGATGCTGATGATGATGGTGACGATGATGATGCTGATGCTTATGCTGATACTGCTGATGGTGTTGATGCTGATACTGATAATGTTGGTGGTGCTGAGGACGATGCTGATGATGTTAATGATGACGATGATGATGCCGATGCTGGTACTGAGGATGATGATGATTGTGATCATGGTGATGATGATGCTGATGATGCTGGTGATGGTGATGATGATGATGATGATGATGATGATGATGATGCTAAGTATGCTGCTGATGATGATGGCACTGATGATGATGATGCTGACGATAATGATGATGGTGCTGCTGATGATGCTGATGCTGGTGATGATGATGGTGGTGGGGTTGGTGATTATGCTGCTGCTGATGATGCTTATGAATTCGATGATGATGATGATGCTGATGATGATGACGATGCTGATGCTGATGATGCTAATGATGCTGCTGCTGCTGCTGATGATGATGATGAGGATTATGATGATGATGCTGATGATGATGATGATGATGATGATGATGGTGATGGTGATGATGATGAAGATGAAGATGCTGATGATGATGATGATGATGATGATGATGATGATGATGATGATGATGATGATGATGGTGGTGGTGGTGGTGGTGGTGGTGGTGGTGGTGGTGGTGATGATGATGATGATGATGATGATGATGATGATGATTCCGATGATGCTGATGATGACGAGGAGGAGGAGGAGGAGGAGGAGGATGACGGGACTCGATGATGATATTTTTGCTGATGGTGATGCCGATGAACCGGATGACATGTGGCGGTGATGATGACAATGGTTAAACGGATGATGAGGCTGCTGATGATGGCGAGGACGATCAACGACGACGACGATGGCCAGGACGATGATCATTATGATGACGACGGTGATGGGGACGAGGAGGAGAGAGGTCCACAGTCACAGGGCTGTGCATGTCTCGCAGGGAGTTCATCTCCTGCCTCTGCCCCCCCCCCCCTCGCAGGCCGAGGAGGCCAAGAAGGCCGAGGCGGCCAAGAAAGGCAAGAAGAAGGCCAGGGCGAGACAAAGCAACGCCGCCCGCGGGGGTGGACATCGAGCGGGCCTCCCCCTATCACCCCGTCCCCCCCCCTGCCCCGCCCGTGTCCTCCACCCGCGCCTCCTGCGGCTCGGCAGTACAGCCGACCCGCATAGCCAGGACGGGCAGCCTTCCCAAGGGTACCCCTTGCATCCTTGTGCTCCTTCGGCCCATCCTTGGCCGCCCTTGCTGGCCGCGCCCCGCTCGAGAAGCTTCGAGGTGGCCCTCCGAGAAGCTTGTGTCCTCCTCGCACGTCCTGATGATGCGGGCCGACCGCATTCTGGAGGCACGGGCCGAGCAGATGCGAGGCGGGGGCTGGAGAGGCGCAGCATCAGCGAGCTGCTGGTTGCCGTCTTTGGCTAGAACCCGTCGCGCCATCCATCTTTGAGGCACTCTTCCAGGGTGCAGGCAAGGGCACGATCTTGAAGCAACCACACTGGACAACCCGGGGGCCCCGCCTTTCATCCCTGGAAGAAATACCCACAGGGTACACGCTGCGCCGCTCCCACCTAGCTAACCGTTGACAGGCTGTATGCGTGGTCGCGATTCGGAAGCCCGCGCCCAGGGCAACAGATGGCCGATTCCGGCAACCCTGAGTTAACACATGGTGCCGTCTCACTCTCTCTTAGCGCGCAGGACACTGTACATGTGCCCGCGACAGGCCTGCGAGTACACGTAAGCGACGACGGACATCGGGTTCGTCTCTACCGACGTTGGCGCGTAAGTTGCCTGCGCAATATCGCGCGTGAGCGCCCTCGTTTCCAATGTAGCGTACCGCGCTGGCGGCCAGCGTAAGCCACCGCGTAAGGTCGAAATGCCATCTCGCGTAAGAACGGGGCCGAAGATCACAGATCACCACCACCACCCACCACCATCACCACCACCCACCACCCACCTCCACCACCACCCACCACCACCTTCCACCCACCACCACCCACCACCACCACCAACACCACCACCACCAACAACCACCCACCACCCACCCACCCACCCACCCACCCACCCACCCACCCACCCACCCACACCCACCCACCCACCACCCACCCACCCACCACACCTACCCACCCCCCACCCCACCACCCCCACCACCACCACCTTCCACCACTTACCATCACCCACCACCCAGCACAAACCGCCACCTTCACCACCCATCACCACCCACCACCTACCACCCACCACCCCCACCAACCACCCACCACCACCCACCACCCACCACCCACCACCCACCACCCACCACCACATCCACCACTTCACCACTTCACCACTTCACCACTTCACCACTTCACCACCATCACCACCATCACAACCACCACCACCACCGCCGCCACCACCACCACCTTCACCACCTCCCTCACCACCTCCTTCGCCCCCTCCCTCTCCCAGGCAGGGGGAGGGGAAGAGGAGAGCAGGGGAGGGGCGGGGGAGCGGAGGAGCTGGTGGTCTATACCCTTGGGTCTCGCGGCAAGGCCAGTCTTTCCCGTCGCTCACGTGCCGCCTCCTCCACGGCAGACGAGCGCCGCCAGGACCCCGTGCGCGCGCGCCGGCGCCGCGCGTGCGCCGCCGAGCACGGAGGGGCCTCCCGCGGGCGCTCGGGGCGGGAGGCCGCCGGGTGGCCGAGAAGCGGCCACGGATGGAAGGGCCCGGCGAGCGAGGAGCCGCAGATCCGCCCCAGGCTGGAGTCGGGCGTGTCCCTCTACAAGAGGAGTACTCGAGAACAGTGAGGAGATCGTCCGGTGACGATTTTTCGCGCTCTGTCGACAATGCTCGTTTTTTTGTTCGTTGACTATTTTACACTGTTTTTCCAAACGAGGGGGGCCAATGCAAACGGGCGGGGGTCCGCCAGAGCGCCAGATCTTGCAGTATCCTGCAGAGCCCAGGTTGCATCGACCCGGGTTCGGGCGCAGTATCCCGCAGGATTTTGCAGGATCCTGCACGACCCGGGGACCTAGAGTCCTTTTGCGCGCTTTCGTCCTCCTCCCCCTCCTCCTCCTCCTCTTGCCCCAGCTGGCGAGTGTTTCTTGCTGGCTGGGCCTTTGTCGTGCACGAAGGTGTGCTTGGTCCTGCCCTCGGGGATTGCGGAGGAAAGACGAATCCTCCTCCCCCTCCTCCTCCTCCTTGGATTGACCCAGGTCGGTAGATCCCCGACGGAAGCGAATCGTGCA